>BSQZ01000029.1:1702500-2140000 GCA_033239005.1 Lamellibrachia satsuma
TTGTACCTGCTGAAGAATAGTATGACATACATTTTGTTTTATGTACTCAGCATTAGTTCAATGATTTTGCACAGCACGGTTTAAATGGCCTCGATAAGTTAATGTTTACTGTCCACCTGCTACCTGGTGCATGTTGACTTACATTGTCCACCTGCTACCTGGTGCATGTTGACTTACATTGTCCACCTGCTACCTGGTGCATGTTGACTTACATTGTCCACCTGCTACCTGGTGCATGTTGACTTACATTGTCCACCTGCTACCTGGTGCATGTTGACTTACATTGTCCACCTGCTACCTGGTGCATGTTGACTTACATTGTCCACCTGCTACCTGGTGCATGTTGACTTACATTGTCCACCTGCTACCTGGTGCATGTTGACTTACATTGTCCACCTGCTACCTGGTGCATGTTGACTTACATTGTCCACCTGCTACCTAGTGCATGTTGACTTACATTGCCCACCTGCTACCTAGTGCATGTTGACTTACATTGTCCACCTGCTACCTGGTGCATGTTGACTTACATTGTCCACCTGCTACCTGGTGCATGTTGACTTACATTGTCCACCTGCTACCTAGTGCATGTTGACTTACATTGTCCACCTGCTACCTGGTGCATGTTGACTTACATGTCAGTCTTGCAAAATCTTGTTAAATAGAATCTATGGATGTAACAAGCTTTTCAAATTTTTTTGCAACTTACCAATATGTATGTATTGTCATCACAATATGTATGAATTGTCATCACAATATGTATGTATTGTCATCACATCATTTGTTTAATTTTTGCCATTCTTTCCTTACCAGTTTCCTAGAACATCTGATGCGGACACTGGCCCCAGCGTACGTGCCAACACTGATGGATGTCCTCTATATACGCAAGCCGACCCTCGGAGTACAGGAACACACATTTGTGTCTGATGGCCTTTCTTACAGGTGGGTGGCATTTATTTTATCTATTCTAATAATCTTAACATTCACGTTGGGCCCTGAATCCTGATACTTCCACTTTTATAGCTCGGTTTGGATACTTTTACTTTGACACCCCTGGATGGATACTCCCACCTTCATTACATACTTAAATTTTGATACCCAACATTAGATACTTTCACTTTGATACTCCCACACCAAGTTTGATATTCCCACATTATAGCCATGTATAGTTGCTTCCATGTCTCTACACTGATCACTGTCGAGGTTATGTTGTACTTTGTACTTGTAAGATATTTCACAATACAATTATGTAGATTTTTTAAATAAAAAACATGCAAATGCTTTGCCTTAACATAATACAGACAAAATAAAATTATATGGTTTACATATTTATTAACACAGCATCATAGAAAGAAAGCAGTTAAATCTTCTCATTGGTAAACTTTTCACACAAATTGTATGATGCGTTGTACAAACAAAAATATCCTTGAGATTTGTTAAAAGTATCATTTGTAAAAATCTTAGGATAGTTCAAAGCGCTTTACACTTCACCCCCTGGCAGACCTGTTCCCTCACACTTCACCCCCTGGCAGACCTATTCCCTCACACTTTACCCCCTGGCAGACCTGTTCCCTCACACTTTACGCCCTGGCAGACCTGGTCCCTCACACTTTACCCCCGGCAGACCTGTTCCCTCACACTGCACCCCCTGGCAGACCTGTTCCCTCACACTCCACCCCTGGCAGACCTGTTCCTTCCAACACGAACTTGACGTCTCTGGGAAGCATTCAGCCACACTGCAATTACAACTGTATTGTATTTACAGGGTGATAGATGTGGCAGGGCAGATGAACCAACGCAAGAAGTGGATCCACTTCTTTGACAATGTCACTGCCGTCTTCTTCTTTGTTTCTCTCAGCGGTTATTGCGAGACTCTCGAGGAAGACGCTACGCTGGTAAATGGTTATTCTCAATAGCATATTTCTTGTGAGGGACTAAGCTGATTTCAAGATTGCTGGTGAACCCTGAATTGATAGTAGAGTCAATTAAAATTCTTAATTAGTAGTTAATGTAAATCCAGATTAGCATATGAAAGGTTAATCTGAATCCTGGGTGACATGTTGGTTGTTCAAGTACAATAATTATTGTACAATGTGAACAGGATGGATTACTAAGGACACCTGGTGAATGGCGAAGAAGCCAATTGTCAATGAAATACATCTAGCTGTGCCATGTAGTGAACAAGGAAAAACAAATACACTAAATGATGATCACTGGTGTAACTGACCTGCAGAATTGACCCTGGGGTAACTGACCTGCAGACTTGACAATGGGCTACTTACCCTGACCCTGGGGTAACTAACCTCACACTAGGGCAACTGACCTGACTCTGGGGTAACTAACCCGACCATGGGGTAATTGACCTGACACTAGGGTAACTGACCTGAACCTGGGTTAACCGAACCAACTCTAGGGTAATTGACTTGACACTAGGGTAACTGACCTGACCCTGGGTTAACTGATCTGACATTAGGGTAACCGACCTGATCCTGGCATAAATGACCCGACACTAGGTAATCGACCCAACACTGGGTTAACTGAACCAACCCTGGGGTAACTGACCCGACACTGGGGTAATTGACCTGACACTGTGATAACTGACCTGACAATGTGGTAACCGACCTGACACTCAGGTAACTGACCTGCTTGTGTTCCAGAACTCACTTGAGGACAGCCTCACGTCATTCAAGGAGGTCATCCACAACAGCTTTCTTGTAAAGACCGACTTCATTCTCTTCCTTAACAAACGCGACTTATTCGAACAGCGAATCAAATCAGTGCCTTTGAGCGTGTGTTTACAGGAATACAAAGGTATGTGTACATGGTTATATCTTAGTCACAATCAAACATTACTTAAATGCTAGGCATTGATGTACCGCTAGACACTATGTATACAGGGAATGCTATCCATTGCCATGAATTGATGATGGTTTTTGTGGTCTGGAGAATTCACATAATGGTTTTGTTGTCTGGAGGATTGACATGATGGTTTTGTTGTCTGGAGTGACATAATGATTTTGTTGTCTGGAGGAGTGACATAACGGTTTTGTTGTCTGGAGGAGTAACATGGTTTTGTTGACTGCAGGAATGACATGCTGGTTTTGGTGCCTGGAGGAATGATGTGATGGTTTTGGTGCCTGGAGGAGTGACATAATAGTTTTCTCCTCTGGAGGATTGACATAATGGTTTTGCTGCCCGGAGGAGTGACATGACGGTTTTGTTGCCTGGAGGAGTGACATTATGGTTTGTTGCCTGGAGGAGTGACATGATGGTTTTGTTTCTTGGAGTGACATTATGGTTTTGGTGCCTGGATGAGTGACATGATGGTTTCTTTGTCTGGAGGAGTGACATACTTTATTGTTTCAGGAGGTAGCACTGTCAGTGAGACACTAACCTTCATCAAGGACCAATTCACAAAGCGACAGCCCAAAGATAAGAGTGTCTACACGCATGTATCGTGTGCAATCGACACAGAGCTGATGCGTTGTATCATCAAAGATGTTATGAACATAATCGTCGAGATTAACCTACGCAAAGCCAACATACCTCTGTGAGGAACAACTGAAGGAAGGCCAGTGTCCCTCAGGAACAACTGAAGGAAGGCCAGCGTCCCTCAGGGACAACTGAAGGAAGGCCAGCGTCCCTCAGGGACAACTGAAGGAAGGCCAGTGTCCCTCAGTGACAACTGAAGGAAGGCCAGTGTCCCTCAGGAACAACTGAAGGAAGGCCAGTGTCCCTCAGGGACAACTGAAGGAAGGCCAGTGTCCCTCGGGGACAACTGAAGGAAGGCCAGTGTCCCTCGGGGACAACTGAAGGAAGGCCAGTGTCCCTCGGGGACAACTGAAGGAAGGCCAGTGTCCCTCGGGGACAACTGAAGGCCATGAACAACCGTCATTAAAACAGCCTGAAAAACTAGTGTAGTTTGAGATTACTGCATGTTTGACATTACTGCATGGTTGACGTTGTACACTTCTCATTGTATGTCCATCTATCTTTAGCAGATGGTCCAAAACTACTTACTGTACAGTTCAGTTGTTTTCATTAATAAATAGTGTACTCAAGTAGGGACATGGCTGCCCATTCACACAGTGCCAGCAAATTTCACACAAACCCAGGAACATCAAAGTTAGTTGACAGTTGACTTAAGTATGAGTATGCCAAGTTAGATGCCAGATGAGGCAAAAAGTCGTCCAAGGACGCGCTGAGCTCCAAGGATACGCTGCGGTCCAAGGACACGCTGTGTTCAAAGGGCATACCGCAGTCCAGTTATTTACAAAGGCCAATGTTTCACTTCCTGATAGACGTGTAGCTTAGAGCCGTCACACAAAAAGACTATATCTTCCGAAGGCATTAATTCTAACCGGTTAAAAAACCAACAGTCATATAGAATGACATGCAACTTTTAATAAAATAACAAATAATGAAATTATGAAATGGTTGAGGGTTGATGTCTTTATTACCCATAATTAGTGTGTATAGCAATCAACATATTACAATTCCTTCAAAATTTACACTAATCTAACAAACTATACACTATATATGTTAAATAATCAACACGCACAATCAAATGAATCCAACGCACGCATGCACACACATCTGTGTCAACAAGTATAAAAACTTTGAATCAAGAACACAGATCTTGACAATTTCCAGCATACACATAGGTCATTAGGACTGTTCATATCCTCTAATCAGCATAATGACAGGTGTAGTCCCCTCGTTCTGGTGTTGATCACCAGGTGGCACAGTTTTCATATGCATGAGAAGCTAAACCAGTCTAATCTCTAATAAACAGTAAAAAATATTATTAATTATGTCAATAAAATGTTACTACCTACCTATTAAGTGTTGAAATTTATGGATTAGTCAAAATATTTTACAAACTTGTTGCTAATTGAATAAGCAACTAATTGAAGAAATCTTCCCGAAACATGGATTTTTGACCCGAATGTAACTGTTAGACTACACCTAGACACCACAAAGCTTATACAAAGAAGCCACCAACTGATATTACGGAAGTTGGGTTTTACAAAATTGTTTGTGACAATGATTAAAAAAGTTCATTAGTGTTTAAGCAAAATACTTCAAAGAACTACATTACCTGTATTCCATAGTGCAAAATGCAAATTACTTAAAATTATGATTACATGTAATAAATGTTATGTAAAATTAAATGTAAAATATACATCCTCCAGACTGTTTTCCATTTAATAAAAAATATATGTGGCTCCATCAAGTTTTGTTTTGCAAAGTCCAAGGAAAATAGTTTGTTTACCTACAGCCCCCTTAGTGTCAGGCAGGTGTTTTCCAAATGTAAAAGACAATTTATTGGTCAACATTGACCTCCCTGCTTTTGAAGTTCTGTAAAGGTTCTGTCTTCCGTATAGTTTAGTGATGTCCGTTTTTGTGCATTCTCAACAGTTTTCCAACCGCTTTGAAGCATGAGGTTTCAACTTAAAGCAACAATTAAATAGCACATTAGAAACACTACATATGCAAGTTGCCATAAAATGTGGTATTGTGCATTTACTGCAGGTGGGAGCACAGTGCTTCAAAGACACACACCGTCATTGCTTGTCCAGTGACCAGCGTTGACAGACAACTAGCAGGCGCACACACTACACAATACTACAGGACACCACCCTTACATTCTTTCATGGCTGCATCTCAAAAATAAACATTTGTATTCCCCAGTATGAGTTGCTGGCCAGACGTGATGCCTGGACTGAGTTTGTGGCTGTGAAGAGCACAGCCTGCTGGAATCTAGGTCTCTACCTCCCTACTGGAGAGCCACACAACTACATGGCTGCTCAGTGTCACACCCACATTATCTTGTCTTGTGTGTGACATCTGTACAGTACTTGACATGTATTGCCAAGGGTCAGGGGTGAACAGTCACACCCCCGCAGGGTGAGGTAGGTGTTTATTCAGCAGGGGTGTCGAGCATGGGGACAGCGGGGGGACTGGAGGACATGGGGCTGATGGTGTCAGAGCCTCCGGACATGGAGCGAGAGCGCAGCTTGGGCTTGTCGTACTCCTCCATTGACATGGAGCGCATGCGGCGGGGGATCCGCGTCACATGCTGCATTGGCACAGCAGACACTGAAACAATGGGACACACTGTGAACACTCACTTCATGGTGAACTTACTTCATGGTGAACACTCACTTCATGGTGAACACTCACTTCATGGTGAACTTACTTCATGGTGAACTTACTTCATGGTGAACATTCACTTCATGGTGAACTTACTTCATTGTGAATACTCACTTCATGGTGAACTTACTTCATGGTGAACTTACTTCATGGTGAACACTCACTTCATGGTGAACTTACTTCATGGTGAACACTCACTTCATGGTGAAACTCACTCACTATATTCGATATGGTGAACACTCACTTCATAAGAGAGTGACCACAATCTTGCTTCATCTGATACAGTGAACATTTACTCCCTTCATCTGACTGTTGACCATAGTGGGCTTGGCACATTTTGAAAATGCATCATAACATGGGATTGTATGCTGTGTAACTTTTCTGGGCTTCACTTACTGATAAGTTTTATTTAAAAGATAACTGAATTACCTACATATTGGTTGTGTGTAGTGTTGTCAAAAAACAAACATTCATAAATGCCTAAGAAGTTAATCGCCAACTCGATTTTTTTTAAATGCAATACAAAGCACCATGAAATCTCGATTTACTGATCATTATGTAGCGACATCTGAACCACCACCCGTCCATGGCCGACCTGTGGGGCTAAATGGTTAAAGAAGACTTACCGACACCTAATCCCTGCAGGAAGTACTGGAAGCTCTCGGCCAGCTTGTCAGGCTGCAAAGGAAAGAGGGGATGAAATGATAGTTATACAGCACTACTGGTGCTCTGTAGTACATGGGTGGATGATTAGCATGATTAACAACAACATTATCAAAGACATGGCAAAACAGTTTAGCTGCTCTCCAAATAGAACACAGCAAATTTGGAATCAAGTATTAATGAAAATAAGTGGCAAATGACAAGTTACTGGAATCTGGATGTGACAATCAATATCCATCACTTTCAAGCAGTCACACAAATTGTACCTAATTTAGTTGTGTAGATGCTCAATGATCACAAGGTGAGTGTACGTTTAATATGATAACTCTGCTGACGTCAGCTTGTGCAGCTCTATTTGGGACCCAATTACTATTCAGAAATCAATTTAACACGTCTGCCGTGAGCCAATCGATTTAACGACACGAGCGAACGCTTCCTGCACTCACCGCTTCCTCCAGTATGTTAGCGACCCCATCGATGCTGATGAACTCCACACGACCTTTGTCTGCACACTGCTTCACTAGCGATTGGTGGAAAGACTTGGTTGTCTGGTTAAACACAGACTTCTGGCCTGCTACCAGCAACACAGGGCATCTGGCAAGGAGGCAAACAACTTAGTCAAATGACAACACAGGACATCTGGCAGGGAGACAAACAACTTGGTCAAATGACAACACAGCATCTGGCAGGGAGGCAAACAACTTAGTCAAATAACAGCACAGAGCATCTGGCAGGGAGGCAAACAACTCAGTCAAATCACAACAGATGGCATCTGGTAGGGAGGCAAAAAAACAGTCTTGTGTTTAAAACCAATATTAATATGAAGAGTACTGTATAATTAAATATTTGAATATAGACCACTGGAGTAAGTATTTGAGATAGGTATGTAGTTCCATGTTGGGGTGATAAAAAATAAACTGCTTTGACTTACGTTAACTTCTTGACTCTGTCCGACAAGTTGGAGCGTCTGAAAAAAAATTACACTATCAAATGACGAGTTATTAACAGTGCTGAGACAAATTAACATGCATGCATGTCAAATGCATGCATGAATGCACACACGCATCCATGCCCTTGCTTCTAACATTTCTGATTAGTTCATATTGTATTGATCATAAAGTGCTATTCCCTTGTGATTAATATCAAATCTGCCAAAATGTAAAGGCACTTTATAGTAGATGTTGTCATCAAATGCGCAACAGACAGATCTCTACAGAACACTATTACAATATATTAAATATATGATAATATCAACAATATAGTGCACAGTAGGGGCTGCTGACACATAGGTCTCGTAGCAATAGCTAGTATGACTAGAGTCATGAGAACTGAGAACGCCAACTGTGACAATGAGGATGACCTACTTGAGGAATGACTCGACAAACTTCTTGAGGTTCTTTGTGTTGGTGCTGGTCCGCAGCACTGACTGGTAGTTCTCAATGGCTGCCCTCACCTGATCTTTGTCTTTGGCCTTGTTCAGCTGCAACACCAGATGGCGCCAGCTACACTAGTGACATCAGAGGGTGATAACTACAGCAACACCAGGCGACGCTAGTGACCTTAGCAACACCGGGTGACGCTAGTGACCTTAGCATCACCAGGTGATGCTGGTGACATTAGCATCACCAGGTGGCACTGGTGACATTAGCAACACCAAATGGCACAGGTGACATTAGCGATGCCAGGTGGCGCTGGTGACATTAGCGATGCCAGGTGGCACTGGTGACATTAGCGATACCATGTGGCACTGATGACATTAGCAACATCAGGTGGCACTGGTTACATTAGCAACACCAGGTGGTGCTGGTGACATTAACAACACCAAGTGGCGCTGGTGATATTAGCACACAGCCAGGTTGCTTGAGCCACTTAGACAGGGCAACTACAGTTGTCTGGTCACAAACACATCAAACGATAAGACAAGTCCTGGTTCGTTGTTGGTCATTAAAGGAGTTGATGATGTAGGCAAACTCATCTACCACTGCACCTACTGCTGCAATCAACCTCATCTACCACTGCACCTACTGTTGCAATCAACCTCATCTACCATTGCACCTACTGTTGCAATCAAACTCATCTACCACTGCACCTACTGCTGCAATCAACCTCATCTACCACTGCACCTACTGCTGCAATCAACCTCATCTACCACTGCACCTACTGTTGCAATCAAACTCATCTACCACTGCACCTACTGCTGCAATCAACCTCATCTACCACTGCACCTACTGCTGCAATCAAACTCATCAACCACTGCACCTACTGCTGCAATCAACCTCATCTACCACTGCACCTACTGCTGCAATCAACCTCATCTACCACTGCACCTACTGTTGCAATCAAACTCATCTACCACTACACCTACTGCTGCAATCAAACTCATCTACCACTGCACCTACTGCTGCAATCAACCTCATCTACCACTGCACCTACTGCTGCAATCAACCTCATCTACCACTGCACCTACTGTTGCAATCAAACTCATCTACCACTGCACCTACTGCTGCAATCAAACTCATCTACCACTGCACCTACTGTTGCAATCAACCTCATCTACCACTGCACCTACTGCTGCAATCAACCTCATCTACCACTGCACCTACTGTTGCAATCAAACTCATCTACCACTGCCCCTACTGTTGCAATCAAACTCATCTACCACTGCACCTACTGCTGCAATCAACCTCATCTACCACTGCACCTACTGCTGCAATCAACCTCAATAAACCACGACTGTTGTCAAAATGTACTGTGCCATGCAATGAGCACCGACCAGCAGGTTAGAGAAATGTAAGTAAGGAGGAATAGACTTGGAACAGTTGCATTGCTAATGAAACATGGCATGCCTTAACTCAGCAACTGTGCAAAATCACAACCAAGTCAGAGAGGTTAAGAAAGGGAATGTGTGCTCTATACAATGTCTAAATACAATCTACTTCAAAGTAGGTCAGGCACTGATGCATGATGGGAGAAAGTGCAAACATCATTTATAAAGGTGAACATTAAACAAGATCTGTGGCTACAAAATGTCATTAGATTCCAATAACAGTTTCATGTACTACAGATAATTCACAACAATATCTGAGTAGAAATTACAGTTTACAACTATTCTGAATACATAGTATTACATACGGGCACTCAGACACACTAGCTAAACAGACAAGTGAAACAGAGGAGTAGATTTGGTAGATTTCACATGCCAAGGGTAAAGGACTTAAATGCTACAATGACAACGGGGCAGTAGAACACAGCAAGCTTATACAAATGTCATCTTACCCAGTTGCCCTGTAGAGGAAATAAAGATGATGCCAAGACCAATTAATAAATATTCACACAGTTTGTGTCTTGTAAATATCAGCATCACAAGTCTATCCAACCCACCCTGCTAGACTGCTGTACTCATAAACTCATCTTGAAGCATCTATATTTTATTTAGAAAACACTGCTGCATAGAAATTGAATGTGTAGCCAAATTTGATTTGCTAAATAAGGCAAGAGTTTTTAAGCACATACAAACAACCTATTGCACCGTATGGGCTGGACTAAGGTAATGAGCAAACTTCAAAGGTTGCACGGATCTCATATAATTCATTCACAATTATTGTGCCACAGTAATTGAACAGACATGACTGGAGATAACTTGCCAGTGACATGATATTACTGATGTGTGTGACATGAGGACAGAGGACACCAGGTCTTCACAGGAAGGTTTCATTATGATTATAATCATAATCAATCTTTGTAATTCATTACACTTAAGTTGCAATCGTAACAAACTATAATCAATATTACATAATCAGTGTGTGTGCGCACGAACACCTACTATTGTCTACAGAGTACACTATAGATGTTAGAAGCAATCACACAGCAACCTGTCTGTCACTCTGACCAATACAGCTAATGTATAGTAACTGTGTCAGCAACCTGTCTGCTCACTCTGACCAATACAGCTAATGTATAGTAACTGTGTCAGCAACCTGTATGCTCACACTGACCAATACAGCTAATGTATAGTAATTGTGTCAGCAACCTGTCTGCTCACTCTGACCAATACAGCTAATACACAGTAATTTTGTCAGCAACCTGTCTGCTCACTCTGACCAATACAGCTAATGTATAGTAATTGTGTCAGCAACCTGTCTGCTCACTCTGACCAATACAGCTAATGTATAGTAATTATGTCAGCAACCTGTCTGCTCACTCTGACCAATACAGCTAATACACAGTAATTTTGTCAGCAACCTGTCTGCTCACTCTGACCAATACAGCTAATGTATAGTAATTGTGTCAGCAACCTGTCTGCTCACTCTGACCAATACAGCTAATACACAGTAATTTTGTCAGCAATGTGCACCTGTACTTAGAAGTTGATAATTCAATGTTTGTGGGATTTTCCTGAATTAACATTATGCCAAATGTCACCAAATATAATAATTAAGCACTGCAAACTTGATACATTGCAATATAATGGGGGTATTTTAAAATGTCTTTATGTAATCAAAATTAACAAATTATGTGTAAATATTATAATTCATAATAATTAGTTTGGTAAAATAATTTTTGCAAATGTCTACAAAAAAAAACAGATTTTTGGTCACCTATATGGGTTTAAGAAGTGGCTTTAGCCAGGTGCAAAGACACTCTAGTAAACACCAAGCTCTAATATATTATACATTAAGACATGCCAAATTTGCTACATAACAGCTGTGTTTTTTTTGTAAAGAAAATATGACAATTTAAAAAGGATGAAAATGAAAAATACTGCAAGAGTTGCAAATAGAAACTGGAGTTTCAATTATCACACAATATATATGTCTGAGCATTGCTCAAACATAAGTAACTAGAAACAAACTTGGTGTTAGACAAATAATAACATGAGCAACTCAAAACAGGTGCAAATAGTGCATTGCGTGAGCTTGAGTATAGAATACCTTCAGTGATGCTCGCAAGGAGCTAGCTAATCGTGATGTGTGAATTTAGTGCTCATAAAATTGTTTGTAAATTCATGTCATGGTGAAGCAGTATATAAATGTGAGATAATAAAACATCTGTTTGCTCATCTAGAGGCATATGAAAAGCTTTGTAGAGAAACCTGTACTAGATTTTGCAAAACAAAAACTGTCAAATGTAAAAACAAAAAAATTAATATCCACACAATGCAATTTGTAATACATTATCTTATACATTAATTACTGACTAATACTAATAACATATACACAAAGATTTATACAGTAGTTATGAGCATTAAAATAAATTGGTGCATACAGGTGATTTGTGTGAGAAAATAAATAAAACAAGTTATCTAAAGAGAAACAGCTAGAAAGAAGAATAAACAACAATTTCTACAATGGCTTACCTCAGCTGAACTCTACAGCAATAGAACATTGAATACATCAAGAACCAATGGCACACTCAGCATCAGCAGTCAGAGAATTACAGACCAGTGAGTTTAACGTCAGTGATTTGTAAATTATTAGAAAAGTTAATTAAAGACCATATGGTGGACTTCCTTGTTAGGCATAAATTATTAAATTCATCTCAACATGGATTCCTTAAAGCGAGGTCATGCTTAACAAATATGTTATGTTTTTTGGAAGAAATCACTAAGTGGATAGACGAGGGATCGCCAGTAGATATTATCTACTTAGATTTTCTGAAAGCTTTTGACAAAGTGCCACATCAAAGATTACTACTTAAATTAAAAGCCCATGGTATCGGGGATAGCATAACTGACTGGATAGAACAATGGCTCACTGACAGAGGACAACGAGTTGTAGTAGATGGAGAAGTTTCAAATTGGAAATCGGTTTTGAGTGGGGTACCTCAAGGATCAGTATTAGGACCTATATTATTCTTAATTTATATCAATGACTTGGATGACAGTATAACAAGTAACGTACTGAAATTTGCGGATGACACAAAACTGTTTAGAAAGGTTAATTCTGATGGTGATAAACAACATTTACAAAACGATCTAGACAGATTAGTGAAATGGTCTGAGAAATGGCAGATGCTGTTCAATTTTGGGAAATGTAATAGCCTACTTACAGGACATGGGAACTTGAATGTAAACTATAAAATGGGAGATACTGTTCTGGGTACTACTGTAAAAGAAAAGGACTTAGGAGTTACAATAAGCGCTGATATGAAAGTTTCAGAGCAGTGTGGTATTGCAGCTTCAAAGGGTAATCAAATTCTTGGATTGATTAGAAGAAACATAACATACAAGGGAAAAAAGTTAATTATACCTCTTTATAAAGCAATAGTTAGACCTCATTTAGAATACTGTATACAAGCATGGAGACCATATCGTAAGAAGGATGTAGATACGCTTGAACACATACAAATGAGAGCAACTAAAATGATTCCAGAACTTAGAGACCTTAGTTATGAAGAACGCCTGAAAGAATGTGGTTTAACAACTCTAGAGACAAGGAGGTTAAGAGGAGATCAGATTGAAGTTTTTAAGATATTGAATGGGTATGAAAATATTGATAGAAATATGTTTTTCTCACTCAAGAAGGATAACAGAACTAGAGGACATGAGGTAAAATTAGTAAAGGATCAATGTAGATTGGACATCAGGAAGCACTCGTTATCACAGAGGACAATAAATATATGGAACAGATTGTCTACAGATTGTGTAACTGCTAGCAGCGTGAATATGTTTAAAAACAAGGTTGATACATATCTCAGGAAGGCGGGTTATAAGTAGGTGAACACTGTTGGACTCTCGATAAGCCAATGGCTTCCTTGTCCACTTGCCATCTGGGCCTTTGGCTTGGATGGCAAATCTTGTTAAATCTCTTACAAAAGTCACTGCATACCCAATCCCAACAGGTCACTGCATACTCCACACCAGGGAGGTCACTGCATACCCCACCCAAGGGACATCACTGCATACCCCACTCAAGGGAGGTCACAATGGAAGTTCTGTTGAAAAGGGTGTTTGGGACATTTTTCTTCAAAGACGGGTACTAAATGTATGAAAATGTTCTAGATTAATAGTATGACCTTGATTTTTTTCTTTGACTGACAGCAATGAATTATATCGCGAGATGAAACATGTAACCTCATACACATACATGACACAATAATAAACATGCAAGCTCATACACATACATTATACAATAATAAACATGTAACCTCATACACATACATGACACAATAATAAACATGCAAGCTCATACACATACATGACACAATAATAAACATGTAACCTCATACACATACATGACACAATAATAAACATGTAACCTCATACACATACATGACACAATAATAAACATGTAACCTCATACACATACATGACACAATAATAAACATGTAACCTCATACACATACATGACACAATAATAAACATGTAACCTCATACACATACATGACACAATAATAAACACACAAGTAGACACTGGCAAGAACAGCTCTGGTCTACACAACAACATGTTTCACAACTTCAAAGCTCAGCATTACAAGCTCCCATAATTTAAACAGGATCAGCCCAGTCTTTATCTAAATTGAGCAAACTGCTACAAAATAGCTTTACTCTACACGTTGAACTTCATATTACTCCTTCATCTTATATTGTTCTTATATCCTCAGCTAGTCTTATATCTATGACTACAGTAGAATTGTGTTATATATTAGAAAATGATCTGGCAATCCAATATGTTAAGCAGTTACTAAAATCCTCAAAAAAGTTATTGTAATTCCAACAAAATCTCAATTAAACAGCCATAAACATGCAGTACACTGACTCACAGATACAATATTCTTGCAGTACAGATTCCACTTTTAATCAATCTAGAAAGAAATGTGCAGTCTCACCGAGCCAAATCTGTGCAGCACAAGGTAAGCCTCTGCAGATGGATTCATGCCGATTGTGTTGAACTTCCAACTAATCATCTGAAGCAGGGATAATAAACCATATACATATATAAATAAAAGAACACTATGAATTATGCAATATGCATGTACACAATCATACGCACACTTACACAAGATGGCTATGCAATGCTTATTTGTCCTATTAATGCCAGACCGGACAGCTGAAATAGTATTTGAACTTCCTGTTAGCGATACAGTTCACAGGGTAAACCAACTGAAGGCTATTGGGCCTTATGTATAGCAAGCATGAGATAGATTCTGAACATCATAGGTGATGGAATAACTGAACAATAATGATATTTTTAATGAAGTTTTGTTCGTGCTATACTTGATGTACCCAACTGGATTATATTACCAAAGTTGCAATTACAAAACTCTCCAACTTCAGTAAAAAAAATGCCCCCGACTCTTGCTGAAGTTACACAGTTGTTTTTTTCTCTCAGCACCTATCATCCCTGTCCCAAAGTAACATCCCATGTTTTGAACGTGACATTATAAAGTGATGCCTGTCACCAAGACAGCACCCTGCCTGACCTTGTCTCTCATAGACTCCATGAATCCGGCCGCTGTCCCGATACAGTGGATCAGACAGACGCCAAGGACACGGTCTATGTGTGCAATCTGCAGCAGCAACAACATTTACTGCAGACCTGTTACATTCACTGTGGATCTGTTGTGTGACCTACTTATCCATATGTCACACTTGTTTAAAAGTCTATTATAAAATTTCACTAGTTCAAATAATACATTAAAATACAGTAAAAAAACTTCTATTGTGCTAAAATCCTTAGGACACCCAGGTTCAGCATTGAACTAAAAGATCCACTCGTAAACAGTTGGATCGGTATGCTGAGGAGATAAGGAGTATTTGCTGAAGTGATATAACAAGATAATAATATAATATATTATATAACAATTTACCTACACTGATAAATTATACTTAACAAAATTGCAACCTAAAGCTATAAGTACAATTTCAAGAATGAAAAATCAGCAATATTCAGGATTTTCCACAGCTTATTTTATCAAATGAGATCAAGAGGTCACAGATCATGTTAAGCAAATATAAAACATGCACTAATTAAACTCCTCCTAGCTTAGAACTATGATGTTTCTAATATGTGATGCACCATGCCAAAACCAGGTGCTTCTCGCTAGATTTTGTTCGGCGCAGGAGCCTAAAATGCATGGTGTACCTTCGAATTGTCGAAAATGGGTTAACGACAGAATCGATCAGCAAAATTATCCCTCTTTCCATACATCCATTTATATCAGATGAAAACATTTTCAAACTAGTAATATTTAGCACTTTATTGAAGCCCCTGATTAGCGTCTTGGTTGAGAAGTCTGAAACAAAGCCATTTTTATGCGTTTTTGATCGACCGTCTTCACCTGCTTACAAGCGGGAAACCACACGTTATACATGGCTGGAAAGCTTATGACGTTAACTACACATGCGACTGGGAATCTCTTACTCTAGACCAATGGAACAGCTCCTATTTTACATAATTTATCCAGAAACAAAGTGCTGCTGTTGCTATGGAAGTAGCGAAACGCTCGCCGACTGGTCGAAAACGTAAACACTTGTCTACACTTTCCTTTCTTCTTCGTTCGGCTTTTTTACAACTGTTTTCATCTTCGGTTCGTTAAAGATTTGCACTATGGCATCGAAAGAAGCTTATTTAGCTATCGAGTTGGATCATGCGAGGGGGTGCAATGTCGAGGACAGCAATATAGCTGCCATGATTGAAGATTACTTCAAAGGCGTCGTCGAGCCCATGGAGGTTGCCTCAGCAGGGGCAGGGCTCGGGGAAGACCACATTGAGCCTGCACTGGTTGGCTCAGCGGGAGCAGACTTTCCAAATTAGTGGAACTGACATTGTTTAGTTATGTTATTATGTATGTAATGTGTAAATAATGTTTTATTTTAGGATATTTCAGGGGTTTATTTTAGGGGTTCGGCTACCAGTGCTCGTGGTTATCTCAGGCAAAATGCCAGACAATGCCAAAAGATGACAGAATAATGGAATATGACACATCACTGCTACAAGCCAACAATGCCTCACACCAGTCTAATTACTATCTGAATAACAGAATCTGTTGCCTACAGCCAGCGCATTGCAAACCAAACTCACCGCAAACCAGCCCAGGACGTGTGCACCTGCTCCCTCACCAAAGCACACCACCTGTTTAATCCTGCAGCACATGAAAGTAGTTTCATGAATTGATACAGTACACACCCCATTGTGATATACCCAGGGTATATTCCATTGTAATGTACACAGTCACAGGGTACATTCCGTTGTGATGTACACAGGGTGCACTCCGTTGTGATGTACCCAGGATACACTCCGCTCTGATGTGTGATACATTTAACATAAAGACATCATCTGAACACAAGATTATTTGTTTGGAAATGTAAATTGCACATTTAATTGTAAATGCATAAACCGTTCAAGTAATATATTGAGGATTTCATATAGTTTTTCTTGTGTTAAATAATTTGAGTGGATGTCAACAGAACTCATACAAATGTCTTATATGTTCCCTCTCTTTACAAGGGTCTACAACATCTGCAGATAACTGGAAAATCCTGGGAGGGACAGACAATAATACTTACTTGAGTACATCTAAAACGTGAATCAATTCCTCCCCCAGCTGACTCATAGACGGGAACGAGTAACTGAAATAGCCGAGACACACAAACAATGATGTTACTAAGGCACTTCTATGTCTGACATTTGTCAGAACATGTTAGTAGCTCCCCTCATATTTAGTCACTGTCAGCCCTTTATAATTAATTTGAATTATAATTAGTGTTTCTCTTACTTTTTGTAACGCATCTGTACAGTGCGCATATTGATGTTGTGTCAATTCCTGGTAAAATTTAAATTTATGAAATTGCAGTAACAACTGTGACTAGCATTAATAAAAAAATTATACCATCTTGTGACAAATTACATTTACAGAACTTGGTTCAGTAAATGTCAAAACCAATAAAACCTCACGCCACCATGATGCGTGGGTTGTCTTGATGTAACAATATGAGTCTTTATCAGTGCGTATCAGTGGCAATGTGCATATAACTTGTGTGTGTGCACAAGCAGAAAGTGAGGCTAATTCTCTGGAGAAGCAGACACAATCCCTGCAATGTCATTACACGGGTCTAACCAGCACTTACTCAGCAGGCAGATCTGGGGCTTCTCGGGCCTGGCCTGGAATCTGGACATGAACCCAGAGAGTACGATCACGGATCTGCATCATCTGAGGGTAGTTGACAAAGTCATCGTACATCGTCTCTGCAAGAACAAACATAGTTCATGACACACAAATACAAACCACTGACGTATAAGTGGACATAGGATCACTGATGAAGCTGACTCAAGGGGACATAGGATCACTGGTGGAGCAGACTCAGGTGGACATAGGATCACTGGTGGAGCTGACTCCAGGGGACATATGATCACTGGTGGAGCTGAATCAAGTGGACATAGGATCACTGGTGGAGCTGACTCAAGGAGACATATGATCACTGGTGGAGTGGACTCAGGTGGACATAGGGTCACTGGTGGAGCTGAATCAAGTGGACATAGGATCACTGGTGGAGCTGACTCAAGGAGACATATGATCACTGGTGGAGCGGACTCAAGGACACATATGATCACTGGTGGAGCAGACTCAGGTGGACATAGGATCACTGGTGGAGCCGACTCAAAGAGACAAATGATCACTGGTGGAGAGGACTCAAGGACACATATGATCACTGGTGGAGCGGACTCAGGTGGACATAGGATCACTGGTGGAGCCGACTCAAAGAGACATATGATCACTGGTGGAGCAGACTCAGGTGGACATAGGATCACTGGTGGAGCTGACTCAGGTGGACAAAGGATCACTGGTGGAGCTGACTCAAGTGGACATAGGATCACTGGTGGAGCAGACTCAAGTGGACATAGGATCACTGGTGGAGCTGGCTGAAAAAAAAAAGACTGACAGGTTTTGACTTGCTGACACCAAAAATAAATAACGTTTAATGGAATCTATTATTTTGTACGATGTCGCGCGTATTACCGCTTTTTTCTGCCATGTGACTACTGCCAATGTAATCACAAGGTGGCACATGTAGTAACCTAGAAACTTACTCACCAGGAGAGCAACGCTGTTCCATTGAAAACATGAACGCGCTGTCACCATTCCTTATTTAACTGTCCCCTTACACAGCCACACTTCTGACATATATGCCCGTTTTATGTTTTGAATTTTTAACTTTATTGCTACATGGGAACACATAAAATTTGATGTCTAATGTCAGAAACATATCGCGATCGTAACAAACGCCAGCGCAATGGCCTAATCCCTAACGCCACTCGGCTTCGGCGTGACTGCAAAAGTTATGCATATTTATATTACTAGGCATGTTTTGTTATACAACGTAATACAATCATATCACCGCAAATATGCTGATATCTACAGCAGCAACCCTAAGCCCTTTAGTCGCAGGCATGAGTAATTTTTCACTTCAGTTGCATTCACAGTATACATAGGTCATAATGAAAAGCACTTTAATTAATGGTTAATTTATTCTGTTTTATTAATGCAATACTTATTAGTCATTTATTTTGTTGCATGTTGTTACCATTTGCGTACTGGACTGCTACCAGTGTTTGTTCCTTGCAGAATATTATAGCTCTTGCTAAATATGCACTGTTCTTGTTTGTAAACATGAAAAAAATTGTGTCTAAGTCGGCATTGTAATTCAGTTATTTCCTTTCAGTTAGAATTTGCAGAATAAAAGTTGGCAAACGCTATCTTGTTTCTTAGAATTATAGACATTTTCCTTCTACACTCTGAAAATGCACTAAGATATATTTGTTACAAACATCATCCTGGATATTATATACATCCAGGTGCAGGGGTGAGATGTAGCAGTCGCCCGGTCACCAATAGCACCCAAAAATGGCTTCGGGCGACTTCAATTTTTGACCACAGTAGCCTGCATAGCTACTCAAAATATTTATGGAGCTGCAATATTTTAGATCCAGCAAAAATAAACGGAATGTTAATAAACATTCACTCAGAAGTGTTGTCCTGGCTATATGTTAACCAAAAATCGTGTGTTTGTGACACATTTGACATTGCAAGAAATGTTGCCAAACAGTAGCCGAAGCGATATCAATAGGGAGAATTCATTGTATTTTTAATCAACCACATCAACGCTCAACATGTAACTGAACGGTCATTCTTCATTGAAATAATAACCGGTCATGTTACTAGTCTTGGTGCAGCGTGGCGCCACTTTTATACATACTAGCAAAAATGTCCGTCCCCAGGATGGGATTACGTGGTAGTTTATACATGACAGTCATGATAGCAATGTTTTCCAAATGCCTCAGGCCAATATGCCATCAATACGCTCAAACATATTACTAGAAACAACCACGTCACACACGTGATGCAATACTCGTTGCATGTTCAAAATGTAGGTCATGTGAATTTAGACCCATGGGGCGTGGATACTTGTGTTGGTTGTAGAATGGTAGAATATCTGCTTTCTACTGTCTTTTTATTGTGTATCCATCTGTGACCTCGGGCCAATACATGGGTGTGTGCTTTCTACTATAATAATATAAACCGACCATATGGCGCTACGTACTCTACAGCGGGTAAGTACCAAAGTATTTGCAGTGGCACGCATGGTTTCTGCGATTGTTGGAAGTTAACGTTTTATGCAGTGAACATTTGATTTACCATAAAAACCACTAAGAACCCTTGATATATGGGGTATTTCAAAAAATAAAGGCGTTATGTTTCATTCGTGGGGTCGTAGATTAATGCCTGAAAGTTTGGCGCCCGAGGTGCATGCCGTCTAGGAAAACATGAACATAACCACATACATAAAAACATACACTATCTCGATTAAAGTTAGATATAATTATCTCCATGATGCGCGGAGCGCTTCTGGTGAATTGATCGGAACCTAGTTAAAATTTCTGTAGGCTAGGGTAAAATCAGGTCCTGTAAAAAATCAGCAAAACTATCCAGTTCACAGGACCTGATGTCCTGTGACGCTTGGGAGACTTCGCGTAAACTGTTGGTGTACCATGTTATGAAGAAAAAAAACCTGTGTACAATTGTATACTATATTTTATTCAGTATTATGTATGACATTCTATTGATCCTGCCTTGAAAATAAATGTTTCAAAACTGTTTGTTTTTGATGTTTTTTATTTGTCGTTTATGGTGTTCATACATTCTATCTTCAAAGTATTGATTAGCAAGTGGGCTACCTAAGAAGCTGTCGGGCTACTTCACTTTGCAAGGTTGGTAGCCCGACTGGTTACCTTCCACGACTTGCTAAATCTCATCCCTGCAGGTGGGTGTTTTATCATGGCATAGTAATTCAATGCGTTTGTAGTTTTATCGGTGGACAAGTATAGTTTTGGTGGGACAAGTAAACATGACCCGCTACTTGTCCTACAGGACAAGTGCCTTCTAGGAGTTAGTGTAGAGCCCTGAGATGTTCTAGGAGTTAGTGTAGAGCCCTGTGATGTTCTAGGAGTTAGTGTAGAGCCCTGTGATGTTCTAGGAGTTAGTGTAGAGCCCTGAGATGTTCTAGGAGTTAGTGTAGAGCCCTGAGATGTTCTAGGAGTTAGTGTAGAGCCCTGTGATGTTCTAGGAGTTAGTGTAGAGCCCTGTGATGTTCTAGGAGTTAGTGTAGAGCCCTGTGATGTTCTATGAGTTAGTGTAGAGCGCTGTCATGTTCTAGGAGTTAGTGTAGAGCCATGTGATGTTCTAGGAGTTAGTGTAGAGCCCTGTCATTTTCTAGGAGTTAGTGTAGAGCCCTGTCATGTTCTTCTAAACATGTGTCAGTGAAATATTACCTCTTTGATATTTGTAATTAGCAATCGATATGAACTCAACAAAACCCCCACCTATGGGGATTGTCTCATCAGTTTTTTGTCTGCGCATTGATCAATACAGTGTCCCTTGAGTGGCACCCCAACAGTGACTATGTTTTTACT
The DNA here is from genome assembly GCA_033239005.1 of Lamellibrachia satsuma. NCBI lineage: Eukaryota > Metazoa > Annelida > Polychaeta > Sabellida > Siboglinidae > Lamellibrachia > Lamellibrachia satsuma. The sequence goes on from BSQZ01000029.1 coordinate 1,724,226, forward strand.
CACCATCACAGCCCAAGTCATGTACGGTCAGGATGACCACCTGATTGTTAGTCAGGTTACCCTGGAAACAAACAGACATGTTTTTTTTATAAATTATATCTATGCTAAGACAACCAGCATTTGAAGCATTGGTGAATTAAATTTTTTTTAGATTAATGGTATGAAAAATAGAAGTTTGGAGACAAAGTAGGAATATAACTGACATGAAAACAACCTGACATGACAAATTATTATTCAATTTAGTGGAAGTTATAACAGACAAAATATTCTGAAAAGGCAGAATGGGAAGGGGAAAGTATAAGGGTGAGAGGGCAAAGGAAGGTACAAGAATCTGTAGAAACAGTGGAAAACTTAATTGTAAGAGAAAGAATAATACTCAGTTAAATGTAAATTGTGAGATATGCAGAGTCTCATTTAGAAGTGGGTCACTGTGCTGTCCATTGTCAACTGGAAAGTGTGTCAACCTGGCCTATTTATCATGTTTTTAGCCAACATTGACAGAGTCTAGGAGAATACAGGTAAAGAATTGGGACAAATGGTTGAATGCATTGTTAACTTGCTCTTGATGTCTGTTCAACTGTTCTAGGTTCAACTAGCAATCAACACAAGAAACCCTACAATACATGATATTTATAGCAACAACTTCAATGCAGCTCAGTGATGTATCTTGATTAGAATGTCCAATCAGACAAATATACCTGGTATGACATGGTTACTATAGCAACATGTAAACATTGCGGCCATGTGCCAAGAATTTGTTTACCAGGTAAGCAGGTTAAATTGTTATCACACAGCACAGGTAATAAATGGTATTAAAAGAAAATTTGCAAACAGACTAGAAAACCCCAGTATAACCAACTTTTAGATAAACTTAGTGTTGTGTCTACATTAAGATTTCAAAATTAAAGCACTGGCATACTGGCATAACTTTAAGAATAGTTGGGTAATATTAGTTATATTTAATTAGACTTTCATAAATTGTAGTAAAAGCCAAAGCATTTAGAATTCATACAGCTATTCATACCTTTGCCAGAGTAAAACACTATATGCGGATTAACATTCTTCCTACACCTTTATTATTTAACGTTTGTAACTTATGATAATGTGACTGATTGGTACACGAAATATACAAGTATAACCGCTCCTTAAGTTCTGACGATGACTTATTGTCACTCAAAGGTATCGTTTTCTCAGTTGTATTCTTGGACGTTTTTTGGTTGATAATTATGCTAGGCTTTCATAGTTATTATTTCAATTGTACAGCATATACGTATAGCATATAGCATATACGTATAGTATATACATGCATGCATGCATATATATATAACAGCTTTGGGTTCCCAGTTTTGGTTGTGGACCCATCGATACTGGAAAGTGGGGGTCCAACTGGCCCCCACTAATTTTGGGCTAAGTCACATAGTGTCCAGGGAACCCGAACTGACAACCAGTCACTAATTGTCCCTGGAGACTGAACTGACAACCAGTCACTATGTGTCCTGGGATACTGAACCTTCAGCTAGTCACTAAGTGTCCCTGGAGAATGACTCTTTGATGCGTACTAAAGTCTGGATATTAGTATCAATAACACTGCCTCATATTGCACTCAGTCAGTTTGAATGCAGATCAGTAATAACAATAACGGCTGACTGTTTACTTGGCTGTTTAGCTTGTTCTCAGTAGCACAATTCCTGGAAATTATAAAATTTGTCTCACAACAAAACTTTCATTACAGATAATTGGATAGTTTAACATGTAATAAATACAATCAAGGCACATACATAGACAATACTTTTCTGCTGACATCATGTCTTCCTGTATCCCTTACAACAACCAATAGTTGTAGGTGCTGACATCAAGTCTTCCTGTATCTCTTGCAACAACCAATAGTTGTAGGTGCTGACATCATGTCTTCCTGTGTCCCTTGCAACAACCAATAGTTGTAAGAGCTAACATCATGTCTTCCTGTGTCCCTTGAAACAACCAATAGTTGTAGGTGCTAACATCATGTCTTCCTGTGTCCCTTGCAACAACCAATAGTTGTAGGTACTGATATGTCTTCCTGTATCCCTTGAAACAACCAATAGTTGTAGGTGCTAACATCATGTCTTCCTGTATCCCTTGCAACAACCAATAGTTGTAGGTGCTAACATCATGTCTTCCTGTATCCCTTACAACAACCAATAGTTGTAGGTGCTAACATCATGTCTTCCTGTATCCCTTGCAACAACCAATAGTTGCAGGTGCTAACATCATGTCTTCCTGTGTCCCTTGCAACAACCAATAGTTGTAGGTACTGACATGTCTTCCTGTGTCCCTTGCAACAACCAATAGTTGCAGGTGCTGACATAATGTCTTCCTGTGTCCCTTGAAACAACCAATAGTTGTAGGTGCTAACATCATGTCTTCCTGTATCCCTTCAACAACCAATAGTTGTAGGTGCTGACATCATGTCTTCCTGTATCCCTTGCAACAACCAATAGTTGCAGGTGCTGACATCATGTTTTCCTGTGTCCCTTGCAACAACCAATAGTTGTAGGTGCTGACATCATGTCTCCCTGTGTCCCTTGCAACAACCAATAGTTGTAGGTGTTTTCCTGTGTCCCTTCAACAACCAATAGTTGCAAGTGTTGACATCGTGATTTTGTCGAACAACACATCTTGTGTATTAATGGAGCATCACTGTGCTGTGAAGAAAATCAAATCATAGAACAAATGTTGTAGGAATCCTAAGAAATGTTATAATGGCAGCCTGTTTGAAAATCAGATGTGGTTTTACCCCTTTTTCTACATGGACGGGTGTAAGGTAGTAAATATTATGACATGAGTGTGAAATTATCAGGATACAAGCACATCAATATTGTGACCTGATTGTGAAATGATCCATAACAAGGAAATTATCAGGACACAACACATCAATATTCAGGATGTGTGGGTCTACTACTTATATCCTGCAAGTTGGTTTTGTTGTCTGATTGTGAGACTGATAGAACTGATTATGTCGCTGTTTGGCAGAGGCTGTGGAACAAGTGTCACAATGACAGTAAGTTCTCAACAGTAAGTGCCTCCATCAGGGCTTTATCTCACATCTGCTGAGAGAGCTGTCATTGTAAGTTATCACTGACATTACATTCTCAACCAGGGAATGACAGGGTGCTGTGACTGCATGCTCCACACTATTGATTAAGTCCCTGCAGTCTGTGGATGCTACAATAGTGTGAAATAGTTCACATGGCTGCACCGCCAGTACTGTTGACTCATATTCCATGCAACACAATTGTCCAAAAGCCACAAATTGGTTTGAGACTGTTGAACAAAAATATTGCATTTCAACTAAGTGTGTGTGACCCACAGACATAAATGGTATGATCATGAATGTGAACACTGTTGAGGGTAGATAAGTAGATTACATTGGTGCAGTTGAAACAGGGCTATCTCTGCTCAGTTATCTGGTGACCAGGACATTCTAAGGGTGAAGATTCAGTTTCAATAAGTTGCAGTGAGCATTATTTGAGAACATCTACAATAATCCTTTCTACTTATTTTCTCTGTGCAAGCTTTACATCTATCTATACTGTTCAATATCTATAATTTACTAAACAAAATGATTTCCTAGACATCTGCCTAGACAACCCCTCTATAACAACCTGGACAATCCCTCCATAACAACCTAGACAACCCCCTCTATAACAACCTGGACAATCCCTACATAACAACCTAGACAACCCCCTGTATAACAACCTGGACAATCCCTCCATAACAACCCAGACAACCCCCTCTATAACAACCTGGACAATCCCTCCATAACAACCTAGACAACCCCCTCTATAACAACCTGGACAATCCCTCCATAACAACCTAGACAACCCCCTCTATAACAACCTGGACAATCCCTCCATAACAACCTAGACAATCCCTCCATAACAACCTAGACAACTCCCCTCCATTATGACCTAGACAAACCCCATCCATAACTTAGACAACTCCCCTTCATTATGACTTAGACAACCCCCTCCATTATAACCTAGACATCCCCCCTCCATTATAACCTAGACAAACCCTAACCATAATGACTTAGACAACCCCCTCCATTATGACTTAGACAACCCCCCTCTATTGTGACCTAGACAACCCCCATCCATAACGACCTGGACAACCCCTCCATAACCACTTGGACAACCCCTTCATAACCACATGGATAACCCATCCATACAAACCAGGACAACCCCCTCCATAACCACCATTATAAGCCTTCAATACCCATCTGGGCAACCCAGCCTTACCAACCTAGACAACCCTCTCCAAAACCACCATTATAACACAACCCATCCATACCCACCTGCCAAACCTCTATATACCTGCCTAGAAAACCTGGAAGGAACTGTATAAGTATTTTAGAATGTGGGCCTTAATCATAATTACTATCCTAATCCCAGTCAGTGCAGTGTTAATCTGAGGGACAAGCAGCTGGTAAACAAAGTGGACTGGTCATAACTAGGTCTGTATGCAGGCCAATCAGAAGCTGCCCATGGCCAGTACCAAACAGGTAATCTACATGAAATCAATAGCAGAATGCAGAGCAACAGTGCAATAACGAACATGCAGTGTTTACTGTAAAACTGATATTACTTAAGACATTGATCAGAAGCTTTCTCTCAGAAATAATTACTCAGCCCAAATCAATCAATTTCTGCCTTGCACCAGTTGGTGTACACTGTCCCCACCCAGTTAGTGTGCAGTTGGTGTACACTGTCCCCACCCAGTTAGTGTGCAGTTGGTGTACACTGTCCCCACCCAGTTAGTGTGCAGTTGGTGTACACTGTCCCCACCCAGTTAGTGTACAGTTGGTGTACACTGTCCCCACCGAGTTAGCATAAACAGGTCACCACAACATGATCAATAAGTTCATGATTACGTATGTTGTGGATGAGCAAAGACTGGTGCCAGAGACCCATGCATAATCCCAAGGTGGGATTATGTAGATAATCACTGTTCATTATTTGACTTATTATTTCATTGCTGCTCTAACAGGCTTACTGATGGCTATGAGCAGGTCTGGTGTTGATGACTTGCTGGCCACTAGGTGTCCCAGCATCCAGTTCTGATGTGCTCCACCAGCCCTGTGGCATTTGACCAGACCTGTGTGGACAGCAAGCAGGCATCCAAGTGCTCCAGTCTTGTGTGGACAGCAAGCAGGCATCCAAGTGCTCCAGTCTTGTGTAGACAGCAAGCAGGCACCCAGGTACTCCAGATCTGTGTGGACACCAAGCAGGCATTGAGGTGCTCCATATCTGTGTGGACAGCAAGCAGGCATCCAGGTACTCCAGACCTGTGTGGACACCAAGCAGGCATCCAAGTGCTCCAGTCTTGTGTGGACAGCAAGCAGGCATCCAGGTACTCCAGACCTGTGTGGACACCAAGCAGGCATCCAAGTGCTCCAGTCTTGTGTGGACAGCAAGCAGGCATCCAGATGCTCCAGATCTGCATGGACACCAAGCAGGCATTCTTATTTACGGCTTACGGATCCCGTGGGCACCATGTGTAGCATAGTGCTTGTAAAGAGTCCGCCATTCTGCCCTGTCAGTCGCCCTATGTGCTGCCTCTGCCCAGGATTTCCACCGAAACGCATCTCTCTCTTTTTCCACCATTTGCTGCCACGTCTCTTTTGGTCTTCCGATCGCTCTCTTTCCCACAGGTGTCCAATTCATCACTATACGGCAGTCATTTGTAATCTCAAACCGAAGGATTATGGCCAATAAAATTCCATCGTCTAGCCGTGATGATGTCTGTAATCCTGCTTATTTCTACCTCTTCATACAGTTTTTCATTTGAAATTGTTCTTGGCCAGAATATATGTAGAATTCGACGCAAACATCTATTGTGAAATGTATTGAGCCTTTGTCCATCATTTTGGTTTACCTTCCGGCATTCTGCTCCGTATAGTAGAACCGACATCACACTACTCTTGTACATTCTGAGTTTCGTCTTTTCTTCTGTATTGGCTTGATGCCCACACTTTCCGCAGTTTATAATAGGCTGCTCTCGCTTTCTTTAGGCGTGCACTTATATCTGCTGTTGAACCTTTGTCTGCATCTATAACTGAGCTTAGATAAGTGAAACTATCAACAGTTTCTACATCGACTATGCCTATTACAATTGGTTGGTTATCATCAGTCTTGATCTTCATCACTTTCGTTTTGGCTGTGTTTATGTGTAATCCAGTTCTCTTTGCATGCACTTCTAGCTCGTTTGTCTTCTGTTGCAAGTTTCTTCTTGATGTTGATAACAGAGCTAAATCATCTGCAAAATCTAGGTCCTCCATCATACTTAATCCCCATTGAATTCCTCTTTTCCTTCTAGTTGTTTTCCACACAATCCAGTCTATTACCAATACATACAAAAACCCTGACATCACACATCCTTGCCTCACTCCCGACATCACAGGAAACCATTTTAACAATTTGCCTTCATGCTCAACTACACATCTGAAGTTTTTGTAAGACATTTTCACAAGATTGATAATTTTGGATGGAATTCCATAGTATTTCATAATTCTCCATAAACTCTTGTTTATGAAGAGTGGGCTATTCCATTCGAGGCACAGGTCGATAATGTTCCCTAATGCACCTTGCTGGGAACTGACAACAGTGTAACACCTCTCCAGTTATTAGAGTTCTCCAGGTCTCCTTTTTTAGGCAATTTAATGATGACTCCTTTCTGCCATTCTTCAGGTATTTCTTCATTTTTCCATATTAATTTTAATTAACTTCCTCAAGTTTCGTGCTACCATATTACTCTGTGTTTTCAACAGTTCAGCCTGTATGTTATCAACTCCTGGTGATTTACCGTTTCCCAACACTTTTATACTTTTTAAAATTTCTTCTATAGTAGGCGGATTAATGTCAATGTCTATATCGAATAATTCAATGTTCGGAACATCAACAGGGTCGTTGGGTGCCTCTGAGTTCAGAACCTCAGAGAAGTGTTCTCTCCATCTCTCTATCTGGTCTGCTTCTGATTTTATTACTTCTCCATCTTTGTTCTTGACCGATGTACTTTTTCTGCAGCTTTCATTATTTATTTTCTTGGTCAGTGTAAACAACGTTCTTTGTTCACCTCTGTTTGCAGCACGTTCTGCTTGTTTTGCAATGTCGTCCATACACGTCCTTTTGTCTGCACAGACACGGTTTTTAACTTCTTTGTCTTTGGCTGTATACTTGTTCTTTAGTATTGTCTTTAGTCTTTCCGACTTGGTAGCATTGATTTTGTCCTTGATTGCTTTCCGCTTGCTTACTTTTTTCAGGCTTCTTCCTGTTATCCATCCTGGTTGTGTGCGTGTTCTGAATCCAAGAACTTCTTCGCTAGCACCACAAACAGCTTCTTTCACCCCTGACCAACAATCCTCTACTCTCTCAGTTTGTTCTAACACCTGGAACCCATTACTCAGTGCAATCCTGAACTCTTGAGCAGTTTCATACACTCGAAGCTTATCAACATCATACCTCTTTCTACCGCTCTTCTCCACTGACTGTCATCTATCAATTGTGATGTGATCAATTTGGTTCTTGGTAACTCCATTTGCTGACGTCCACGTTAACTTGTGGATGTCCTTGTGCGGAAATATACTCATATATTAATTTTTTATTGTCCGCTCCTATTTTTGCATTCATGTCTCCTAGGACCACAAGCACGTCATGTTTCGGTACTGCTGTTGTTATACCGTGCAAAACTTCATAGAAGTGCTCCTTATCCACATCGCTTGCATCGTTTGTGGGCGTGGAACATTACACTACAACCATCTTTATGTATTTTTAATAGAATCCAGCAGTAATAATTCGTTCATTCACTGGATGCTATTCGAGAAGTGTGTTCCTGTTCTTCTTAGATATTATTATCCCAACACCAAACTCGTGCCTGGTCTCTACCCCAGAATACAACAGTCTCCCCTCCTTCAAGTCTGACTTTTCCTGTTCCAGTCCACCTACTCTCGCTGATTCCCAGTATGTCTATTTTTATTGTCTATACCATAGTTGTTCATTTCATCTACAATTTGCTCAGTTTTACCATCTGTGTTCATCGTCCTCACATTCCAACACGCAACCTTGATCTGTTTTCTTGGATGCACTAACGGCTCTATCTTGGTGTTAGCTTCCTTACGGCTTTGGCGATCACCATTCATGCTATCTTCTGTCAAAGAACTAGTGCCAATATCACCCATCAGAAAGGCTGGATTTCTTGTACATGTTTCTGTAACGTGTTGTTTTTAAGGGGAGCAGGTTGTTAGCCTGCCGCCCAACCCCCAACCTGGAGGACCAGGGATCACTCTTAGTCTGGAATCTCACCCTCGACCAGTCCGGCATGGTTAAACCTACCAGGGATACACGTATCCTAGCCGGCATAGCTCTCAGGATCACTGAGGCACACATGCTACTCAACTGCGACAAGGTTTTAATCCTCGGAGTAGCTCCGTGGCATTCGACCGGACCTGTGTGGACACCAAGCAGGCATCCAGGTGCTCCAGATCTGTGTGGACACCAAGCAGGCATTGAGGTGCTCCATATCTGTGTGGACACCAAGTAGGCATCCAGGTGCTCCAGTCTTATGTGGACATCAAGCAGGCATCCAGGTGCTCCAGATCTGTGTGGACACCAAGCAGGCATTGAGGTGCTCCAGATATGTGTGGACACCAAGCAGGCATCTAGGTGCTCCAGTCTTATGTGGACACCAAGCAGGCATCCAGGTGCTCCAGATCTGTGTGGACACCAAGCTGGCATCTAGGTGCTCCAGATCTGTGTGGACACTAAGCAGGCATGCAGGTGCTCCAGTCTTATGTGGACACCAAGCAGGCATTGAGGTGCTCCAGATCTGTGTGGACACCAAGCCGGCATTGAGGTGCTCCAGTCTTATGTGGACACCAAGCAGGCATTGAGGTGCTCCAGATCTGTGTGGACACCAAGTAGGCATTGAGGTGCTCCAGATCTGTGCGGACACCAAGCAGGCATTGAGGTGCTCCATATCTGTGTGGACACCAAGTAGGCATCCAGGTGCTCCAGTCTTATGTGGACATCAAGCACGCATCCAGGTGCCCCAGATCTGTGTGGACACCAAGCAGGCATTGAGGTGCTCCAGATATGTGTGGACACCAAGCAGGCATCCAGGTGCTCCAGTCTTATGTGGACACCAAGCAGGCATCCAGGTGCTCCAGATCTGTGTGGACACCAAGCAGGCATTGAGGTGCTCCAGATCTGTGTGGACACCAAACAGGCATTGAGGTGCTCCAGATCTGTGTGGACACCAAGCCGGCATCCAGGTGCTCCAGATCTGTGTGGACACCAAGCAGGCATCCATGTGCTCCAGTCATATGTGGACACCAAGCAGGCATTGAGGTGCTCCAGATCTGTATGGACACCAAGCCGGCATCCAGGTGCTCCATATCTGTGTGGACACCAAGCAGGCATTCATGTGCTCCACTGCAAGTGTTCCATCTCAACAAACCTATCAAGTTTACTGCACATGCCAACATTCTGTCAATAACACTTGTATTGGACGATATCAATTTAATAGCTGCTATATAGGTCTCTCAACAAGTCATTATGTAGCACATGATTACATAGTTTATGTGTGTGTGTGTTTGTGTGGGCATGCGTTTACATGCCATCATGAGTGCATGTGTGTGAGAGCATGATGTGATGTTGTCACCAATGAGTGTCTCTGGGTAATGTTGTCACCTATGAGTGTCACTGGGTGATGTTGTCACCAATGAGTATCACTGGGTGATGTTGTCACCTATGAGTGTCATTAGGTGATGTTGTCACCAATGAGTGTCACCAGAGTGTAACTTAAGAGAGTTTCACCAGAGAGTGTCACAGGATGATGTCACCAGAGAGCGTCATTGGGTGATGTTGACACCAGAGAGTGTCAATGAGTGATGTTGTCACAGGAGAGTGTCACTGGGCGAAGTTGTAATCAGTGTTCCTGAGTGTTAAGAGCAGCTTGTGAGTTGCCATGGATACATTAATGACATCAATTACCTGTGCAATTACAGCATCAGTGACCAGTGTAATGGACTGTCCAGTGTCAGATTCTCCTGGCTGTTGTGTTAATTTCTCCATGGCATCTTCATTTCTGTGTGACAGTTATTCGCCACAACTCGTGTCAACAGTTGTTTCTTTGTGTCCCATGACACAGCTTTGTGTGTCAGTGACTATGTCAACCCAGTCATGACATGCTATCAAGAACATCATCCCTATGTTGCCTCCAGCTGTTTCAGTCATTAGTGATTGCATCCACCACAGCACTTTGTCTATCTCTCAGACTGTCACCTGTGGTGGATGACATACAAGTCACAGCTGGAGTCAGACCACAGTTGAAAATTGCATTGGTGGCCATGTTAACGTTTTGTTAGATTATAAGAAAACGTGACCACTAAAAATTCTGAAACTTTTTCACAGCAACTGCCATCATCTCATTGACATGCTGACCAAGTTTTATCAAAATCACATACCTCCAGCTCTTTTAAAATGCCCCTACGTGCGATGCCCATCAATTTTGACAAAAATAGCCTTGTATTCATGCACCCACGTGGCCCATAGCAGAAAAATTCCCATAAATCCCTCCGCCTTTTAAACTCTCAAAAAAATGCACTATTTCACAGCCAGTAGCTTCTACAAACAAACCTGTGAATATGCCTGCTCAATTGCACTTATGTCACATCATATGAATTCTTTAAATTCACATATCGCAATTTAATACGCCCTACATTCGTGTGAAACAATAAATAGGAAGGTCAACTGTGGTCTTACCACTGTAGCCCTTGTCAGTGACCAAGCTGCTGCCAGGCTTATAACAGGCAGTGAACCTGAGATTTTGGTGCCCACGTTCCACATATCCACAGTCAACTACAGGCACCCACAACTCCACATACTCACTGTCAACTACAGGCACCCACACCTCCACATACTCACTGTCAACTACAGGCACCCACACCTCCACATACTCACTGTCAACTACAGGCACCCACACCTCCACATACTCACTGTCAACTACAGGCACCCACACCTCCACATATCCACTGTCAACTACAGGCACCCACACCTCCACATATTCACTGTCAACTATGGGCACCCACACCTCCACATATCCACTGTCAATTACAGGCACCCACACCTCCACATATCCACTGTCAACTACAGGCACCCACACCTCCACATATCCACTGTCAACTACAGGCACCCACACCTCCACATACTCACTGTCAACTATGGGCACCCACACCTCCACATACTCACTGTCAACTATGGGCACCCACACCTCCACATACTCACTGTCAACTACAGGCACCCACACCTCCACATATCCACTGTCAACTACAGGCACCCACACCTCCACATATCCACTGTCAACTACAGGCACCCACACCTCCACATACTCACTGTCAACTATGGGCACCCACACCTCCACATACTCACTGTCAACTACAGGCACCCACACCTCCACATATTCACTGTCAACTACAGGCACCCACACCTCCACATATTCACTGTCAACTACAGGCACCCACACCTCCACATACTCACAGTCAACTACGGGCACCCACACCTCCACATATCCACTGTCAATTATGCGCACCCACACCTCCAGATACTCACTGTCAACTACAGGCACCCACACCTCCACATACCCATTGTCAACTATGGGCACCCACACCTCCACATACCCACTGTCAACTACAGGCACCCACACCTCCACATACCCACTGTCAACTACGGGCACCCATACCATTTCCTAGCCTATGAGTGAGCATTAAAACATCTACACTGACACGCCACACCAAGGCACTGAAGATGTTGTTGAAGTCACAGATTTTAGGGTTAGGCAGTGACAGCACTGGAAATTCTGACAATGACGTTCATACAGGAATTGGCAAAGCAACATCTGCCTCCAATACAATAACAAGATTTGGAGCAATGACAAACTGTCAGCTGAAGTGAAATAAGGCCACTGTCCAAAAAGAATGGGATGGAGAGTTTCCACCTGCACTGCCTTGGATGAGCACTACGGATCAAATGTTTAAAAACAAGGTTGACACATATCTCAGGAGGGTGGGTTATAAGTAGATGAACATTGTTGGACTCTCGATAAGCCAATGGCTTCCTTGTCCACTTGCCATCTGGGCCTTTGGCTTGGATGGCAAATCTTGTTAAATATCTTGTTACACTATTATAATCACATAATGAATGCCGAAATTCTTGCAGCATCGAAATAACATCCACTCCACTCCTGTACATGACCAAGAGAAGTCTCCAGTGGACAGGCCGTCTGCTTATAATGTTACCAAATAAAACCCACTGCATGCCTATCACTTCCAACCATCTGGAAAACTCAAGAGCGGTCGACCATGTTTGAAGATAATCAAGACTCTCCAGTTGAACTAAAGAGCTCTTTTGTCTTGCTAGTGATTGAGTAGTCTGGTTAAGATGTGTCTTCACCTGGTGTTTGGAAGAACACAAACAGTTTGGTCAAACAGACAAGTACAAGTACTAATAGTTAACACTGGGTACTAGGTAAACCATTCATAGGTACCGTGTCTGATAGTTTTTATGTACAAACATGTTATGTTTTTATCGTACAATCATGTTATAATCATGTTATACAGCATAAACTATTATTATAAAGGTAAGTTCTTATATTGCACTCCATCCAGTCCTTGGGACCACTCAAAGCTCTTTACACTTCACCCCCTGTTCATTCCAAGTTCTCTGGGAAGCATTCAGCCATGCTACAATTACTGCACGAAGACTATCACATATCCACCACTGTTAGGTATATTACAAAAAATTTTAAATTGTTTTATAATAATTAAAACACTTCTATCTGATAGAGTATGTTATGCCATTTATCACCCTTTTTAAATTTTTTCAATATCTTTATTATTTGCGAAGTTATTTCACTTTTTGGCTTCAAAAAAGGGCCTATTTTGAACATTGGAATCGAGTTCATTTCTTGTGACCTTTATGTTTGGTGGCTGAGCTACCATTGAATGCAGGGGATCATGCCATTATGTGAACTAATGTGGCATTATGTGAACTAATAAAGATATTGAGGTGTAATAAAAAGACCCTAAGATGTTTACCTAACAATGTGTGACCTTGACATGACCTTGCAATGACCTACTTATATTGACCTTGACCTACTATGGGGTGTAAGGGAGAATTAATGTACATGTACACGTGGACCTTAATACAAATTAATGACCTAATTGATTATATTGTGACCTTTGACCTAATTACATGTCTTAATGGCCTATTTATTTTTAATGAAGTCTGGAATGGGATCCTATAAAGTCAATGGAGGCTGTAATTGTTGAATATAATATTGATCTTAGTGACCTGATTATTTAACTTTGATTGACCTTTGACCAATTTGTTGGTAAATTACATATTTCAGCCATAATGGATTTTGCATGACAGTGGTGTTCGAAAATTTACTAAGGGAAATGATGTATATAATTACATTTACTACAATATATGTTGATGACAATTGATTATAATGTGACATTTGCATAACTACAGGTATTAGTGGCCTAAAATAATCGCTTGGTGAAAAAACACAATGTCATTGCATAAATACAACACAATTTATTATATATTGTGAGAGCTTTGTCATTTCCCGCTCAGCTTGGCACATCAATATTCACTGTTTCATGAAATAATATCCTGCACTTTAACATGAAGTAATGTTTATATATTGTTCACAGTAGGCTGATAGGGAGACATGGAAAAGGACAATACCCAAAACAATGCAGCAGTACAAGAAGTAGTCAGCTTCAACCCGTTATAAAAGGAACTATGAGGCGAAACATAGAGTACACTCCTGGCTCAATACAGCAAATATTCACAGTTCACTGTTTCATAAGTCCATGCCAGTGCATGTGTCAATGTTCGCAGGGCATTGCAAACTCAGTGCATGAATGTTCATATGTCAATGTCTCATAAATTAATGTCATGAAGCAATATATTAAAGTGGTTCACATGATACTGTCGGTTGAGTGTACACATCTTCAGAGATCAGTTTTGTAAATCCACGCATGGTTAATGTGTCGATGTTCACTGGACACTGTAGGTTTAGTGTACATGTATTCAACATTTTCACATAGTCTTTGTCTGTCTTTTGATGTGTGTGTTATCCTTTTAATCTTCAAATGTATTGTGGAATCCTAGAAAATAAAATAAAGAATATTATATTACACACACATATAATATACATATATATATATATAAATACATACATATACATACATACATACATACATACACATGTTGTGCATTAAAAGTACACGTAGAAAGAATAAAAATTATCTAATATATGCACGTCGTACATCAAGTTATTGCTTAACAAAACTCATTTTCTTAATTTATTTCTGTTTTAAATGTAATATAAAGGAAGGAAACCAATAATAAAATCTTATTGATTGTATACATTAAAAATTATCAGCACATAATTGTAAAAGTGCAGATGCCGTGGATTTAAATGCTGAAATATCACGACGTCAGACTGTCAAAACTGTGCCAAGTCACGCACAAACCGGAAGTTACGAATACAGCATTTAAATTGTGAAAATATAACATTTTAACAAGAGCAATCTTAATGATTATTACTGCCATGCAACATTGATATATCTATAATTACTTGCTCCCACTAAATCTAGCCACAGTTGGTTGCAAACACTTCGATTGCGTGGACTTTGAATCGCGAAAAATGACTTCGCCATGCAGCGATGTCAACAACGTAAACGCACTTTTAAACGCTAAACAGCGTGCGCATAGCTAATTTTCCGAACGATGCTGTACTCGGGCGAACAAACCCACATTCATAATATGCACATCATTATAAAGCTGAAATATTGAAGATTTAATTTATCGACATGCTAAAGTTGTTCAATGATTATTTACCATTATTTTTAACTACTATTCATAAGGCAAAAGTTACCACAAGCTTACCTCGGTCAAAGTCAATCCATGAACGCCCACGAAAATTCCACATGCTTCATCAGTCTTCCATTGTTTGATATATGTATCAGTCAAGGTCACACGTTCATTTGCATAATGTTATGATGCAAATCTGCATGACCATCAAAACCAGACGGAGCCTAAGATGGCGGTCACATATTCTGGGTCAATTTCTACGTACGAGTTTTCCGCAGCGTACCTAGCGGATTGTAATATACCTACCACTGTCTATATAGCCACGTGCTCATTTACACAGCTGAGTGAACTGTGGAAATGTGGGGTGAATGAAACTGCCAAAGCTTCGAAACGGCAGCAAGAGGATTCAAACCCGGGTTCTCTCAATTGAGAGCCAGATGTTCTAACCACTATGCCACCCCACCCCACACCACCACACTACACACCACACGCCACCACACTATATGCCACCACACCCCACATCACCACACTATACGCCACCACACCCCACACCACCACACTACATGCCAATCCACTATACCCCACACCACCACACTACACGCCACTCCACTACACCCCACACCACATGTCACCCCACCCCACTACACGCCACCACACCCCACACTACGCCACCACAATAAGCCACCACACCCCACACACTACGCCACCACACAGTATGCTACCACACCCCACGCCACCACACCCCACACAGTATGCCACCATGCCCCGTTATTATATTCTAACATACTGACTGTCCAAACATATACTTTAGGTTTCACAGCCAAGCTCTGTTCTTGAATGAGTTCATTTGGGCCTACTTATCTTTCTACTCTGTCAAGCTACGTGTTCTTGTTGTCAGGCATCAATGCTTATCATACTAGAATATTCTGAATTTCATCCTGATCACTAAGTATCACTGAATTCCCTCGTGATCACTAAGTATCACACTGAAGTCCAAGTACACTGGGGTGAACAGTAAAACATCTTGTCTGGACAGGCAACAAGGCAATCACAGAAAAAACACCCCAGATGATCTCTCAAAACTGCTGCATTTAGGAGACAAACTAAGTGAGTGAACTGAAGCAGTGATGAGATGGAGATGAGAACTCTGTGTGGAAGTAAACTAATGGAGTGCTATCCTTGGCCAGAAGGTTGTTGTTGAGTGATGAGATGGAGATGAGAACTCTGTGTGGAAGTAAACTAATGGAGTGCTATCCTTGGCCAGAAGGTTGTTGTTGAGTGATGAGATGGAGATGAGAACTGTGTGTGGAAGTAAACTAATGGAGTGCTATCCTTGGCCAGAAGGTTGTTGTTGAGTGATGAGATGGAGATGAGAACTCTGTGTGGAAGTAAACTAATGGAGTGCTATCCTTGGCCAGAAGGTTGTTGTTGAGTGATGAGATGGAGATGAGAACTCTGTGTGGAAGTAAACTAATGGAGTGCTATCCTTGGCCAGAAGGTTGTTGTTGAGTGATGAGATGGAGATGAGAACTCTGTGTGGAAGTAAACTAATGGAGTGCTATCCTTGGCCAGAAGGTTGTTGTTGTTTACACAATCACAAGTTGACTCTAGCTTCCGCTACAACAGCTGGCTAAATTACACAGATATAATCTTGACGGCCAATAGTCAGAAATGCCAAAGGGTACAGGCTACAGGTTTGTGAACGCTTTTCTGGATGGGTAATATTTTGCATGCAACGTTCTGCAGTGCCTACAATGTTATGCATCTTAACACATTACAACATGGTCATTTTAAATATCTACGAAACATCATAATAATAGCTAACAAATCTAACCTTTAAATATAACATTAGCACTGATACTAATTACAATGAACACATATTTTAATGGTCTGTAAATTATGAAACTAAAAGGCATCATACATTATAACAAACATATTCATTCATTATTGTTTATTAAAGGGGACATGATTCACAATTGTCACACAATTACATGTGTGCTCCGCGGCATCTCCAACTGGCCCAAGAGATGTCAGTCTGTAGGTGGACTGTTGTTGGATATGTTCTGCTGCTTGAGTTCCCTGTCAACCTGTACAGCAGGGCTTAGTGGATGTACAAAGTGTCACCTAACAGTGCTGTTGTGAACTTAAATGAACTTAAATACAAGGTCCTGGCTGGAGAATTAATGGCACAGCTAATAAATGACCACTGATCACTGCTGTGGTCAGAGTGACAGGTAAACAAGCTGGTCTGTGTATTAGGACAGGATATCTTTATGATTTCACATTTGCACGATACTGCTATGCCATTTTAGATAAATAGATATATGCTTTGCAAAGTGAACATAACATGTTTCCTTTTCTTTCACCAAAACCAACTTTTGCTGACAGCTTAGTTGACAGAAGCTATCATTTTCAAGGCATTCTTATTTTTCAGATGCTATTTAACATATTGATACTGTATTTCCTGTTATTGTCTTTAATTAAACTCACATATTGTCATGCTGACATCATGGCAATTTGTCAATCTATTAAGGGCAATGCAATATTGCACAAATTGACATCAAACAAAATTGCATATACGTCCCTTAATAGATCTACACCCCTCCTCGTGGTCATTTTAAGAATCTTGGATCTAGGAAAAAGTTAAGACACAAAGCTGCTTCCTCTAAGCCTACAGAAACAAGGTTTGTGGCACCCAGCCGCTCAATCTCATAGATTTCCAGAAAGAAAAGGAGTGTTATCAGAACATGCAGTGACTGAACCGCTGCAGGCTATTTATAGCTGATGGTCTAAGCCAGCATCACCAGTGCAGCAGAAACTCAGCCTTCTCACTAACATAATATTATAATTTATGTAACATGGCATTCAGTTAGTTGAAGTTACATTGGTTGCAAACTAGACCACATTAAAGTCAATTACAACAACAAAACATGTCTGACAGATTCTGAACACACTCCATACACAATTATAGAATTGTTGTGTACAAAATAGCATAACCAAATAGACAGCAAGCAGCATCATAACTTCACTTAGTACAAGTACAACTTAGTACAAGTGCATGTACAACTTCTACATCATGATTACACACAGCTCCTGTCTATCTGCCGAGCTGCAGTACTGTCATTAATGCCCTTACCTGCAGGGCAACCGAGATCTTGCCAATGCTCCCACAGTCAATCTCTTGCCTTGTGATCTTGCGAGAGAATGAGTTCTCATCCACCTTGTCCTGAAACAAAGGAGACCACAGAATGAGTTCTCATCCACCTTGTCCTGAAACAAAGGCCACAGAGATGCTACCTCAGACATAAACTGGAAGGCTGGGGGGACATGCCTGGGAGGGACATGCCTGGGAGGGACATAATCAGACATGTCAAGCCTTTTAAAATTATTAAAATCATTACCAGGGATGACTCAACTACCAATGACAAAAGGAAGACTGACCATCATAATAACACTGTTACATTATGTAACACTGTAGTCTTTGTTACACTGTTATATTACGTAACATTGTTATCTTTGTTACACTGTTGCCTAGATCCAAAGAAAATTGAAAACATAGTCAGGGCCCAGTTGTTTACATGGTTGCCATATGACCTGTCACTATTTTGGAAACACAGTTTTATTAGTAACAACACAAGTTTGAGTAAATATAGAACCCAGTTGTTTACCTGGCAGTGCGCCAACATTAGGTCACAAAACACTCCAAGTTTTCTTTATAGAGATCCAAAGTTTGGGGACAGGAAAAGTCAAGGTCATGTGTCAGTACTGCTTGACAGGAACATATATATCTCAAACACAACTTCTAGTTGACATCATTATGAGAATGCACTTGTCAGTATCCACCACCCCTGGACATGGGGGATGCTTCCACCACCACCCCTGGAAAGGGGGCACTCACACCTGGACATTAGGGATACTTCCACCACCCCTGGAGAGGGGGCACTCACACCCCAGGACATGCGGGATGCTTCCACTACCCCTGGAAAGGGGGCACTCACACCTGGACATGGGGGATGCTTCCACCACCCCTGGAGGGGGCACTCAAACACCTGGACATGTGGAATAATTCCACTACCCCTGGGGAGGGGGCACTCACACACATGGACATGGGGATACTTCCACTGCCCCTGGAGAGGCACTCACACTTTCTCCCTGAACAAACAATACCATTGTCACTGTAGCGGTATTAACACAACGATGTAAACAAAGAATTTAAGCATGGTTTTGCAGTGCTTCATGTTTGAAAATCGCTCACCTAAATATGCCAAATTAATTTAGACGAGTGATTTGTTATTAGTTTTTTTACTGTGTGGTAGCGCCACCATTAAGATTCACAAATACGCCTTGTATAAGTATCAAATATATATTCTTAAATGCAGCTTAGTAGGCAATGCCAATATAAACTGGGGTGAAACGGCATGCTTCCATTGCATTATAAATCATTATGGCTATGCCAAACACTCTAAATCAAAAACTTAACTCGGTGTGCAAAAATATTAATTCGTCATCTGCACATGAAACAGTGAATCAATGTTCAGTAGTACCGGAGATGAGCACCATGAATTTGTGTTCAGAGCGACTGAAAAACGAAGTGGAACAATTATTAACATTGTCATTTTCAATGTTTAACCAACTTTTACACTTCGTGTCAACTCATATGCGTGGTCGGTTGCTCATATCCAGGTTATTATTTTTGATTCCCATTACAGTGTAGTCGGTCAATCAGATCATAGCAAACTATTGTCGATCCATAATCTATTCCATGACTATATATGTATACATGGATTTTATTCAGTTCAACATACAGCTGTGACATAAAAAATAATGCACATGTGCCATTCAGTACGACCTGTTCAGCCCGTGATTGGAGTCAACATGTCTGGTCATCTATTACATTTCATCATTATGCACTCAGAACACCTGCAAATGTACACGTTTTCTGAACATGTCAGAAGTGCTTGCAAATACAAATGTCACATTCTCACTGACACAATACAAATATAATCTATTTCCACCAGTCAGCAAACATCTGTGTAAATAGTACTGAAGGTTGACAGCCACTTTAAAGGTGATTCTCCCCAACTCACAGTGTGCATCATGCTCACTTGTACAACGCACAGACTCACAGTGTGCATCATGCTCACTTGTACAACGCACAGACTCACAGTGTGCATCATGCTCACTTGTACAACGCACAGACTCACAGTGTGCATCATGCTCACTTGTACAACGCACAGACTCACAGTGTGCATCATGCTCACTTGTACAACACACAGACTCACAGTGTGCATCATGCTCACTTGTACAACACACAGATTCACAGTGTGCATCATGCTCACTTGTACAACACACAGACTCACAGTGTGCATCATGCTCGCTCGTACTTGCCTTGCAATGGCAGGGCTTGTATAAGTAGTTTTTAACAGCCTTACAATGGTCACCTCATTTGTAGATTACTGCAGTGTTTTATGTTAAAAGAAATCACAATTTGTCATGTTCGCAAAGAATATACTTACGAATAATTCTAAGTAAAACGGTATATTTGCATGATGTTTTGGCACAGAAATGAAACAAAGGTGTGTTTGCGTGGCAGCTGCCAATTGATCATTAGTGATATGGGCATCCGCAGAGGGAAAAGGTATGGATCTGGAATTTTTTTAAGGATGTATATTTGTGGGCTCAAAGTATATGTTAACTTTACATTATATACAGTGGAGTCTCGTTTATCCGTTCTTCGATAATCTGGATGTTCCGCGATCCGCACGTTTTTGTGTGGGAACCATCTCAACACCATGTTAATTGTTCCATTAATCCGGTTATTCATGTTTCCGGCTCTACGTGCTATTTTGGGGAACCAACTGGCCATATAACACTGTATTCTGATTCAGATAACCGGTCGGTCGATCTCTGATTAGAAAATCAGCAGAGCGGAGCCAATCATTGCAGCAACCGCCCAGCAAAGTGGTCAGTTGCAAAGGCTTTGGATTGGCTTCAATCGTTAGTGCGAAGCCGACTGGGCAATTAGAAGTCAGTGCTTGCTGTAACTTCACATCGACATTATTTGATCTTTGTCCATGTGCCTGTCATTTTATAGAGATCAATAAAATAAAAAAATTTGACTCTCAAGACGGTTTGATCATATGTTTGAACATATTAAGACCGCTTTCCTTGAAACAGATTTGCAGTTGAACTTTATTAGTTAATAGTTATACCACTTTATTAGTTAATAGTTTAATAGTTATACCACAACTCTATAAATTAGAGGCTCAATTAATTTGAATCAGTAACGATCTAAACATGGCACAAATGCATGTCAAATGCAAGCTTGATGCTCTGGAAGATTCTGTGTCAACGAAACGCCATCATCGTGAAGAAGTCAATGCCAGACATAAACGCCAGATATGTCAATTTAAAAGGGACCATTCACAGCTTCAATATTCTGCCATACAAGCCTGGGCAGGGAAAACGCTGAACATAAAAAGTCGGCAAGTCTACTGTTGGAGACATCGTGCGTGCGTTTAAACTGAGGTATCGTACAGTAGTAGTTCCAATCTTTTCTGGATATTACAGAGCATCTGGAAACAAGATTTATCAACAAAAAGTCACCATTATGTAAAGAATCTGTACATCATTGCATGAATGATTGATCCAGATCAGTTATAGAATTGCATGTTAACAAATAACATGTTTACCATGCATGAACATATCTACATAAATCTCAGCTAATATGCAACTTGCAATCGTGTGCATTCTGTATAATCAGTAGTTGCCAAACAAACGTTGCTGTCTGCTGTTTGATGGATTCCAGGTTGCCAGAGTGGCAGATAACTGAGGATACAGACAGTGTCAATCGTTGGCAGGATGCACTGGAGAAAATATCTTATCGTTGTTTATAATACTGGATGAATGGCTATATATATTATATATATATATATATATATATATATATATATATATATATATATATATATATATATATATATATACATATATAGATGTAAGTCCCACCTTGGAATGAAAGGCAACATATGTGACTATGAGCAGTCTGTCAATGTCAAGCAACAAAAACAAGGTCAAAAACATCAACTGACAATGTTCACATCTGCAAAATGGCATGTCATCACATCATCAATCCCGTAACCCATAGTGTTGTTGGGGCACCACCGATGACCTTGAAACCAGCTGTCTCCACTTCTTCCTGTCGTCTGCTGCCCTTTATGTCTCTGAGAAGTCCAGGCCTGTCCACTCTTTGATGTTGTCCTCCCACCTCTTCCTCTGTCTTCCTCGTCTTCTTGCTCCCCTAACGATGCCTTGCAAGATGGTCTTTGTCACGCCGGATAATGCGTGTCATCACACACACCAACAAAGTCCAGTGTTTGGGGTGTATAAAGTTGTGTGCCACAGTAAGACGTTGAGTCAGCCAACTGGTGCACCACTCTCATTTAACAATCACTAGGTTAATAAGACTAACCAATTGTTATGAAGCACTTTAGCTAGCAAGGCATTCCTCATCAAAGTCCTAAACCAAAATGTTAGTTCCCTTTAAACAAAGTAAACGATTAAATCACCTCCAATTATAATTCTGATAGATTATTTATATTTTATAAAACTGTGCGTTTTACACTTCTGACATTCCATGTGTTTATATAACCACTGGCAAATAAAATTATAATCAAAATGACTTATTATATTTTATCTGTATGGTTTAAATGACCTCAAAAACATCATATTTGTTTGCATCTACTCCAGCTGTTAGCCTACATCTGGTATCAGCCATGAAGCTGTAGACAACGTACACACAATGGCTAAGCCATTACTGAAACAATGAGAAAAGACCATCAGAAATACATGCTCAATGAAAGAATGCAGGAATAGCAAGTGAATTACTCCCTTGAGGGACACACAAATGACATGACTACAGATCTGTGCAAGCAAACCAATTACAATTTTTTTATTAGAGTAGGAGCTACAACTTGTTTTGAATTCAAAGTTAAGCTCATCACACCATATTAGGTAATTTAGGTTAAGTTAAGTTGAGCTGATTACTTAAATACATGTACATATATATGTTATATAAATATTTTTGTGTTGACTTTAACTAGAATTGATCAGCTGGAATTGATTAATTCCAGGTCTAATTGACAAAATAGAAATGACTCCATGTCTGCTTAGAAGTCAGAAGGTGAAAAGAACTACATTATTTTTAATTTGTAATCAAACAATGTATCTGTGTACGTGAGCCACTTGGTCTGACCTGAAATCTATCAAGCCATCTAGGGTGGCCACATGTTATGCAGGCAACAGAAGGAGTTTAGCAAACATTTATGAAACAGTGTATAAATAAATGATGAGGACTTTGTCTCAGACTCAGCTGTTGCAATCATGATACTTAAAAAAACAGGTCAACATATTAAATGAAGCAAGCAGAGGTTAGGTGCTTTTTATGAGCTGCTGGAAAATGTATGTTTGTTACAGATAGTTGCAACTACATTTACTCAACACAATGAGACAATAGACAAGTAGCTACTGTCTGTCCATCAGGCCACAATACACAAGTCGCTACTGTCTGTCCATCAGGCCACACTACACAAGTAGCTACAGTCTGTCCAACAGGCCACAATACACAAGTAGCTACTGTCTGTCCACCAGGCCAAGCTACACAAGTAGCTACACTCTGCCCATCAGACCACAATACACAAACAGCTATGTACAGTAGCCCATATATTTAACACACATGCACGCACGCACGCACGCATGCACGCACACAGTGTAATGTCTGAATTATTTATAATTCATACACTACAGTTACAGGGTGTACCTGCTTTTCCTAAAATGCTAAGTAATGTATAGAGAGCACAAGATGTAATATGATTTAGTAAAAGTTAGGTTTTCTGAAGTTTACTGGTCCGTGGCTTAGACCAGTCTTAGTCTTATCAAGATGGTCGGTGTTGCCTTTAATGGATGTATGTCGAGTTGACAGTTTGTTGGTTCATACTAGATGGTTCGATCGTTGTTATCGAACAAATCAAGAAACCTCCTCGTTTTTTTCTTAAAAATTGTCCCCATTTTGGATCAGCCGATATTGAATCGTTCAGCCAACTGCTGATGTAATCTGCCATAGCTATCTCTGATTAAATCCATTTTTGTTTGTCAACTCAACTCGTCCTAACATGCTGTTTTGCTTTTGCGTCCATTTCGCATACACCGGTAATAATCAATTCGTAAATAATACTGCATAGTCTTCCTTTATTGGTTAATTTGCTGTCATTGTACAATGTTTTTCCACGTTAATTTACTCCAATAGAGCTCTTCGGTCATTAATCAAATAATCATGCTCCCAAAAGCCGACACCATATTGGCAGCGTTGAAGAACGTAGTATTCCTGAATAGCGAGGCGACCGTAATTGCGAGGTGACCCTACACCTGAGGTGTCCCTATACCGAGGTTCCACTGTACATGCATGCATACAAACATATAAAAAAAATTGCAACACCACGATCTACTGTCATCTACATGCCCAACCATTATTTTCTATTGGCATTGGACAAAACCCTGAATCTGTGAAAATAACTACCAGATAATTTTTTACTCTATGATCTACTGAAATCAAAGGATGTGTCTGAGCAATGATATGTGCACTAATCAAGTGGGTTCAAGTTATACTAGCTGAGAAAGAATAAGTAAGGAAGTCATACTGTTAGAAGCACCAATGTGCAGTATCCTGTGACTGCATGTTGGAGAAGAGTTATGGACCTTGATTAAAAAACCAAGACATATTCTATCTGTAAACACAGTACAATGATTGTATATATTTTTGCCTTACTTTTCAAGAACAAATACAAACCATTGCAATGAAGAACCACGCAAATTTAAACTGTTTTCTATCATTAATATATGACCTATTGTCATTTACGAGATGTTATCAATGTATATAAATACTTGCATGGCATTTTTACCTTATCGCACGATATGTTTAATCATGACTTATATGAAGGCACACAGGGTCATTCTCTAAAGGTGTTAAAAGACTGGAGTAAACGGGAAGTAAGGAGGCATTTCTTTAGCCAGAGAGTCGTTAATCTATGGAATTCATTTCCGGACACTGTCGTCATTGCACCATCACTGAACACACTTAAAAATCGACTTAACAAACACTGGCTAAACCAGACAGTCAAATATGATTACAAAGCCAAACAAAAGCAAGCCAAGGGTGGTACATAGTCCCAACTTCCGGGACGACAAGGAACAGCCAAACCCATCATAGTCAAATTTGTTCGGCGCGACATGAAGACTGCACTCATGAAAAACAAGAGACGACTGAGGGATCTCAACCGAAAGGGCGTGTTCCTGAACGATGACCTAACACCATTCCGCACGAAGTTGACAAGAGTATTAAGAAATGATCCGACCAATGGAAACGTGTGGACTATCGACGGCAGGATCTTCTGCATCACAACAGAGAACGCAAGGAGATGAAGAGAATCGTGGAAACACCGGACGACCTCTTCAATCTGGGCTGGAGTGAGGAGAAGATAAAGGGACTAAACTTGTACATTTAATTGGACTGCTTTATAGAAGTCACATTTGAACATCTTTAACCTAGTGTCATGGATTACCCATGCAGTACGCAGGGCTGGGTCCAATTACGTAATTGTAATTGATTACAACAAAATTGTGTAATTGTAATTGATTATGGTTTCAAATTTGTGCTGTAACTGTAATTGTTATATTTTGTATAATTGAAAATTTATTTCAATTACAATCAATTAGAGTATGTTTCATATCACAAACTACCTGAACAAACTGTCAATAAAATATAATTTAAGTCTCATACAGGTTCAGGGTTGTTTGATTTAAATAATTTTATTTAAATCATGATTTAAATCACTCCAAAAAATCATTGATTTATGATTTTTTTTACTTCTGATTTTTGTAATCGGAAATTTATATGAATTTAGCACAAATAATTGTTTACAAGCATTGAGATCAACAGAGTTTTGTATGTCTTTTAATACAAAAGCACAAAGTGTGCACACTTGTGTAGCTGTATTGACACCAGATAGCCTGACAGTCAAATATTTTATGACATTGTGTATGTCTGAGCTATTCCCTTTTTGAATGCAGTGAAGCTACACAAAGTTATCTTCCAGAGGAAGTATCTTTTCAAGTCAGAAGCACTGAGTTAAAGTCCACTTAGAGCTTGTGCTAGTTGTTCTCAATTCAGTATGTTGACTCAAGTGAGACAGTCTGGGCTACCATTGTTTAATACTGTACCAGTTTGCAGTCTGGTTAGAGACCCTTAGAGTACACAGGGCCATGGACAGGTGCTAATCCACCATCTCAGCAAACAATAATTAGCACTGCTACAGCCACAGACACACAGCATGCTTTCCTTTCCAAAACAGATTATGCAACTACAGGAGGTGAAGCCTTGTGGACATTGTCTAATGTCTTTATATAAGCAAAAATCATGTACCCTCTGTTAAGACAAGTACCTACATTGATTTGAAAGAGTTTATAAATACATCAACATATATATATATATATATATATATATATATATATATATATATAACATTTATTAATGTCTATATACCAGATTTAAAATATATATTTATATAATAAAAATATGTTTAAACGGCAAAATGTACAAAATATTGAAATTCAGCAAAAGTGCAAAACTATATAATTAACAAATGCTGAATATATTTGGTTCCGCATAATGTAATTGTAATTGAATTGAAAAATTATGAGTATAATTGTAATTGTAATTGAACTAAAAATTGAAATGTAATTGTAATTGATATAATTATGTGTAATTGAACCCACGCCTGGCAGTATGTGCTTAAAAAGGTACGTTCAAATGCAATATTCTGTAATGTGTGTAAAACTTGGATTCATCGGAAATGTGCAAATGTAACTGTTGTAGAACTCGACCATTATTCACATATTGAAGACGGTTTTGTGTGAAATGTACTTCGGACATGTTTCCGTTTAGTCAAACTAATGACGATGAACTAAATTATCTCACATTAGGTATTGATGATAACCTAGGTGACTTGTTTGACAACTGCTCTAGTCTAAACTTTAAACCATTTACATTTACTGATAATAAGGAATATTTTCTGACTGACAAAGCCGATCCAGATGACTTTTTTTCTAAACATGTGTCTATGGACAGTTTATATTATACAGATGAACAATTCAAGCACAAATTTGTATTAACATCAGAAGGAGTTGTTAACTACTCTATAATACATTTCAACTGTCAAAGTTTAGCAAGTAACTTTAATAAGTTGAAAGCATTAAAGTCTTGGGATTACAATTTGATGTAATTGCCATATCTGAGACCTGGCTGAGCGATAATGACAGTGATAACTTTAACATAGATGGTTACACTTTTACATGCTCAAGAATTTATAAAAAGGGAGGTGGAGTTGCAGTATACATTAACAACTCGCTGCAACACATGCACCTACCAAATAAGTCTAAATGCATTGATAATTGTGCAGAGGCAGTATCTGTAGAAATCACTCTTAAAAATGGCAAAAAAGTAATAATATGTTGTATATATCGGGCACCAAACACTGAACTGGACCAACTGAGCGAGTTCATACATAACGTTTGTAGAAACATTCGTAATAAGACGGTCTACACGTGTGGCGATTTTAATGTTGATCTCCTACAGTATGATAAACACAACGCTACAAACAATTTCATTGACCAGTTGTACAGTCTTGGATCACACCCTTTGATAACAAGACCTACTAGGATCACAAGTCACTCGAAAACTCTGACAGATAATATATTCACAACAAACTTATCAATTATACAGTGTGGTTTGATAATAAATGATATAAGTGATCACTTGTCCATCTTCCAAACAACTGAATGCACCCATTTTAAATGCAGCAAGGTAGTGAATGACCAAAAGTTAAATGTGCTAATGAACGAGCTTAAAGAAACTAACTGGAACAAAATACTGTGTAGTGAAGACGTAAATGAAATATATAATACTTTTACTGACAAGTTGACAAAGATATACAATACAGTATATCCCATTGTTGAGGAAATTACTACTTCTATTGATTATTGTAAGTCTACTATTGGTGTATTCATTGACCTGAAAAAGGCGTTTGATACAGTTGACCACGGCATTCTTGTAAAAACACTTGAGCACTATGGAATAAGAGGACGTGCAAATATGTGGATCTGCAGCTATCTTGAGAATAGAAGCCAGTATGCTTGTATTAATGACACACATTCTGAGTGCATGAATGTAACATGTGGAGTTCCACAAGGATCTATACTGGGTCCTGCTTTGTTTATCCTATATATTAACGATATGTGCAAAGTGTCTTCATTAATGAAATCAATTGTATTTGCTGATGATACTAATTTCTTCTATTCAGGAGACGATTTGACAGAAACATGTAATACAGTATCAGAAGAACTGGACAAATTATGCAGTTGGTTTCAAGTTAATAAGCTTTCTTTAAATATTGCCAAAACAAACTTTATGATATTCAATAACAAAAAGTGTGATGGTAATCATTTGGTCAGTATAAACGGTTTGGACATTAATAGAGTGCATGTTACAAAATTTCTTGGTGTACACATTGACTGCCACTTGAATTGGAGTGATCACATCAACCTCACCAAAAATAAAATTTCAAAGAATGTATCTGTAATGTACAGGGTGAAACATTTATTGAATAGTTCTGCACTGTCCTCCTTATATTGTACTCTCATCATTCCATATTTAAATTCCTGTTGTGAAATGTGGGGCAATACTTATAAGAGCCGAATACATCCTTTGCATATTATTCAGAAAAGAGCTATTAGAATATGTCAACAAGCTGCCTATATATCTCACATTAAACCAATTTTTTTATCAACTGAAAACTTTAGCAGTACAGGACATGGTGAATTTTAATAGCATGGTGTTTATGTACAAGGTATATAACAATCTGTTACCTGCTAACATTCTGCTGTACTTCCAGAAAGTTAATGCTTAGCCATAATCACAACATCCGTAAGAAAAATTGTAATTTTAAAATAAGATTTAGTAGGACTATGAAAAAACCTGACTGTATTAGTGTAAAAGGACCAAAGATATGGAATGATCTGTGTGATAATATTAAGTTGTGCAATTCAATTTATCAATTCAAGAAAAATTATAAAGCTTTCCTCTTGCTTAGGTACAAATAATATCTTGTTTTCATGTTGTTTGTATATATATATATATTTCTTATTATTATATCTTATCGATATGCCAACTACCATTACTTTTGGGTAGTTTAAGCTTAGCTTAGTTAAATCATTTGTCTTATATGTATGGAATCAGTGCAATATAGTAATTTTTTGGGGAATGCTATATATCAGTTTTTAACTTCTTGCATTTCCTTTCAACATTTTCTAATTGTCTATCTATAATTATGTGTTCATTGTTCCACATTTGTGGTAGTTAGGTTTACACCTATGTATGATTGAGAATGTACATGTATCGATTATGGTGAATAAAATTCAATTCAATTCAATAGGCAGATTTGTCTGAAGACCGAAGAGGATATGCATGTATATGTATGGAATAAATAGGACTACCATACTAAACGCCTGGCCCTATTTTTTAGTAGTACAACCTAGTACCTAGACCTGTAAGTAGCAGTCAGTAGTTAGTAGTGCCAGTGGCAGTGGTGCCATACTAAAGTTACAACTGAAATCTCAATAGTCAAGTGGTACGTACGTGTCTACAGTCACGCCATCCTAGATGGCGAAATATGACGGCAGACTACTTTGGTGGTGTAAACGGGCCGCTATAAAATTATATTATAAGCACACAAGTTAACGGTCGTATCGGGTGACAGTCACAGTGTTTATAATACCGCGGTGTTTAAGGCCACGGCCAAGCTCCTGTTGTTTACAGCTTGCAGGCAAATCCAGGCATGAAGCGCAGTGCGCCTACGTTATAACGAATTCTAGACTACTCGGCCCACGGACAACTCGGCCCACGGACAACTCGGCCCAGTTCGAGACAGCTCGGCCCAGGTGTCGAGACAGCTCGGCCCAGGTGTCGAGACAGCTCGGCCCAATGATAAATTGCCCGGCTCCGATTTTGAGACAACTCGGCCCAAGTGTCGAGACAGCTCGGCCCAATGATAAATTGCTAAATATTAACCTTGCATCCAAATGTTATCCCATGTATTCTTGAAACACATCACCCGTAAATCTGGCAATAATCACCACGATATTGTAGGCCTATGTCATATATATAATATATATATATATATATATATATATATATATATATATATATATATTATTTAATTATTATTATTAATAAACTATTATTATCATTAATAAAGATATAAAATGCTTCGTGTGTGTTTTCGTTTTGACTTTGTAGAGATTATTGAAGGTAAACTTTTTTATCTTCGTATACAAGTGTATAAATTCATTATAGAGTGTACTCCATAATTAAACAACACTTATAATACCCTAAAATTGTTACATTACCCTGAAATTATGACATTGTCCTTTGATTTGTCATAGTAATTGGCGTCCTACTCTTGTATTGTGTTACTGAGCTGATCTTGTTTGTTGGTTGGTTTTGGTTTGTGTGTTTTAAGAATATTTGAAGGCTATATTAATTGGCTTCACTACTCCTGCTTTGTTTTACTGAGCAGATTGTTTCACGTCGTTTGTCCTTTGATTTGTGTGTGTTAGCAGTGTGCGGAGGCCGTAGTGATTGGCTTGATACTCTTGTATTGTTTCGTTGAGCAGGTTTTTTTGTTTGAATAACGGCATTGTACAAAGTGCATTGAAACAAAGCGTCCAGCATCAGCAGTATTTACCTGAAGTTGGCTTTCCTTTGACTTTGATGACGAGAAGGCCTACCAAGACCAAGTCGCCTTTGAATGCATTGAATAGAAGTTAGGAACTGAGCAGATCTTGAGTGATCCTCTGATTATCAAGAAATATAACACCTGTTTAAATTCCCCCGTGTGATGTGGAAATTGGTTCAGGGTAATGTTCTGTTAAAACTTCTTAGTTGTAAGCCATTTCATTAGTATGCCTTTGTTATGCTAAATTCGTAGTGAATCTAAACATGATCCTTATATATTAGTCTACATAATATCTACCAAGTTGCATGCTTTTATCACCTAATGCACAATCGTTAATCAACTACTAATATAATATGGTACATTATCAACAACGGAGTACAAAAGGTAAAATATGGATCCATATACATTTAATAAACTACATATAAAATCATCCACAAACACGCCATGGATTGAAATATATAAACACACGTGCTTTAGATGTAGTAGAATATACGTAAAACATTTAAAGAATTTTAAGTCGAGGCACGCAGGCGTTTCATAGAAACAACCAAATATTATAGTGCGGGTTCTGTATGAGATGGGCAGTGAAGCAATTAACAGCCAATTGGAGACGGGCATGGGCGGAGTCAACACCAGACACAGACCAATCAACGGTGGGATTGATAGAGCACACACCTTAATTCCTTCTCTATTGTTTTGCCAAAACTGCTATATGCTTCATTGGGGAGAGGAATTGCATAAAAGCCGTCGATATCGAACATTGGACAACACAACTTTTCTAGTTCCTTTATTGTAAGTCAAGTTAAATCCAAAGACAGATGCCGAATTTCCCTTGTATCGCGTGTGCCAACGAGGTCAGGCCCAGACAACAAGCCATACAGTGCGACACGTGCTCGCAGTGGCAACACCGCACTTGTAACACTGGTAAGTATATCGATTTTTTTAATTGATTATCATAAACGAAATATCCATAAACACTCTAAGTGACACTAATATTCATTAGAATTGTTGATATTGTTACTACATGTAGCGCATCAATGTTGATATTGTTACTATATGTATAGCATCATATGTTGATGTTGTTTATGTACGTATTGGTATGATTTTATCTATTATGTATTTGATACATTTTAAGCTATCTAAAATCATTTCCCATGTTTTATATGTTTATCAGCAAAAATTGTATTGCTTACTCACTATATATCATGTCTATCTTGTCTGTTCAATGTGTTTTAGGTGTCACACAGGAGATGTATCGCCGGATGGCCCGCGAGGAAGGACAGTTCGATTGGCAATGTACATTGTGCTCTATCCCGAACGTTGCGGCCCCCGACAATCAACCCGTCGCCAACAACACGGACGTTGAGGCCCCCGACAACCCCCCCGCAAATGACACGGACGCACAGGAAGCAGACAACCCACTTAACAATACGTCGTTCAATGTATCCAGGAGCTTCATTCAGCCTGAGCGTATAGATGAAAGGTAAATATTAAATCAATGTGTTCATACTTTGTAATATCTAATCATTAACACACCTCCTGTAGCAAAACGCTGTTTGTTGCAGAAATATCGGTGAAGAAATATCGGCATGATTACATTTACTCATAAATCCATACTTTTTGTTATTTAGATCTGTTGTCGATGAACTTCCGGCGGATCCAGTTGCCGTTGAGGAGTTGGAGCCAGCATTCACTATACTGGATGCAGTGTCACAGCGAGGGAAAAGGAAACTCATCTCCAACGGCTACTCGTACACCATCAAGGTAATTTCATGAACAATATAATAATTCAGATAATAGGTGTCCGTTTAAGAAGTAATGACATGTCTGCATTATTAGTTAAAAAGCCATAATCATGGATTATCGTATATTCATTATTTGGTGTTCCAGCGACAGAAAGGGGAGTCCACTATGTGGAGATGCACAGTACGGAACACAAAGACCCACTGCCTAGCTACCGTACATCAAACCGGTGAAACGTTCATCATTGGTCCCAAAGATCACGCGCACGGTCCTGTAGCCGGAGTGGCAACGTCATTGGCAGTCAAAGCTAAGGTAAATATAAATGATACTAACATAAAAAAACAGTAGAATAAATGATAATAATAATTATGTTAATAATAATAATAACTAAATAATGAAATAATAATGAATAATAATGAAAATAGTAGTAACGTACATACTGGTTATATATCGTCCGTAATTTTCGAGTGCTGTTTGCTTGTCACAGATCAAAGCCCAAGCAAAGAGCGACATATTTCAGTCCGCCAGCGCGATCGTTGAACGTGTCCTTGTGAGCGACATTGATGTTCAACGTCCATGCGAGGCCCTGCCCGGGACTATTAGCCTGACACGCACTGCTAACCGCGTCCGGGCCAAGCTCAGACCAGTTGAACCGCGAGATTTGCAATTCCAGGTAAGGGCTGCACGACACTGCTTTATGAAAGGTATCGGTGTCTTGAAATTAAACAGTCCAATCAAATCAAATTTATTGTTACTCTTTACAATGCATATTAATCACATGAATGGAATTATTTTCTTTTAACGTCAAGACAACGTAAAGAGAACAATAAGGGAAGAACATTGTATAATGTTATCTCATTATCAACAACATTGATATTGGTACAGAATGTGATGCTTACGAATAACATTTAATATAGATATGCGACATGTATATGGCATAACACATCATGTTTGACAATGTTGATGATATTGTATAATTTCAGCTGGCTGAAGACTTCCTTCCTGAAGGATTCGTCAAATCAGACATCCGTGTGGACGACCAGCGTCATCTCGTATTCGCGACGGATAGACAGCTGGACCTTCTAGCTGACGCAAAGCGATGGTATTTGGACGGAACGTTTAAGGTAGTCAAGAAGCCATTTATCCAACTCTTCTCCATCCACGCCTTCCTCCGAGAAGATGACGCCATGAAGCAGGTGCCACTCGTCTTCATTCTTATGTCCCGACGCAAGACAAAGGACTACAAAGAGGTACATTGAATTTCTACGGTGATATACAAAATGTATTTTTATTATAGTTTCAACATTAATTTGTATGACGCGTTGGTTTTAATCATAATTTTTATTATTTCAGGTGTTTCGCGCCATAAACCGAATGCTGCCGCGACCTGCATCCGTGCTTGAGTTTGTGGCGGACTTTGAGAAAGGTACATAGCTTTATGTAGATTGACGGTACGGTAAACTGCCTGCGTATAGTCATGAGTAATATTTAATGCATGATACTTTTTCTTTTTTTTTCAACTAATTATAATGCTTCCTTGTTTTCGCAGGAATGTGGAAGGGTCTCCGCTCGGTGTTCGACGGACAGATCAAGGGGTGTTGCTTCCACTGGAGCCAGGCGGTGTGGCGAAAAGCCCAGGAACTCGGGTTACGTCAACCGTATTTGAATGATGAAGGAACGTACAAATTCCTCAAGAAGGTAGGCCTACGCTAACCCATGTACTTTGCTAGTTTGGATTAACTTGAATAACACTTATATTATATCTCATAATTGACATGTTTCCCTTTTTCGTAAAGTTTATACGTATTTCGTGTGTATCTGTTTCACAGGTATTCGCACTTCCTTTCCTGCCGGCTGAACACATTTCAGCAGCGTTCGATGCGCTAATGGCGCAGGCGACCACGTTCGCGCTAGTCGACCTGATGGGTTACATCCAACGTAACTGGTTGCGCAGCCCCGTGTGGACGACGGAATCCTGGTCGGTTTACAACCAGAGTGTGCGAACCAATAACGACGTCGAGGGATGGCACCATCGAGTCAACCACCGCGGCAACGGCACAGCCCCGCCTTTTTATAGGTTGGTGCCCTTGCTGTTCACTGACGCCCAGCTGGTACCAATCATTTCGAGATTCGTCTGCGAAAAGAAGCTGAAGCGCTACCAGCGAAAACGCTACCGACGGATGCAAGGCGAAATATTCGAGTTGTGGGCAAAGTACGCAGCAAACGACATTTCGACGTCACAACTGCTCAAGTCATGTGGCAATGTGTATGCACCAACCCTATCAAATAAGTAGTAGTTGTGGATATGTGTGCAAAGGGTTGTCACTATCCTTGAGAAATGTCATAATTATGTAATTTGTACATAATATGTTTTCATTATGGATACAGGTCAGAACGGCGACAAGTCGAAACGGCGACAACCAAAACGGCGACAGATCCAAAACGGCGACAAGGCAACACGGCGACAAACCAAAACGGCGACAATCGTGGTCAAAACGGCGACAAGGCATAAGTCAAAATGGCGACAACCATTGGTCAAAACGGCGACAACCATTGGTCAATTGCGAAAAATATTGTGTATGTCAAAACGGCAACAAAAACGGCAACAAACCTAAACGGCGACAACGGAACGGCAACAAACCAGATAAATGAAGATGATAATTGTAACTTTATACGGTTAATGAATTGCATAAATATTAGAATATTATATTAATTATATATGTTGTGGGTATTACTATTGGAAATAAAAATGTCATCATATCATACCCTAACTATATCAGTATTGTTTTTGTACGCAACGAAGCCATCTGCGTAGGATCTTTGATATCGGTTTTCATGAGATGTAAGCCCGGCTCGCGGTTGCGAATGTGCAGCAATGTTTGTTATTCACACCTCCCATTTGTATGAGGCGATGCCTTGGACATCAGCAGCGAACCAAATTGGGTTATCCACTATAAGCTTGGCTTCCTTTTGATGACTGACGCGAAGGCCTGCTTGAATGACAACCATTCAAAAGGCTAATCCGATGAATGGTTTAAAAGGAAATGATCAACTGAGTAGATCTTGCGTGTCACCCCACTTTATGCCACGAGTTCAAAACCTTCAGATCAAAGTTACATTTCACTCTTTTATCCAACAATAAGTGGCTTAAGAGGAACGGGTATAAAGTCGGTGCTCTCTCCACGTCTAGTCACTCTGCTTGACATGACGTTTCCTCGTATAAGTGTGTAAAATCTAGTTATATCGTTCGTGCATTTTGTTAAATCTATATATATATATATATTTTGTTCAATTGTACAATGCCAAACGACGACCCAGACAACTGTGTGGTGTGTAACAAATTGGTAAGGCCTCGACAACAAGCACTGCAGTGCGACGACTGTGACCGGTGGCAACACCGTGTATGTCAGACAGGGCTCACTCAACGCCGGTACAGGCAGCTGGTAGCCGATGACAGCAACAGTGACATTTGGCAGTGTAGTGTGTGCTGCGGACGCCAGGTAGCAGACAAGGAACCAGCAGGAGATGTGGTAAGTGATTGTGATTATGGCAAATATAACAGATAAATGTGTGCAATAGAGCCAATATGTTTGATAATTACATAGCCTGGTATTACATTCCTGACGGAACCGTTGCAATGCTCTATTGATTTTAATGCAGAAAAACACGTGTAGAAATTATTAATGTGTACAAACCTTCTCTTACTTCGAAATTGTAACTTTTAACTGTTTACATAGGCTTCGTGCAGCCATTTTAGTGCTCATTTTGTATTAACTACAGCAGTATATTTCACCATTTTTATGTTCAGGCCGTTAAGTTTCGGGGTTATTATTTTACAGATTAACAACGGTGCTGACGTTCACATCGTGTACGCAGATGTGCACGCAAACCCTGGATTGGTGCTGCCTGACCTCGACGGGTCACCATATACGGTAAATTAACATTGTGAATAAATAATTTGCTTGTCATGTATTAATCATACATTTATTAAAGTATGTTCATAGTATTACTTCCAAATAAGGTTCTTGTTCTTGTTGTTAACTTTGGAAAATTCCTTTTTTTTCAGATTCAGTGAATTACAAGCACTGTCCACATGTTAACTATTATTTATTACCTTTTCAGATTAACCCCCCGCTAGCTGAAAGCTCTGCGCTCGCTGATGAACAAGAGGACAGACTAGCTCCGATGGACATGGAAATGGGAGAGGCGTCCATGCTTGATCCCGAGCCCGTAGAGATGGAGATAGGGCGGCCTATTGCGTCACCGACGTATCACATTGTGCGGGAAGGCTCACAGAAAGGCAAAGACGTACTGGTCGAGTCTGACAAGTGAGTAGACAAAGCCATTTCTTGTTGTCTTCATACAGTTTGCTTTGTAGTGTTATAACTTGTTGCGGAAAGACATTTTAGTATGGACAATTAATCTGTAACGTTTACATTGACATGATGTTTATTTTATTGCCCAACGGTGTCGCTACACAAGTACGCCCGCCATCCCTTAAGAGTTCTTACAAGTACGCCCGCCATCCGTTGACAATGATATAAAGGCCGCTGTTGGTGTCAAAATTAGTTTTCTTTTCAGGTATTCATTTGTGCGATCTCGTGAGCGCGGCGGTATTGTATACTGGCGATGCGCAGTACGAAGCAAACAAATAACGTGTCGTGCGACAATAACTCAGCGCAGAGACACCTTCTCCGCTGGTCGCGCGCTTCATAATCACCCTCCGAATGAAGGTTGCATCGGTCAAGTCGAGATCGTTACTCAGGTAAGTGTGATGTAGTACGACCGTATTTCAAGAATCCATGCTTGTCATATGTACAGTATTTATGATAGTACTGTGTACAGTATTTATTTATTGGGGATAGTTTAACTATTGTGAAAGTACTGCGATAGCTGCACTCTGTTCTCATCGACTGGTGATGTTAAGGTTGATAGCATAAGTACGACCGTATTACAAGAATTTAAGCACAATGAAATGTACGTTGTTATATTAAATATAGGTAAAGCGAACGACCTTGACTTTCTTCTAAACGAAGATTTCGTGCCAGATAGTTTCTTGCGTGGCGACATCAGAGTGGACGACAGGCGGCACCTGTTGTTCGCAAGTGACCGCATGCTCGAACTCCTGACACGCGCGAAGCATTGGTACGCTGATACAGATATGTCCAGCAAATCTTTACCTTACAAACTATCATTTTATTGGCGTAATACATCAGAGCACAATGTTGTTATTGTTATCTTTGCGGTAGACTTAAATAATTCTATAAAAATTACCATCTCCATGGCAAGTTTGTAGTTGAAAATGATTTAATTCATACATTTGTAATGTTCTATGTTCGTTTGCCTCAGGTATGCAGACGCTACGTTCTTTGTGGTAAAGAGGCCATTCACGCAACTGTTCAGTATTCACGTGTTCCTGAAAAGCGGAGAC
Source organism: Lamellibrachia satsuma (assembly GCA_033239005.1). Classification (NCBI taxonomy): domain Eukaryota; kingdom Metazoa; phylum Annelida; class Polychaeta; order Sabellida; family Siboglinidae; genus Lamellibrachia; species Lamellibrachia satsuma. The sequence goes on from BSQZ01000029.1 coordinate 1,762,166, forward strand.
ACCACAAAGCAGGTATATTTGATAATTGTGTGCCGACATTGACTGACATAACGTTGTTGGCTACGTTGTTAAAATTTTTATGCGGGACAAATCCACCTTATGTATATACAATGTGAAAACGGTGGTGACCTAGCCTATATAGTTATCGTACAAAATATCCCTTTTACTTTTGTAAACTTTGGTCAATATCGATAGAGAGGCGCTGATAAAAGTCATTGGAGTTATTAATTCAAATGATGATTTAATAACCGTACAAAATATATTTATGCAATTCGGTTCTAGGTTCCAGTCATGTTCGTGATGATGAGCGGCAAACGGCGCCGAGACTACAAGAAAGTGCTGGAAGCCGTGCTTCGCGCCTTGCCAGACGACCCTGCAGTCGAGCGCCTGGTCATCGACTTCGAGGCAGCAATGTGGCGGGCAGCGGAACAGGTACTGCCCGAAGTCGCGAAGCAGGGCTGCGCCTTCCACTGGACACAGGCGGTGTGGCGAAAGGCACAAGAATATGGACTGGCTATCGCCTACCGCGAAGAACCGGGCACACGGGATGTATGCAAGAAATTGCTAACGCTGCCGCTTCTGCCGCATGAGGAGATTCCAGGCGTCTTTGCGCGGTTGAACGAGAGAGCGACAACACCGGCTCTTTGTCAGCTGTTCACTTACACCATGCACACATGGATTGAGAGCGACTTGTGGCCGCCCAGTGCATGGTCGCAGTTTGGTCGGGCGATCCGCACAAATAATGACGTTGAGGGCTGGCACAGGCGCCTGAACGAGCGAGCAAAGAACGGCCAGCTCAACCTGTATTTGCTCACCGATCTACTATTCCAAGAGGCGCAACTGGTAACCATTAACGCACGCCTTGTGTCAGAGCGAAAGCTGAAGCGCCACCAGCGGGTGACATACATACGCTATCAAGCTCGTTTGTTTAAGCTGTGGAACGAATACTTAGCGGAGGAGCGCACCATCGACCAGCTTGTGGCAGCGTGTGCCAAGGTGCACGGACCAGTGTAGTGCTGAAACCAGTAAACGAAATGGCAAAAACGTATATTTGTCTAGGAATTGGAAAGTTCATCGAATTATTTTTGTAATCTTTGTTGCTTTGTTTACAATTTGGTTAATGTGACTTTCCAAGGACAGCTTTGTGTCTACAATGACTCCTAAATCCATGTTTTTCAATTTTTTTTATTGGATATATGATGTAATTTGGTGTCGTACAATATTCCAGTGCACATTTATATATGTAATAGTTCTAAAAGTCTAGATATCATTTGCAAATAAAAATGTTTCAGAGTTTCATAGTTCTGGTAAGTTATTTATATATCATACAAATAGCAGTGGTCGTAAAATCGAACCCTGAGGAACGGAGAAGTCACTTTGTGCCATTTTGGTTCTTGTCCATTCACAGCCACCTTGAGTTTTCTATATGTGAGAAATGCTTCAATCCAATGTAATATTTCTTTCCTAATGTTGAAGCTATCCAATTTACTTATTAATCTCTTATGTGGCACAGTCTGGGTTCATACAGAAAGCATAAATCAACATAAAATCTAACAGTTCGATAGGATGCTAAATAGAAATGGTATAGCTTCAAAAATGTATAATTCTTATTACAAGGTGTTCGTGTTCGGTTGAAATAATTCGCGTAATGCAACCTATAATGTAAGTTAAACATTATAAGAGACACAACAAGATTATTTCGTGACTATTCAGTCTGGAGAAACCGTACTCGGATTACTCATATTTTGTGGACCTCTGACCTTCGTTGTTCCTAGGCACGCGTCTATTGGTTACTCCGCTACAACATGCTCCGCTCACTCAATAGCAGGAACGGCGCCTGGCCGCTCATTCCCAATTATATGCTGATTGCTGTCTTTTGTCCACAATGAAATGAAATATATTATAAATTTAACCACAGTTTTGATGTGACATGCAAGCTGAATAATATTCGCAATTTAATATTACATTTTTGACTAATGAGAGACAACATAAAAAAAACAAAAACAAAAAACGGCGACAATCGAAACGGAGACGCATGCCAAAGCTATACATTTCTATTATTTATTTGTGTCACTTATAACATAATTTTATTTAACCAAGTGTACGTACTCACATCAGGGTTTATCAACATCGGGTATACGAGTACGTGACGCTTATACACGATGATTATTTATTTGTGTCGCCGTTTTGACCAAAGTTTGTCGCCGTTTTGACCATTGGGTGTCGCCGTTTCGACTCGACTTGTCGCCGTTTTGACCACGTATGTCGCCGTTTAGGATTGTCGCCGTTTTGGTTAGTCGCCGTTTTGGATTTGTCGCCGTTTTGGTTGTCGCCGTTTTGGTTGTCGCCGTTTTGGATCTGTCGCCGTTATGACCAGTACCCTTCATTATTATATGTCTGTATAGGTGATAGTCTACATATATATCCCGTTCCATAAATGTCACTAACTCGTGATAAGTGAATAAACTAGTTTTTGCTATACATATACATGGTCTTAACACCTTTCTTGAAATATCAAATGAAGCCAAACACCCAAGTAATGTATATTTACAAACATAAACACAAACACGAAGAATACATTTCTTTCCATAATAAACAGCATGAAAATCAGACCACATTGTGAGAACAACTGAAAATGAGCGAGGGATAGAGGGAGTGGTGACAGGTGGTGGATACGGTAGTGAAGGTGAAGTTGACACCCAGTATCGATGCCAAGCTCAACCGTAATTCAGGGGTAAAGAGGAAAGAAACAACATAATATCTACGTAATGTATAATAAATACTATGCACATGTCATGTGTGTGAACATGTAAGTGGGTGCATATGAAGAATATATTGACCTGCTTTACCGCTTTTATTTTTTATAATTAATTCAGACCTTTAGAAATTGGAATGAGCCAAATGCAATAAAAAGTATTTTCCATTTTAATAGCTGAGTCATAATATATTATTTGCATCAAACCGACTATGATGGCGCCCAGAAGTTCCAATCATATCACTAGAAAATTACTTGCATAAACTAGCAAATAGAATCTGGTAAAAATTAGAATTCCGAGGTCGGTTGATGTCGGTTCGTAATTCAAACTACGGCACGAAAACATTCCACTTCCCCGTTATCGCCCACGATAACACAGTATAATTGTAATTTACCACTCTAACTAACTATAAGCGTCATCATATCATTTGGCCGAGCTGTCTCGACACCTGGATAATGTATAATAAATATTATTTATCATTGGGCCGGGCTGTCTCGACACCTGGGCCGAGTTGTCTCGACACCTGGGCCGAGTTGTCTCGACACCTGGGCCGAGCTGTCTCGAACTGGGCCGAGTTGTCCCAGGCCGAGTTGTCCGTGGGCCGAGTAGTCCAAGCACCGTTATAACTAATGACGTTCGGGTAACAACGTCAAGCAAACGAGAAAACCCATAGTTTCAATAATACAGAACTGAAGTAAGGTGCGCTTGTTCGATGTGTGCAAAAAAAGTAATGGCATAATGAGTAGTGCGTTAACTTCGCAAATATATGTGTGCCCAGCCAAACATTTCTTCTCTCACGTCGGATTCCTCACGCCAAGCCCAGCTTCAAAACGTCAGCGCATTTCGCGTGAGTTTGGACAGTCGTGTAATGCGAAATTATATAATATTCTGGTACTGGTAAGACATTTAAATAAATGCAAACCAATAAAGAAGCATACCTGAGAATTCTCTTTGTCCGACATAATTGTTCTCAAAGTGTAAGCCTGTAAGTTGTGAGCTTTCTTTGGCGGGAACAACTACACGCGACAAGCTCCTTGATCCGTACACCAAAACAATCCGACCATTTCCGATTATGTCCGGAAAATACCGATTGATGCTTGAACTTTAGCCTTCACCAACAAATGGAGCTAATCATGTTAAATTACGAAGCACTATCCGGGAGAACCAAATTATGCAATACATTTTGTTATTAGTTCATAATCATAACGTATTATAAATAAATAAATGCAACAAATAAATAGACATGTATATATATAATTGTCACACAATCGATTACTCTGATACGAAACTAATTTCAGATGCGTGTACATATATCCGCTGTTGTCACGATAAACAAATCGATTCTTTTAAGAGTAAAACTCCGTCCAGAAAACAGTCAGAAGCATATTCATTATTAAGGTAGGTTTTACCAATTTATAAAGTGATTAAGCTGTAACAGTTTGACTTGAATCACAGTTATGTATACCACTAGCTATTTAATAATTCACTTGCCTTTGGCGAAACACAAAATACCAAGGCCCGGGCCAAGGCAAAGAATGGAAACAAGGAAGGATCTCTGCTCTATTTTAGAAGAGTATTCGAAAAAAGGCATGACATTATATACCAGTCAGTCTAACAAGTATATTATGCATATTTATGGAGCACTGTGTCAAAGACCATATTGTTAGTCATATGACGAGAAATGAACTTTTCAGTACGCAACATGTAGTTCGGGTTTGTTAAGCAAAAGTAGGCACTTCAACAAAATCCGCTGAGCGACTCGCGCGGCGTGCCGAAAAATCGTTTCAGTTTAGCCTCGCCGATTCCCGGCACCCGGGGTCTCCTTTTGTTTTACATCCTGTATTGTCGGCTCTTTCTGTTCCTTCCTGTGACTTACAGCTGCATATTGAACACTAGTAACTTCCTTTTCATGATTGTCTGTGTTTGATTAAAATTAAGATGAAATACATCGCTTAGAAGATATAGGTGTATTTCTGGTGTAAGTTTAGCAGACAAAGCTATTTATGACTCCATCCATATGTTTGTGACTTCTTCTAGAGGTCTTAGTTATTCTGTGTACGAAATATTTTCCCGCTACGCGAATGCACATGAGTGTTATTGAGCTTCCCTAGTTTGCAAAATTTCACCTGATTTTGATTCTTGGCATTGTAGAGCGAGAGCGATTCAACCAAAATCATGACTTTTTTACATTTCTATGATTTTTATTTATTACAAATAATACAAAGCCAATATTTGCTTGATATTTGTTTTGAAAAACAAATTTTATTAATAATTATTAGCAATGGAACATATATATATATATATATATATATATATATATATATATATATATATATATATATATATATATATATATATATATATATATATATATATATATATATATATATATATATATATATTCATATATCTTCGTAATCATGGAAGTTGTTGCTTTTTATTGAAATGTATTGGTCTGTTGAGATAGCATGCTGATTAGCCATTGGTGATTTATTAATTGAGTTACTATTAATGATAAATGACTAATGTATATTTATGATCCTACTTAATGTGTTTTGAAATTATACAGATATCTTCATAATGATGGAAGTTTGGCATAAAAAAAGTGTTGACCTGTTGCGTTTGCACATTAATTAGCCAATATTTACTTATTAATTACATCAATAGGGTTATGAAATGACTGTTTGATGTATATTTTATGACCCTGTTTAATGAATTTGTAAACCCCGAGCAAATTATACAGATGTCTTCATAATCATGGAAGTTATGGCCTTTTATCAAAAGGTGTTGGCCTGTTGAGTTTACGCATTAATTAGCCAATATTGACTTATTAATTGTATCAATTGAGTTATGAAATGATTGTGTGATGTATATTTATGACCCAGGTTAATGAGTTTGCAAACCCTGAACAAATTATACAAATATCTTCATAATCATGGAAGTTATGGACATGTGTTGGTCAGTTGACTTCACACACTAATTAGCCAAAATTGACTTATTGATTGCATTAACTGAGTTACTCTTAATGAAACACAACTGGATTATGCATATTTATGACCATACTTAATGTGCTTGCAACTCCTAAGAAAAATTATTAAAATATATGCAAAAATAAAAAAAGTTATGCAATTTTAATCATACATTGATTGAAATAAAGTACAAAAATGAGAGTCTTTTTCCTGTATACGAGATACAAAAAGTTTTCTAATTTTTACCGTATTAAAATCGCAATATCTTTGGATCTAATAAAGATATATTAATAAAATAAGCAGTTTTTGGTAACTTTACTTTTCACCTTTCATTTAAATCATTTGCAAATGTTCTGTCATGATATCAAATTTTCTTTGAAGTGCCTAGCATAAGCCAAGGCTAAGGTCGTTCTACATTACGGTACTACTACCTCATCTCACCTATCATCTTCTGGCCCAATGGCCCACAAAGCTGAAGTGCATCTCCTCCAGCTCGCTCTGTCAGCTGCTATACGTCTGGCCTCGTTCCAGCAGTTCCACCCTAGTACGTGTCTTTCATTTTCAACAATTGATCGCCACTTTGTCTTTGGTCAGCCAACCTTTCTTCTACCTTCAGGCGTCCAGGTCAACACCGTTTCACATTTGCTGTTCTTTTCCATTCATAGGATATATACTACCCATTTCCATCTTCTTAACTTGACCTCGGTGCTGATTGTCTTAAATTTTGTTTTTGTAAGAATATCTTGATTTGATACAACGTATGGCCATCTAATTTGTAGGATTCATCTTAAGCACTTGAAAAAAAATGTATCTAACTTTCTGTTGTTGCCTTCGTTTGTCGCTTGGTTTAACAAGTGTGTTAAAAAGCCTCAATTTAGATCTCAATGTGTATATATTTGAACTCCATATTTGCTTTACCTTCATGAAAGATACCCTAGCTTTATGAATTCTGTTAACAATGTCGTCGCCGTCTCCTCCTTGCTTACTGATGTTAGCACCCATGTAGTTATAGTTTTCCACTTCCTTTAGTTCTTGATCATCAATTAGTATTCTGTTTTTGCGCTTGCTGTTTATCTTCAATACTTGAATTTTCTTTTTATTTATTCTTAGTCCTGTCCTTGCTGCAAATTGATTCAGTTGTCTTGTTTTTGTTTGCATGTGTGTGTGTAGCATGATGACATGAGTGCTATGTCATCAGCAAAGCCCAGGTCCTCTAGTTTTTATGTGAATGTCCAACTAATCCCCTTTTTATTTCCGGCTGGTGTTTTTCTCATTATCCAGTCCACTATCATCAAGAAGATAAATGCAGACCTCACCTTTGTCTACCACTACAGGATCACTATCTTCGTATAACATCTGAACCATGTGGAATATCTTGCTGGCATTCAATGGCTCTCCATGATTTTCCACAGACTCTCTCAGTGCACTGAGTCAAATGCTTTTTTAAAGTCCACAAATGGGATGCATAGAGTTGCCTGCCATTCCATTACCTGTTCTATAATATTTTGCAAAATAAATATCTGTTCAATGGTGCCTCTCCCACTTCTGAAACCTGCTTGTTCATCTCTCAACTTGCTGTTAACTCCATCTTTTATTCTGTTAATGAATACTCTTCCGAATACTTTACTAGGAACATATGTCAAAGTAATTCCTCTCCAATTCCTGCACTCTGTAAGGTCACCTTTTTCTGTATTTTAATGATCAGCTCTGCTTCCATGTTTTTGGCACTTTTTCTTGTCCCCAAAATGTTCTGAATAAGTTTTCAAGCCATTTCTCTGTTGTATTCATGTCTGTTTTTAATAATTCTACTGTAATTTCATTCTTGCCCCCTGCTTTCCCATTTTTCATCTTCCTTTTGTTCAGTGCTGTTCTAATTTCTGCTTTTGTTACTGGGTCAGCACTGATTTAATTTATGATTGGATCTATCTCCACATCTGTTACAGGATCATCATATTAAGCATTTCCTCAAAGTATTCTTTCCATCGCTCCCTTCTGGCCAATCCTTCCATTAATAAATTTCCACATTTGTCTTTCACTGCATTTGTTGTCTTAGATTTGTCATTACTGAGGGTATTTGTAATATCATACACTTCTTTAATTTTTTCATTACGTGCTGCTTCCTCTGCTTCCATAGCAAGGTGGTTGACCCACTTCCTCTTGTCTTGTCTCATACTCTTCTTCACTTCTTTGTCTTTACACCTATATTTATCTATGTAATTCTGCTTAATCCTGTCTGACTTTGTCTGCTCAATGGTGTTCTTCAGTTTTTTTCTCTCTTCTACTAGCTCCCATGACTCCTTGCTGATCCATGGTTTTTGCCCTTTCTTTTTGTACTCCAGTACCTCTTGAGCTGTTTCTTTGTATGCAGCCTCAAAGTCCTGGCATTGTTTTCAACTACTTCTTCGTCTGTTTCATTGTAGTCTTGTAATACATCATATTTGTTGTGCAACTTCAATGAGAATTGTGTTTTAATGGCTGGTTGCTTTAACTTAATTATATCAAATTTCTTTCTGATCACCTAGCTTTTTCTTTTGTTTTCTCTTTTTTGTTTCAGCTTGGTTTTTGAGTGCACTAATTGGTGGTCGCTTGTCTGCTCCTCTCATGGCCCTGATGTCCATTACTGATGTCTAGTGTTGCCTGCTCACTAACACAAAAAAAGTCATGGTCTGTTTGGTTCTTTGTCCTTCCTCCTGGAGAAGTCCATATCTGCTGAATCAGTTTATGTGAAAAAATGGTATCTGTTACCAAAATGTTATCAAGTCCACTGAAGTCAGTGAGTCTTTCTTTGTTGTCATTTCTTTCACCGACTCCAAGGCTTCCTATTATGTTTTCATATCCTTCATTGTCTTCTCCAACTTTGGCATTTAAATCCCCCCATTACTAAGAGTATTTCATGTTTATGAACACTGTCCACAACTGTTCGTAGAAATTGTCTTTATCTTCATCTTTGGCTTCATTCGTTGATGCATAAACTTGTGTGATCAATAGCTTCACATATTTGGAGACAAATCTAGCACTACACTCCAACTGTTAAATGTTTTCTAGATATGGATCTGTGTAATTACTCAGTACAGTCCTACTAGGATATTGCACTGACGGCTAACTTAAGAGTGTCCTTCTCTGAAGTTAGTGAGTCCATCACAGGTTTTTTTTCCATTTCCCTGCGTGGGATCTTTTACTTCCTCTGGCATAGACAACAGATAGAAGCGACCAACGGCTTTTACTGTCTCTTCCAAAAGATCAACCAAAGCTTTACATAGAGGAGAATCTATAGATATAGTACATGTATAGTGTACACTTAATGAAAGTGTTCGTACCGCCCTCATAAAAGATTGGTAGGCAAACTTGAATCATATGGTATAGATTACTACACACTAAGATGTATCCAGGCATTGTTGTCTGACCGTGTACAACAGGTCAGTGTAAATGGTACAAACTCTGAGTGGACTAATGTTACCAGTTGAATTCTGCAGGGTAGTGTCTTAGGACCGATACTATTTCTTTTGTATAGTATAAATGATCTTCCGAAGAGTATAGTTTTGAATGTATATATGTTTGCAGATGATACCAAGGTGTTTAAAGTGATTAATAGTCCAGTTGATCAGCATACACTACAGGACGACTTAGATTACCTAACATCTTGGCCTAGTCAATAGTTACTAAGATTTCACTCAGACAAATGCAAGTTGATGCACTTATGGAAAAAGTAGAGCAGGAGTATGCTTATAACCAGAACATGGATACTACTACCCATGAATTATGGAAAAACATAAGAAGAAAAAGACATTGGGGTTATTATTGATTCAAAGGTAGAATTTGATTAAACACATCCAACCAAAAAATAAACAAAGCAAGCAGTATTATGACAGTTATTAGAAGGTCTTTCACAACCCTAAATCAAAATGATGTTGTGCCTTTATATAAAGCTTTCGTTGGGAGTCATTCAGATTATGCAACATCTGTATCATGGTCCCCTTATAAGCAGAAATATAAAGATGCCATAGATATTTTTTTGCAGAGACATGCAACAAAGTAGCTTCCTGAGATGAGGGATAAGTAAGGATAAGTATAAGTAAGTAAGGATAAGTATAAGTAAGTAAGGATAAGTAATTAAGAAAGGGACAAGAAGTAAACTGGGTATAAACATTATGTTTTGGACTGGAACATTCTTATACTGGAACTGGTCTACCGCCTGCGAGTGGGGGTGTCAATATTCCCCAAAGGTGAAGCGGCCACTGAACAACGGAGATTGGCAAATAGCATTCAGTTGGTGCTTGTTACTGGAATGTGTATATAGATAATGGTATAAAGCAGTTTTTCACCAAATTGGAAGCAATTATATGTCATTTTGTAGATTGAAGTATATTGACGTCACAATGACCTGCGGCCATGTCATTTACACTTACAGGTTAATGTTTGTTTGTACCCATATCCCTGGCTGCTCCAGTCTAGTATAGCTTTGAACTGAGGGACTGGTCTTGGCACAGATCTACTACTGCTTGAGGAATCCCATTCCATTGGTCAGAAGCAACCAGTGATTGCTTCCCATTGGCTTTCCCTCAGGTATATTCTATTTGTCCTCCCGGTTTCTTCACAGCAGCTGGTGGTTTCAAACCCCAGTCCCTTCGACCGAAAGCCTGACGCTCTACCACACAACTACCCACTCGCTCTACCATATGACCACCGCGCCCCACTCATGCAGTGCACGAGTACACACACACACAGCCATACTGATACACAGCTGTGCAAGGGTACATGCACAGCCACACTGATACAGAGGCAGTGCAAGAGTACATGCTCAGCCACACTGATACAAAGGCTGTGCAAGAGTACATGCTCAGCCACACTGATACAAAGGAAGTGCAAGAGTACATGCTCAGCCACACTGATACAAAGGAAGTGCAAGAGTACATGCTCAGCCACACTGATACAAAGGAAGTGCAAGAGAACATGCTCAGCCACACTGATACAAAGGAAGTGCAAGAGTACATGCTCAGCCACACTGATACAAAGGAAGTGCAAGAGTACATGCTCAGCCACACTGATCCAAAGGAAGTGCAAGAGTACATGCTCAGCCACACTGATACAAAGGCTGTGCAAGAGTACATGCTCAGCCACACTGATACAAAGGAAGTGCAAGAGTACATGCTCAGCCACACTGATACAAAGGAAGTGCAAGAGTACATGCTCAGCCACACTGATACAAAGGAAGTGCAAGAGTACATGCTCAACCACACTGATACAAAGGATGTGCAAGAGTACATGCTCAGCCACACTGATACAAAGGAAGTGCAAGAGTACATGCTCAGCCACACTGATACAAAGGCTGTGCAAGAGTACATGCTCAGCCACACTGATACGAAGGAAGTGCAAGAGTACATGCTCAGCCACACTGATACAAAGGCTGTGCAAGAGTACATGCTCAGCCACACTGATACGAAGGAAGTGCAAGAGTACATGCTCAGCCACACTGATACAAAGGCTGTGCAAGAGTACATGCTCAGCCACACTGATACGAAGGAAGTGCAAGAGTACATGCTCAGCCACACTGATACAAAGGCAGTGCAAGAGTACATGCTCAGCCACACTGATACAAAGGAAGTGCAAGAGTACATGCACAGCCACACTGATACAAAGGCAGTGCAAGAGTACAAGCACAGCCATGCTGATACAAAGGCAGTGCAAGAGTACATGCACAGCCATGCTGATACAAAGGCAGTACAAGAGTACATGCACAGCCATGCTGATACAAAGGCAGTGCAAGAGTACATGCACAGCAACACTGATACAAAGGCAGTGCAAGAGTACTTGCACAACCATGCTGATACAAAGGCAGTGCAAGAGTACATGCACTGCCATGCTGATTCAAAGGCACTGCAAGAGTACATGCACAGCCATGCTGATACAAAGGCAGTGCAAGAATACATGCTCAGCCACAGTGATACACAGCTGTGCAAGAGTACATGCTCAGCCACACTGATACAAAGGCAGTTCAAGAGTACATGCTCAGCCACACTGATACAAAGGCAGTGCAAGAATACACACACAGCCATACTGATACAAAGGCAGTGCAAGAGTACACACACAGCCATACTGATACAAAGGCTGTGCAAGAGTACATGCTCAGCCACACTGATACAAAGGCAGTGCAAGAATACACACACAGCCATACTAATACAAAAGCTGTGCAAGAGTACATGCTCAGCCACACTGATACACAGCTGTGCAAGAGTACATGCTCTGATACACAGCTGTGCAAGAGTACATGCTTAGCCACACTGATACACAGCTGTGCAAGAGTACATGCTCAGCCACACTGATACAAAGGCAGTGCAAGAATACACACACAGCCATACTGATACAAAAGCAGTTCAAGAGTACATGCTCAGCCACACTGATACAAAGGCTGTGCAAGAGTACATGCTCAGCCACACTGATACAAAGGCAGTGCAAGAATACACACACAGCCATACTGATACAAAGGCAGTTCAAGAGTACATGCTCAGCCACACTGATACAAAGGCAGTGCAAGAATACATGCTCAGCCACACTGATACAAAGGCAGTTCAAGAATACATGCTCAGCCACACTGATACAGAGGCAGTGCAAGAGTACATGCACAGCCACACTGATACAGAGGCTTGATGAGATACTCCCTTTACAGCTGATCACATCTAAACTGGGAGGTAGTATAGCGAGTTTAGAGATCGAGATCACCAGCTCTGTGAGATGCACTGAGTCCACAAAATGTTTTAAACACTTCTGTGTATGGGATCTTTAACTTGCCCTGGCATAGGCACCAGTAGAAGGGACCAACGGCTTTTAGTGTCTCTTCTGAAAGACATGGGCAATATGGGGTGAATGAAATTGCCCAAGTTTTGAAACAGCAGCTAGTGGTTTCAAACCCTGGTCCCTTCGACCGAAAGCCTGACTCTCTACTACATGACTACCCACTCGCTCTACCACATGACCACCGTGCCCCACTCATGCAGTGCAAGAGTACACACACAGCCATACTGATACAAAGGCAGTGCAAGAATACATGCACAGTCACACTGATACAAAGCTGTGCAGTAGTACCTACACAGCCACACTGATACAGTGTTTTTGTAATTTTTCCCATATTGAAGTAGACATGCAGTGTTTTATTCTACAGAATGTGCACATGGTAAGATTAAGTGTTCAGGGTCAGGGTGTCTGTGCACTTGTCATATGTAAAGACAGGGCAAGATGATACATACACCTGTATATTGAACTAGCTGGCACAAACCACACATAGCAATATAATATGCTAACATGTTTATATTGCTTCACCTGTTGGAAAAGACCTCCTGTTTCCATTGTTATGCATGTAGTTTGTGATTAATCTTTTCAGATATAATCTTCAATAATGAATCTAAGCTATGGTGGATTGGTGCATTGTTGTGTGGAGGTCATTCAATCATTTGACCCCTCCACTGAGGCACCAGAAGACCACGTGAATCAATATCTAAAACACCTGGTGAGTACACTTAGAACTTGCACTTTCTCTGAAATGTGTTTTCTGTGACATGTGTGCAATATGTAAATATTTTACAAGATACCATACATATAATGTATGTTTATTGGAAATACTTCATCAGTTTGTGTTGAAAATACTGTACACATATTTTTATCAATAACACATTTGTGATATGTGGTGAAACAAATGAACACATTGCTTAGTGTTGATAGGAATCTGAATGTCTCACTTGGTGCAGATAATAATTAAAATAAAATGAAATAACGAATCACATAAGTTCACCAAATAACATGAACATAATGAAACCTCAAAGGGAATTTTTTAGCCAATGACAAGTCATGAGTTTAATCCCATTCCTCTGCCCCATTCCCCTGCCAACTTCCCCTGCCCCTTCCCATCGAGAGAACTCTAGATCATGAGGATTATCTCTTGCCCCTCCTACCAGCTCTCTTGTATGGATCATGAGAGTAACACCTTGAGAGAAACCCCCTTAAAAGTAGCCCCCTGATAGTAATCCCCTTGAAAGTAATTCCTTTAGAGTAACCCCCCTGAGAGTGCTCCTAACATAGCTTGCTGATGCTGGTACAGGATGCAGCTGAGTCAGAGCAGACCTTCATCATGGAGGTGTTCTCTGGCTGTACCCGCTACTCACGAGTGTTGCGAGTTGTGCTTGATGGCTTCTACAACCGTGATGGCAAGACCATCCTGAGGTCAGAGCAGACTCTCTATCTAGGTAAGCATCTACTGTGTATACTGTATGTAGCTGTGGTCACTTCGGTCCCATGGAATATGTGTTCATTGTCAGAACCTCTTCTCACATCACATGTAAACAATGACACTTAACTGACAGTAATAAAGTGTTGATTCTGTCTGCGCTGGCTTAGTTATGTGTCTGATGTTTATCATGAAGTGAGACATCTTTGGTCCATATTCTCAGTAGTAAATATAATTTATAAATATGTGGCAGCAATCGTGACACTTGACTTACTGTGAATGTCATATAGGTACATAGACTGGATTTACCAGCAAATTAATAATATTGCAGCATTATAAAATTAAATGGTATTGAAATAGCCCTGTAGTTAGTTTATAAGACTTACTCTCAGATGATGTATCTTGTTCTGTAACACAAGTTAATGTTTCATCATGTCAAACTATGTCATAGAACACTGGAAGTGATCTATGTTTATATTATTAGTTAGCCCCTAATGTATATTTAGTGAAAACTACTATTATGTTAATAATTAGTTATTAAGTACCATATGAGCACCTTGTCTAGATGGATTCCAACACTGTATGAGACCACACCTTATTATTATTGTTAGTATTCTTGATATAGATCCAATATAATTCAAACATGCATCTTCATCTTTACAGAGAGCCGGTAAGCTTTAATAAATTCATGTTCTTGCAAACATGTTAGTATTTTTGCATGTGTGTAATGTGTAATGTGTGTAATGTGTGTAATGTGCTACAAACATTATTTAGGTCACTGTATTGCTATAGATACATCTCACTATTTAAGGTCACAATCACACACACACATACATACATACATACATACATACATACATACATACATACATACATACATACATACATACATACATATAGATATATATATATATATATATATATATATATATATATATCTATATATATATATATATATATATATATATATATATATATATATATATATATATATATATATATATATATATATATATAAATATATATATATATATATATATATATATGTGGTGCGTGTGTGTATATATATATATATATATATATATATACACACACACACACACACATATATATATACACACATATATATACAGTCGTTTATAGAGAACCAAGAGAATGCAAAGTGAATGTGGTGCAGTGATTCAATTAACTATGTTTAAATGTTGTGGTCAGGTATGCACATTGTTTTCTAGCATGCATGACTGATGCATTTATCCTAAAATATTTGACCTGGTAATGGTATATGTATTTTTATTTTGTTATTTGGAGACAATCTGGCAGTGTATTTACTTACATATCCTTGTTGGTACATAAGGCCAACATCTGGCATTGTGGGGGGATTATTTGACTTACAGTGATCTGTTTTTCCAAATGTTTTGGTTTTTAATAAGATTTAACAATATTGCCAGCCACAGCAACAAGCTCCTGTCCTTAAGGAGAAGGAAGCTGTTGGCTTATCTAGAATTTTTATCTTCGTATAGCATGCCTTTAGCAGATGTCTGTAAATGTTATTTTAAAACATATTCACACTGCTAACATGAACACAATCAGTAGATCCTTTTGGTTTATTATAATGATTGCACTGATAGTCACCAATGAATTAAAAAATATGACTGCATGTTTTGTGTGACAGAAATCACCTGTGTCAGTATTGTCACTTGATAAAAACCATTGTTTGACACTTGTTTATCAGCACATCTCTTACATCATTTGAAACAGTGCATGTGCAGCAGACAGTGGTTAATCCAGTCACTGGAACTGGCATGGACCACTTCAATCACATTGGGAGGTCTCGGTCATTGTAAATAATATGCTATCAGTGTACATGCTAAGGTTGCCTAAAACATGCTACATAAAAAAATTCTTTAGAACAAGTATATGGTTTTGAATTCTGACATATTCTTTGTATGAGATGTTTGGGAAGCTAATTTAACTGATTTGATTGTATTTCTTGCGAAAAGTCAGCATTTGGTAAAATTTTAATCTTTATTAACTTGGCACATGCGATAATTAAGGATAAATTGGTAATCCAAATTGTGCAATAAACTTTTATATATATGTTTAGTGACAGTGGACATTTTGTTGCATTTGTATGTCTGTATGTCAAGCACAGTAGAAAATTAAGATTTACTTAAAACTATACTAAATTTTTTTTATTTAATTGTAATATTTATAATTGTAATATTTAAAAGAATCTCAGTGACATGTTTCACTGAAATGTTATAAATATAGATACATTTTGTGACAAGTAAATGTTGAAAGTTTTTATTCTTGAGAAATTGATGACAAGTGTGCATGTAGTATTGAAGGAATTAATTTGTGGTTAGTGCAAATCATTGCACTTTCATGCAAATTCTGGTAAAATGTCTAATATTGCATAATTAATTTTGCAAAACTCAGTATTACATATGTTACATCAGTTATTTATGTATTTTAACCTAACTTAATAGGGTTGTCATACAAAAATGTGTTCTACTTGTGTATTTATCTGTTTTCTTGCAGTCTTTACATACCTGGCCTTGTTTCGATTGGACGAACTTGGCCTTGATGCGTTTCGCAAGTTGGTCCAATCACAGGACACTAACAAAATGTACCGGGTAAGTGTGACGTCACTGTCATGATGTCATGACAGTGTGTGACAGCTGCTGCATCATGTATAGATTATTACATTGTGGGTTTCTTTCTCTGGGGTGCTTACTTATAAAACTGCATTGGCATCTAAATGGTAAGTAAATTATTCAGAGTCATTAGCTTTCTATTGATGATAAAGGTATCAACTACATGCATTGGTACTGATAATGCAGCACTCAGTGATCAAAATTAATCTTTATTGCATCATTGATTTCATTACAGCAAAATTAACAAGCTATCAACATGTTTAGTACATATATACACAACCAAGTCTTTTATTCATAATGCTTGTTCTGTTACAGTTTTTGAATTTCTTCTTGGATGACAAGAATCTAAGAACTTGGATGAAGGATGCATGGAACAAGCAATATGATGCCTCGTTTGTGCAGACAGACCTGCTTGCCCCTATCCTCAGGTATTGTTTGTGCAGACAGACCTGTTTGTCCCTATCCTCAGGTATTGTTTGTGCAGACAGACCTGTTTGCCCCTATCCTCAGGTATTGTTTGTGCAGACAGACCTGTTTATCCCTATCCTCAGGTATTGTTTGTGCAGACAGACCTGTTTGCCCCTATCCTCAGGTATTGTTTGTGCAGACAGACCTGTTTGTCCCTATCCTCAGGTATTGTTTGTGCAGACAGACCTGTTTGCCCCTATCCTCAGGTATTGTTTGTGCAGACAGACCTGTTTGTCCCTATCCTCAGGTATTGTTTGTACAGACAGACCTGTTTGCCCCTATCCTCATGTATTGTTTGTGCAGACATACATGTCTGTCCCTGTCCTCAGGTATTATTTGTGCAGACAGACCTGTTTGCCCCTATCCTCAGGTATTGTTTGTGCAGACAGACCTGTTTGTCCCTATCCTCAGGTATTGTTTGTGCAGACATACCTGTTTGCCCCTATCCTCATGTATTGTTTGTGAAGACATACCTGTTTGCCCATCCTCATGTATTGTTTGTGCAAACATACCTGTTTGTCCCTATCCTCATGTATTGTTTGTGCAGACATACCTGTTTGTCCCTATCCTCAGGTATTGTTTGTGCAGACATACATGTCTGTCCCTATCCTCAGGTATTGTTTGTGCAGACATACATGTCTGTCCCTGTCCTCAGGTATTGTTTGTGTAGACAGACCTGTTTGCCCCTATCCTCATGTATTGTTTGTGCAGACAGACCTGTTTGCCCCTATCCTCATGTATTGTTTGTGCAGACATACCTGTTTATCCCTATCCACATGTATTTTTTGTGCAGACATACCTGTTTGTCCCTATCCTCAGGTATTGTTTGTGCAGACAGACGTGTTTGTCCCTATCCTCAGGTATTGTTTGTGCAGACATACATGTCTGTCCCTATCCTCAGGTATTGTTTGTGCAGACAGACCTGTTTGCCCCTATCCTCATGTATTGTTTGTGCAGACATGCCTGTTTGTCCCTATCCTCAGGTATTGTTTGTGCAGACAGACCTGTTTGTCCCTATCCTCAGGTATTGTTTGTGCAGACAGACCTGTTTGTCCCTGTCCTCAGGTATTGTTTGTGCAGACAGACCTATTTGCCCCTAACCTTGGGTATTTATTTTGGCTACACATACATTTTGAGATATTTACAATATGATATGAGTCAGAGATTATACGAATAGCAGAGATTATACGAATAGCAGGGTATTGTTTGTGCAGACAGACCTGCTCTCCCCTATCCTTGGGTATTGTTTGTACAGACATACCTACTCCTCTATCGTCAAGTAATGCTTGTACAGACAGACCTGCTCTTCCCTATCCTCAGACTGTAGTGTTGTGTGTCTGTGCAGATATACATGCCAGTAGAGATAAAACTGTAGTGTTGTGCAACTATTTGTGTCAGTAGAGATAAGACTGTAGTGTTGTGTATCTGTGCAGATATACATGTCAGTAGAGATAAAACTGTAGTGTTGTGCAACTATTTGTGTCAGTAGAGATAAGACTGTAGTGTTGTGTATCTGTGCAGATATACATGTCAGTAGAGACAAGACTGTAGTGTTGTGCAACTATTTGTGTCAGTAGAGATAAGACTGTAGTGTTGTGTATCTGTGCAGATATACATGTCAGTAGAGATAAAACTGTAGTGTTATGTATTTGTGTAGATGGCACCCAGAACTGATGAGGCTTGTGGCTCAACTCAAGAGTAAGGTCGACAACAAATCTGCTAAGAAGAAGTCAAAAACAACAACTACAGGTATATACAGGTTGTTTGTATAGATGACTAGAAAGCATATATATATCTAATTATTTTTTTTTAAGTTAATAAACTTCAGCTTTAAACTGAGTAGAACAGGGCCGCAGCTATCAAGTAAGTCCACCATGATTGGTTCTACTGCATGACTTCACGTGATGGGACGCAGGCTTGTTGGGATGAATTTGTTAACTAAGGGTAAAGAAGTGGAAATTTTGTCAGTTATATGCTATATACGTCTGTCAGGTAAGCGTTGATAATAGTACATCAATAGGCATTTCTTTTTCTGTAGACACATTTTTTTTAATAATTAAAATGGTTAAAAAGAAGCATGACTTTGTTAAAACTGCATCCTCAACTGATTTAGCCTATCGTGAATCCAGTTCATTGATGTCCTAATATGTAGCTTGTGAATAGTTTAAGTAATATCTGCAATAAGTTTAATTAAAATGTGCATATATTTTTTTCAACTCATCGAAAGAATTCATTTTAGTCATTAGATCTGGAAAGGCTCAATATAGTGGATATACAAAATGGTAAACACTTTATGGGGCTAAGGCTGATCATGTGCATGACTTCCATCCTCTCGCCGATCACATGACAAAGTTATGAAATTTCACCAAGGGTGAAATTCGTGAGTTTTTAGCGTTTCCATTTTCAGTTCAATAAATTCTGCATGCAGAATTAAATAATTTAATAGTGTGTCTGATGATTTCACAAAAAACTACATACAAAAGTTGCACAAATGAGCTAGCATGTCGTAGTAGAAACTGGTATGTTTGAATTTTTGCAAAATTAATTTTAAAAGTTGAATTGATGAGGCACCTTTAAGCTGACATTTTATTCACATTGACATCTAATCATTTCCTTCATTGTTAGGCACAAAAAATACTAAAGGGACAATTTATGTAATTCTTACAAATTACACTTTAGAAACATATGTTATAAGGGGTGGCAACATTGATTTAATTGCCTATAATTATTACATTAGTTTTCTCATGACTACTGTGAATTTCCTTTCATATTTTTAATATCTTATTTTATTTATTTATATTATAATGTTAATTGTAGCATTTATTTGTAACATTATCCAAGATTCTTGCTGGATGTTATTTGCAAATCAAAATAGAGTGGTAGTGAAATATGAATGAAAAACTCTGTCTTGTATGTGTTATGTTTGTGTTTCACTGCAGCATCAGAGCCTTTCAATCTGACAAAGCCACGGCCACGAGGCATTCCCATGCCAGACATAGTAAGTTTTTAACTGCATTAAATAAGGCAATGTTTCCTACCATTTTATACCAATGAACACTTTTAATCCTTGATCTATATTTACTGTTGAACATTTTATTTGCATTAAATGTGTTATAAATATTAAGCAATAGCACATTATGCTACTTTATGGATAACTGTTTCATTAAATGTGTTATAAATATTAAGCAATAGCACATTATGCTACTAACTAAAGTTAAATGACATTACTAGCAATATTGTTGTTATTTATATTACTTGCATCTGCTCTAGGATTGTTGTCAGTTCTACCAAAAGGATACATTTGAGTTTTAGCCACACTTTTGAAGTTTTCTGAACCATTTCATACTGAGAATAGAAAAGTCAAAATTGTAGATTCTTAAAACGTATTCTTAAAATTCTTACACTTCTAACATAGTAAATCTTCTTGAAAACCTTAGTGAACATTACACTAAAATAATTGTAATAAAAATTCATCAAAATGGATAACTAATTATAAAAAATAGTTAAGTGTCTGGTACAGAAAGATCAGTTAACGATTTCTTGGGTACATTAGAGAAGAAGGCCACTGTTTCAGTTTCTTGAACTTTCAGATCCCCACTCTGAAGAAGCATCGTCCGGTGCCTCAGACGACTTATCATGAGCCAAGGGAACAAATAGAAATGAGTGCCATCCAGGAGATGAACAGGCGGCAGGCTGAGGTAGGGGCAACTTTTGCTTAGTAGGCAGCACCGTCCTCTAAAGTGAACTTCTGCTTAGTAGGCAGCACCCTCCTCTAAAGTGAACTTCTGCTTAGTAGGCAGCACCCTCCTCTAAAGTGAACTTCTGCTTAGTAGGCAGCACCGTCCTCTAAAGTGAACTTCTGCTTAGTAGGCAGCACCCTCCTCTAAAGTGAACTTCTGCTTAGTAGGCAGCACCCTCCTCTAAAGTGAACTTCTGCTTAGTAGGCAGCACCCTCCTCTAAAGTGAACTTCTGCTTAGTAGGCAGCACCGTCCTCTAAAGTGAACTTCTGCTTAGTAGGCAGCACCCTCCTCTAAAGTGAACTTCTGCTTAGTAGGCAGCACCCTCCTCTAAAGTGAACTTCTGCTTAGTAGGCAGCACCCTCCTCTAAAGTGAACTTCTGCTTAGTAGGCAGCACCGTCCTCTAAAGTAAACTTCTGCTTAGTAGGCAGCACCCTCCTCTAAAGTGAACTTCTGCTTAGTAGGCAGCACCCTCCTCTAAAGTGAACTTCTGCTTAGTAGGCAGCACCCTCCTCTAAAGTGAACTTCTGCTTAGTAGGCAGCACCCTCCTCTAAAGTGAACTTCTGCTTAGTAGGCAGCACCCTCCTCTAAAGTGAACTTCTGCTTAGTAGGCAGCACCGTCCTCTAAAGTGAACTTCTGCTTAGTAGGCAGCACCCTCCTCTAAAGTGAACTTCTGCTTAGTAGGCAGCACCCTCCTCTAAAGTGAACTTCTGCTTAGTAGGCAGCACCCTCCTCTAAAGTGAACTTCTGCTTAGTAGGCAGCACCGTCCTCTAAAGTCAACTTCTGCTTAGTAGGCAGCAACGTCCTGTAAAGTTAACTTCTGCTTAGTAGTGAGTAATATTTTTACTTATTTCACAGTCAGTTTACCTTTTTTCTTCTCGTGACGTTTCGACTGCTGTCAGCAATCTTCTTCAGATGACTACCGCTAGATGGTGACATGGTAGTCATTCTACGCAGATGTATCACTCTGGTGTGTGCCCCCCCGTGGCTGCGTCCTTAGTGGCCCTTCAGGAGATCATCGTAGATATGTGAGAGTCGGTATCGGTCCTCATCTCGATTCATGCTGTCTTTGGTTTTTCTTATCCATATCGCTTCTTTGATGCCTCTTGTTCTCCAGTCCGACTCTCTGTCTACAAAATTGGCCCCCTGCACCACCCATAGGTTCTTGACGTAGCAATTCATCCTCTAGCTCACGGATTGCTTTTTCTGCTACTGGATTTTTATCCATGTTCTTTATCTGACCTACCTCAATGCCTAGCCTGTGATAAAGGAGAAGCTTGTCGTCGACCAGAGATGTGAAATCAGGAGCAGGGCCTCTGCATATGGCAACGAGTGGACCATCTAAGTGTATCAAGGCACTCCGCAAGGTCTCGTGGCATTCGTCCTCAACCAAGCAGGTATTTGTGTATGATGTTGCACACTCTGTGACTACAAGTATCAACTGTCGCGCTCTCTTTGTGATATCTGCTGAAAATGTAACACCAACAGCATCTGGAGGATCGCCTGTTGATTTGTTGGTGTGACGTAGGATGATCCAGCTGGATATGTATTATGTAATGCTGTCAACAAACCATATAGAACTTGGCGTGACACGATGATGCATTCCTGGGTAGTGGACAATGGCTGACCTCGCTTTGCCACCAACAAACCATCGCTGGACACAGTTGCGACATTGAGGTATTGCTTTACGTCCCTGACATTAGTCAATTTCTTTGATGGACGAGTACCCTGTACCAAGTGAGCGTGTGTATGCCTCAGATCCTGGCAGTCGGATTGGATTGATAACCAGGCAGCCCTGCTAGTGAATGGAAGCTTGGAAGTGCCCTTGATGATATCTTCGGTGGACACTCTTTGAACAACACAGTCTTCTAATTGTCTTGTAAAGTTTCAGATCTGGCATATTGATTCTTCGCAAGTAGCAGCATCACGGCTTGTGAAATCTGAAGGGATAATGGCTGACTCTGCTAAGTGTCTCACCGATGCTTGATAGCAGCTGACACAAGACAAATATGTTGACACACATGGACTGGCTGAAAATTCTCCTAGGCATAGTTTCTCAAAGGCTTGGACACAAGGCTTGCTGTCAGTCAACATGCACACCTTGTGTTTCGATTAAATGATTGAACTGAAGTGCTTTGTTGCAACGGCAATGGAAAGAGCCTCTATCTCACATGGTAGCCATATAACTTGATGTGTACGGAGTTTAGCGCTAAAAAAGCCTGCAACAAGTGGTCTTCCTTCCCTTGGTACATACAGGGTAGCCCTGATGCCATGACTCTTTACTGCACCATCAGTGACAATCCATAATTGGTCATCAGGTCATGGAAGGACTATTGTGCGATTAGACATCACCTTGTTCTGGGCTCTACTGAATACCTCATGCAACTCATCTGACATTACAATAGGATCCTGGGATTCGCGACTGGTGACAGCATCTTTGAGAGGTGAGAGAATATGAGCACACTCGGGTACTACTCTTGATAATACCTTGTTCCAAGGAAGGACCTCATGTTCCATACCTTGTCCAGAGAGGAACATGTTGAGAGTGTAGCGATGCGGTGAGGGCTAGCCCTAATTGTGCCTAGGCACCAGGTCCATCCCAGTATCGTGGCGGTTCTTGGGCAGATTACCATCTTAGATGCCACCAAGTTCAAGACACACTTGTCTAGAGCCTGAAGAACCCATCTCCAGTTGTGAAGAAGCTCATATGGTGTGTCTCCCCCACAGCACATATCATCAGCAATTTTGGTGACAATGCATTCCTTCTTCAAGTAGGTCGCCTAGGATGCGACACATCAGTTCCTCAAGAGCAGTCTCTGATCCTGGCATGCCCATGGCAGACCTTGCATACACGCGCACTCCATGAAATGGTGTCGCAACTCCACAGTACTTCATGGAGTGATAGGACAACAGGACCTGGTAAAAGGCGTTTGTAAGATCCGTGACAATGATGTGCTTCCATTTTGCAATGTTGCGAAGAGTAGACTCAACGTCAGGGAGAAGAGAGGGTTGCGGCTTACTATATCTGCCAACATCAGCGAATGCGGTGACCAATCTGAAACCTCCGCTTTTCTTCACCAAGAATGATGGATTCAGATACTCAACCATAATGCCAACATCTTCTGGCTTGACAAACATCCCCTTTCTTTCAAGATCATTGAATTTCTGTTGTAATTTGTCAAGTTTATCTCATGAATATTGTAGAATGTGGCTCTTGCGTTGTGGGAGTTGGACAGGACCCACATTGACAATGGCTTGGAATGGTCCTTCATCACCATTATAGACATTGAATGCCGGATCAAAGACATTGTCCTCCAGTAGGGATTGGAACTTCCCCTCACAGTGTTATCCAGAATAATCTCAGGATCAACACGAACATTTGCAGAGTGGAAGGAACTGGTTGATGGTGTATTGTGGGAATCAACTTTGACACTGTCGTTCTTCGACTCATTTAGTGTGGTTGACGCTATGGTAATGGGGCGTACCTGACAGAACTGTTCATTCTTCTTCAGGACCCTTCACTAGTCAGGTTTGGTATGCGAATCTTCCCGGCTACACTCGCGATAATTCAAGGAGATGGCCAGAATTGTGATGGCTTCTCATGTTTCATGCTGGGAGAATCAACAAAGTGAATGACACATCAAGAGATAACAAGTCATTCGGTAAAGTCACTTCGACAT
The DNA here is from genome assembly GCA_033239005.1 of Lamellibrachia satsuma. Taxonomy (NCBI): domain Eukaryota; kingdom Metazoa; phylum Annelida; class Polychaeta; order Sabellida; family Siboglinidae; genus Lamellibrachia; species Lamellibrachia satsuma. The sequence continues at coordinate 1,786,653 of BSQZ01000029.1, forward strand.
ATTCGTCAGGCCAGATTGTTGATCTCTCGGTAGGAGCCCTCAGTACATGTCGGACAGTGGAGTGGCTTGACACATTGCCACTTGAACCATATATGTACACTGTGCCATCACCCATGATGACTTGGCGTTTGGCAGGATGAATGGTCAGGTCATTCTTCTCCCTGAAGGGTGTACCTCCCAGTATCTCGACGTCCAAATTCTCTCCTGTCATGAGTGAAAGTAATACACATCTCTCCTATCACCCTAAGAGGAGATGGCTTGGTGTGCTGATTGAGATGTATGATTTTGCATGCCAATTTTGAAGCTGTTGATGCACGTACCATGTTTCCTGTGGCGTCACTGTCTATGGTGATCTGTACGACATGGTGGTTGTGGAACGTATCCATGTACAGAGAATGACACACCTGAACGCGCAAAGCATGGGATTGTATGATTTGAGGTTGATCATCCATATCCTCCTCTACTGTAGTGTTCAACACCTGCACTTCATCTTTGAGGTTGTCCATGATTCTTCCAATGAGGCGCGCCTTTGTTAAATACCTGCGATCCTGATCAGGTAAATGTTTACACGCACTCAGAAAGTGCTGGTCAGCTCTGCCTGCCTCTCTACACAGAGGGCACATCTTATTTACTCATTTGACTCCTGAAGTTGACCAAGATGTATTCCCAGGTTGTTTGGGAAGTTGTCGAAAGTTCGACGCTGCTGCCCGCATCGCCCTACACTTGTGCACTTCATCAACCAACGACGTCAGAGCTAGCGATATTTCTGGTTTGATGGAAGCGACTGTACACGATCATAATTCAGTTCCACAACGCTGCTTAACGAGTCTCGGTAGCTCTGGGTCGTTCAAATGCAACCATGTCAGCACAATAAAATGCTCCATTGTTGGAGCCAAATTCCTTGTCTTCCATGACCCTTTCTCCAGAGGGAGAGATAGACCCATCAAGCTATAACAGGTTATCTTCCACGAAAGCAACCAGGCACTGAAATAGATCTTCTGGTTTCTCATCTGGCTCAAGTCGGATGGTATCAAAATCAGTGAAGTGATCCCCGGTGGACTGAAAGCCATAATGTAGACAGTTACTCTGCCAAATGTTGCTAACATAGCATTGCGTACAATGGTATTTCGTGACAAGACCGGGCAGTAGTTTGCAATTTGGCCCAACATAAGTTCAAGTATATTAACTTTTTGAACAGTAGTGCGACGACTTGCCGCAGGAATGGCTGTGTCATCATCAGAAAAGGCATGAAGGGGGTCAGACTTGGACTTTTTTCTCCAGCTCACTCCCTCAACCAGGAAGGGGGCAAAATTTGGGTCAAGAGACAACGTATACAAGATGTTCTGTTTCCAGTTCTCAGATGAAGTAACATTTTCGTCTTTGCCCAAACACTTTGCTTTGGTGCCCTGTGTGCAGTAGCCATGATGTGTTAATAAAAGTCACTTATCTGATCAATGTAGATTATCCAGTTGAAATCTGCAACTGTTTGCTCGTTTGTAGAATCGCAGACTCAGTCTCGGATAGCGACCGGTGATAAAGCCATCAATGTTCGTTTCGATTAACTGCTTCGGATCGTGAATTTGTTTCGCAAGCATACCACCACGCCAATAGATGGAGATAATGTGTCGCTACCTAAGACTACGAACGAACTACGAAAGATGGCGAATGACTTTAATGCTCCAACTTTGTTAGGAGACACTGGCAATTACAAACAACACACACGAAGCAAGCGATGATAAGGGGCCGAACTCTGTGAGCCGCAAAGCACATTGAGCATCGGTATAGCTAAATCACCAGGTGACAGCACACATGCTGGCGCTGTACTGTTTATATGGTCCATTGTGGAAACCCACATCTCGGTATAGCTTCCTTGATGTGTTCTCTTTCTTTCTATTTATCTTCTTCCTCTGTCATAAGTGTTTTGCGTCTGTCTAGTAACTTACTGATCACTCCCATCTTCTGGTGTAATGGATGGTGTGAGGAAAAGTTTACGTATGGGTCTGTATGGGTATTGGTCTGTGTGGGTATTGTTCTGTGTGTGTATTGGTCTGTGTGGGTATTGGTCTGTGTGGGTATTGATCTGTGTGGGTATTGGTCTGTGTGGGTATTGTTCTGTGTGTGTATTGGTCTGTATGGGTATTGGTCTGTGTGGGTATTGTTCTGTGTGTGTATTGGTCTGTGTGGGTATTGATCTGTGTGGGTATTGGTCTGTGTGGGTATTGGTCTGTGTGGGTATTGGTCTGTGTGGGTATTGGTCTGTGTGGGTATTGGTCTGTGTGGATATTGGTCTGTGTGGGTATTGGTCTGTGCGGGTATTGGTCTGTGTGGGTATTGGTCTGTGTGGGTATTTGTCTGTATGGGTATTCTTTCAGAAGATTAGTAGTTTCACCTCTCCTGATTCTTTCCTCACTAGCAAAGTGTCCATCTAGCAGTAGTCGTCTGAAGAAGATTGCTGATAGCAGTCAAAACGTCACAGGAAGAAAAACGGTAAACTGACTGTGAAATAAGTAAAAATAATTTTTATTACTCATTACTCCAGTCTGATGAACATCTTCACTCATTCTGCTTAGTAGGCAGCACCGTCCTATAAAGTAATTTTTGGCATAGTTAGCAACATATGCATCCTGTAAAGTCAGCTGCTCTTTTGTGAAAGCTATAACTAAAGCTGTTATCACACAGAGAAGTTACCAAAAGTCTGAGCTAACTCCTCTCTTCTTTGTGTGAATGCAGTAGAAGCCTCACTAACAATCAAGTTACGTGAGTATTGTGGAAGGAAATTATCTTAGCAGCCTATTGACACACGTATAACATGAAACAAGTAACATAAGTGTTTTCTTGTAATAGAATATATGTTACATTCCATTAATACATAACTACCAGTGCAAGCACTGTTATGTCTGATTGTTTGTGAAGACACGATGTCAGTTGATTTGCAGTTATAAGGTGAGTGAAATTTAAATTAAGAAAGAAGTAAATCATATTGTGGAAAGGGGCCTAGATTTGAAATAAGGCACCATTAATATTCCAGTCTCCAGTGTCTAGTATTGTTTTATGATCCACTGACAGGAGCAGTTAATGGAGGCTTCCCGGTCACAGTTTGCTTGTGCCAATCCTGAGAAGTCATCAAAGACAAAACAGAGACTGGCAAAGATTATCACAGAGGAGGAGGAAAAACTACAGTTCAACAAAAGTAAAGCAATGCCGGCGCCACCTAGGAAGATTGTAAGTAAACATGCACTAACATTCTGTGTTGCATTGAGGGATGTTGTCGTATGGTTGAGATAATGCAACTACCTTTTGTTTTAACTCACTTCATGGCTACTGTCATTTACGAAAATGTAAAATATTTCATTTCAATATTCCTTTTTTGCAGGTAATTTTAATGTAATGACATTATTGCAGTAAATAATACTATATCTACAGCACTGTTGTTGTCTTAAATAATTAAATATCATAGAAGCACAAAATTAAATATAAAAAACTGAGGTGTTCAAGTATATGTTTCGTTTACTTACAATTGAGTTTTTTATTCAATGCCTGTGCTTTTTTACCAAGTTAAGTTAATAGCCAGAAAATATTGGTTGGTTGGAATATTCATACATTATAAAAACATTTGATTCCTGCTGAAGTGATCAAATTATTTAAATCACGTTCCACAATCTTGACACTAACATAACAGGCTGACATATAAGATTCTTGTGAGAAAATGTTTCCCTCAGAATGGGATGTAATAAGCACATGAGACAAAATGTCAGCCAGCCCACCTATGACAGTATTAAATAATGTTCACTTAATAATCGTTGATTGTGGGATCAGATCACATGGAATGACAAATGTTGTTGTAGAGTGATAACACCCCAGTGAAGCTGAACACTGTGACAATCCTGCGAGAGGGACGACTGTACAAGAAAAGAGAGGAGGCGGAGCTGAAGAAGTGAGTGACAGCTCAGGCTCTTCAGTCTGTGTCAATGATTCATTTCAAATATCATAAAACAATGCTCCTTTGTCAAAGACTGCAAGGGCTTCACCGAACCACAGACTGAAACTGCAGTCCTAATGCTTACTTCTGGCCACTTTGTGGTCCATGCCAGTGGTACAACACTGAGGCTGTGATTGGAGTGATAACTCCAGCCAGATGCTGTGTTCATACTAACCCTACCTTCACCTTGTAGACTAGAGGGGTATGAGGCTGGGGTTGGAGTGTGGATGAAGTGATAAGTCCAGCCAGATGCTGTGTTCATACTAACCCTACCTTCACCTTGTAGACTGGAGGGGTATGAGGCTGGGGTTGGAGTGTGGATGAAGTGATAAGTCCAGCCAGATGTTGTGTTCATACTGACCCTACCTTCACCTTGTAGACTGGAAGGGTATGAGGCTGGGGTTGGAGTGTGGATGAAGTGTAAGTCCAGCCAGATGTTGTGTTCATACTAACCCTACCTTTACCTTGTAGACTGGAAGGGTATGAGGCTGGGGTTGGAGTGTGGTTGAAGTCATAAGTCCAGCTAGATGTTGTGTTCATACTAACCCTACCTTCACCTTGTAGACTGGAAGGGTATGAGGCTGGGGTTGGAGTGTGGATGAAGTGATAAGTCCAGCCAGATGTTGTGTTCTTACTAACCCTACCTTCACCTTGTAGACTGGAAGGGTATGAGGCTGGGGTTGGAGTGTGGATGAAGTGATAAGTCCAGCCAGATTTTGTGTTCATACTAACCCTACCTTCACCATGTAGACTGGAAGGGTATGAGGCTGGGGTTGGAGTGTGGATGAAGTGATAAGTCCAGCCAGATGTTGTGTTCATACTAACCCTACCTTCACCTTGTAGACTGGAAGGGTATGAGGCTGGGGTTGGAGTGTGGATGAAGTGATAAGTCCAGCCAGATGTTGTGTTCATACTAACACTACCTTCACCTTGTAGACTGGAAGGGTATGAGGCTGGGGTTGGAGTGTGGATGAAGTGATAAGTCCAGCCAGATGTTGTGTTCATACTAACCCTACCTTCACCTTGTAGACTGGAAGGGTATGAGGCTGGGGTTGGAGTGTGGATGAAGTGATAAGTCCAGCCAGATGTTGTGTTCATACTAACCCTACCTTCACCTTGTAGACTGGAAGGGTATGAGGCTGGGGTTGGAGTGTGGATGAAGTGATAAGTCCAGCCACATGTTGTGTTCATACTAACGATACCTTCACCTTGTAGACTGGAAGGGTATGAGGCTGGGGTTGGAGTGTGGATGAAGTGATAAGTCCAGCCACATGTTGTGTTCATACTAACCATACCTTCACCTTGTAGACTGGAAGGGTATGAGGCTGGGGTTGGAGTGTGGATGAAGTGATAAGTCCAGCCAGATGTTGTGTTCATACTAACCCTACCTTCACCTTGTAGACTGGAAGGGTATGAGGCTGGGGTTGGAGTGTGGATGAAGTGATAAGTCCAGCCAGATGTTGTGTTCATACTAACCCTACCTTCACCTTGTAGACTGGAAGGGCATGAGGCTGGGGTTGGAGTGTGGATGAAGTGATAAGTCCAGCCAGATGTTGTGTTCATACTAACCCTACCTTCACCTTGTAGACTGGAAAGGTATGAGGCTGGGGTTGGAGTGTGGATGAAGTGATAAGTCCAGCCAGACGTTGTGTTCATACTAACCCTACCTTCACCTTGTAGACTGGAAGGGTATGAGGCTGGGGTTGGAGTGTGGATGAAGTGATAAGTCCAGCCAGATGTTGTGTTCATACTAACCCTACCTTCACCTTGTAGACTGGAAGGGTATGAGGCTGGGGTTGGAGTGTGGATGAAGTGATAAGTCCAGCCAGATGTTGTGTTCATACTAACCCTACCTTCACCTTGTAGCCTGGAAGGGTATGAGGCTGGGGTTGGAGTGTGGATGAAGTGATAAGTCCAGCCAGATGTTGTGTTCATACTAACCCTACCTTCACCTTGTAGACTGGAAGGGTATGAGGCTGGGGTTGGAGTGTGGATGAAGTGATAAGTCCAGCCAGATGTTGTGTTCATACTAACCCTACCTTCACCTTGTAGACTGGAAGGGTATGAGGCTGGGGTTGGAGTGTGGATGAAGTGATAAGTCCAGCCAGATGTTGTGTTCATACTAACCCTACCTTCACCTTGTAGACTGGAAGGGTATGAGGCTGGGGTTGGAGTGTGGATGAAGTGATAAGTCCAGCCAGATGTTGTGTTCATACTAATCCAACCTTCACCTTGTAGACTGGAAGGGTATGAGGCTGGGGTTGGAGTGTGGATGAAGTGATAAGTCCAGCCAGATGTTGTGTTCATACTAACCCTACCTTCACCTTGTAGACTGGAAGGGTATGAGGCTGGGGTTGGAGTGTGGATGAAGTGATAAGTCCAGCCAGATGTTGTGTTCATACTAACCCTACCTTCACCTTGTAGACTGGAAGGGTATGAGGCTGGGGTTGGAGTGTGGATGACCTGATAAGTCCAGCCAGATGTTGTGTTCATACTAACCCTACCTTCACCTTGTAGACTGGAAGGGTATGAGGCTGGGGTTGGAGTGTGGATGAAGTGATAAGTCCAGCCAGATGTTGTGTTCATACTAACCCTACCTTCACCTTGTAGACTGGAAGGGTATGAGGCTGGGGTTGGAGTGTGGATGAAGTGATAAGTCCAGCCAGATGTTGTGTTCATACTAACCCTACCTTCACCTTGTAGACTGGAAGGGTATGAGGCTGGGGTTGGAGTGTGGATGAAGTGATAAGTCCAGCCAGATGTTGTGTTCATACTAACCCTACCTTCACCTTGTAGACTGGAAGGGTATGAGGCTGGGGTTGGAGTGTGGATGAAGTGATAAGTCCAGCCAGATGTTGTGTTCATACTAACCCTACCTTCACCTTGTAGACTGGAAGGGTATGAGGCTGGGGTTGGAGTGTGGATGAAGTGATAAGTCCAGCCAGATGTTGTGTTCATACTAACCCTACCTTCACCTTGTAGACTGGAAGGGTATGAGGCTGGGGTTGGAGTGTGGATGAAGTGATAAGTCCAGCCAGATGTTGTGTTCATACTAACCATACCTTCACCTTGTAGACTGGAAGGGTATGAGGCTGGGGTTGGAGTGTGGATGAAGTGATAAGTCCAGCCAGATGTTGTGTTCATACTAACCCTACCTTCACCTTGTATTAGGCTGGGGTTGGAGTGTGGACGAAGTGATAAGTCGTGGGGTTGGAGTGGAGATGAAATGATAAGTCCAGCCAGATGTTGTGTTCCTACTAACCCTACCTTCACCTTGTAGACTGGAAGGGTATGAGGCTGGGGTTGGCGTGTGGATGAAGTGATAAGTCCAGCCAGATGTTGTGTTCATACTAACCCTACCTTCACCTTGTAGACTGGAAGGGTATGAGGCTGGGGTTGGAGTGTGGATGAAGTGATAAGTCCAGCCAGATGCTGTGTTCATACTAACCCTACCTTCACCTTGTATGAGGCTGGGGTTAGAGTGTGGACGAAGTGATAAGTCGTGGGGTTGGAGTGGAGACGAAGTGATAAGTCCAGCTAGATGCTGTGTTCATAATAACCCTACCTTCACCTTGTAGACTGGAAGGGTATGAGGCTGGGGTTGGAGTGTGGACGAAGTGATAAGTCGTGGGGTTGGAGTGGAGACGAAGTGATAAGTCCAGCCAGATGCTGTGTTCATACTAACCTTACCTTCACCTTGTAGACTGGAAGGGTATGAGGCTGGGGTTGGAGTGGGGACGAAGTGATAAGTCCAACCATATGTTGTGTTCATACTAACCCTACCTTCACCTTGTAGACTGGAAGGGTATGAGGCTGGGGTTGGAGTCGGGACGAAGTGATAAGTCCAACCAGATGCTGTGTTCATACTAACCCTACCTTCACCTTGTAGACTGGAAGGGTATGAGGCTGGGGTTGGAGTGTGGATGAAGTGATAAGTCCAGCCAGATGTTGTGTTCATACTAACCCTACCTTCACCTTGTAGACTGAAAGCGTATGAGGCTGGGGTTGGAGTGTGTTCATACTAACCCTTCCTTCACCTTGTAGACTGGAAGGGTATGAGGCTGGGGTTGGAGTGTAACTAACCCTACCTTCACCTTGTAGACTGGAAGGGTATGAGGCTGGGTTTGGAGTGTGTTCATACTAACCCTACCTTCACCTTGTAGACTGGAAGGGTATGAGGTTGGGGTTGGAGTGTGTTCTTACTAACCCTACCTTCACCTTGTAGACTGGAAGGGTATGAGGTTGGGGTTGGAGTGTGTTCATACTAACCCTACCTTCACCTTGTAGACTGGAAGGGTATGAGGCTGGGTTTGGAGTGTGTTCATACTAACCCTACCTTCACCTTGTAGACTGGAAGGGTATGAGGCTGGGGTTGGAGTGTGTTCTTACTAACCCTACCTTCACCTTGTAGACTGGAAGGGTATGAGGCTGGGGTTGGAGTGTGTTCATACTAACCCTACCTTCACCTTGTAGACTGGAAGGGTATGAGGCTGGGGTTGGAGTGTGGATGAAGTGATAAGTCCAGCCAGATGTTGTGTTCATACTAACCATACCTTCACCTTGTAGACTGGAAGGGTATGAGGCTGGGGTTGGAGTGTGGATGAAGTGATAAGTCCAGCCAGATGTTGTGTTCATACTAACCCTACCTTCACATTGTAGACTGAAAGGGTATGAGGCTGGGGTTGGAGTGTGTTCATACTAACCCTACCTTCACCTTGTAGACTGGAGGGGTATGAGGCTGGGGCGAAGGACAAGACAGAGTTCCTTGAGTGGCAGAGAAAGATGAAAGCAAAGGATATGGCTGAGCAACTGGCAGAGATTGAGAAACGCCGTCTCTCGGGCAAGATGAGTTATGAGGAGGCGATTCTATCACGGGAGAAGATTGCAGAAGAGAACAGACAGAAGGTCGCTGAGATGAAGGAACAGGTCAGTCCTTGTATATGGGAGAATGTTTCAAAATACGTAAATGTATGTATTATATCTTATGTATTTATATAATATACGGTAAAACAATTTAAGTTGAATATAAAAAATCAGTAAATTGTTATTATTACAGGTTCTTAACCTGGAGACACTATAACAAAGTGCTGTATTTTACTCATTTCTCCCTTATTCAATATGTGTCATGACTGTCATTATATAATTTTGTGTGTTTTAGGCAGTGAAACATATGCAGTATTACATGGAGCAGAAGTTACAGGAAGAACAACAACAACGGTTCGTAGGTTACCTCGATCATTTGTGGGTTGTCTCGATCATTTGTGGGTTGTCTCGATCATTTGTGGGTTGTCTCGATCATTTGTGGGTTGTCTCAATCATTCAGCCTACAACCACTGTCAGTGTGCAATTATTTTATCTTTGACATTGCTTCATCACTGAACACTCTTATAGATCACTTAAAATGTATTAAACATTTAGTTTATTATCTCAAAATATTTTAATACCTATTAGGCTATAACAATTATGCATTTGTTTTGCACTATTTTTTTTTGTCAACTTAAAACAATACAGGTAACATACTCGACAGATGTATCTGTAATATATGTAATTGAATTTTATGTAGCCATGATATATTTTACAGTAATATAACTGTAATATGCATAACATAATATTATTTATTCTCTTCATACCCTGTTTGGTGCATAAGGCTTTAACTGTAATATATGTAACCATAATATATTTAACTGTAGCATACGAAACTATAATGTATGTAACTTTAATATGTTACTGTAAATATGTAAATTTAATATGAAATGTAATTTCGGTGGTATATGAGTGCCTCAACTGTAGTGGGTTGGTCTACAATGCCACATGCTGGCACAACACTGTAGATTAATATTAAAACAGAGCAACAATTAAATTGGCAACTTCCAAGTGTCTTTTAGTTTGTAAACTGTTCACCAAAAACACTTCACACTGTCTATAGAAGCACATGTCTCAGACCAATCTGACTTGCTAGATAAGAGTACTGATGACAATGTCTCTAATTGGGTTGACTTGCTAGATAAGTGTTATTGTACTTATGACAATCTGTCTTGCTAGATAAGAGTTATAGTACTGATGACAGTGTTTATAATTGGTCTGACTTGCTAGGTAAGAGTTATAGTACGGATGATAATGTCTCTAATTGATCTGACTTGCTAGATAAGAGTCATAGTGCTGATGACAATGTCTCTAATTGGACTGACTTGCTAGATAAAAGTTATAGTACTGATGACAATGTTTCTAATTGATCTGACTTGCTAGATAAGAGACATGGTGCTGATGACAATATCTCTGATTGTTCTGACTTGCTAGATGAGAGTTATAGTACTGATGACAATGTCTCTAATTGACCTGACTTACTAGATAATAGTACTGATGACAATGTTTCTAATTGATCTGACTTGACAGATAAGAGACATAGTGCTGATGACAATATCTCTGATTGTTCTGACTTGCTAGATAAGAGTTATAGTACTGATGACAATCTGACTTGCTAGATAAGAGTTATAGTACTGATGACAGTGTCTTTAATTGGTCTGACTTGCTGGATAAGAGTCGTAGTACTGATGACAGTGTCTCTAACTGGTCTGACTTGCTGGATAAGAGTCGTAGTACCGATGACAGTGCCTGTATCTGGTCTGACGTGCTGGACAAGAGTCGTAGTACTGATGACAGTGTCTGTATCTGGTCTGACTTGCTGGATAAGAGTCGTAGTACTGATGACAGTGCCTGTAACCAGTCTGACTTGCTAGACAAGAGTTGTAGTACCGATGACAGTGCCTGTAACCGGTCTGACTTGCTAGACAAGAGTCATAGTACCGATGACAGTGCCTGTAACCAGTCTGACTTGCTAGACAAAAGTCATAGTACCGATGACAGTGCCTGTAACCGGTCTGACTTGCTAGACATGAGTCGTAGTACTGATGACAGTGCCTGTAACTGGTCTGACTTGCTAGACAAGAGTCGTAGTACCGATGACAGTGTCTGTAACTGGTCTGACTTGCTACAGAAGAGTCATAGTAATTACTACAATGTTTGTAATTGGTTTGTGACTGTGGTGCTGCAGACGGCTGGTAGAGGGCGTGATGAGCACACACAAAAATGCGAAAGAGGCAAAGAAACGGATGAAGGAATATAAAGGAAAGATAGGTAAGCAAAATCAACTGTATTTGTTATAGTACATCATAACTTGTGTGGTTCGAAGTTAATCTTATAATTATAATTAATTTATAATTTGTTAATTCACTACTACCAAGTAGAAATTATGAGTAGTGGTTGTTAGTCTTCATGATGATTGAATTACTTTGTTGCCAGTCTCCCCCAGAAGACAATGTCTCCCCCAGAAGACAATGTCTTGCTGTCAAGATGCCATGATGTGTTTACTAGTTGTTTACGTAGCTGTGTGTTTACAGTTCAAGATGTGACAGAGGAACTGAAGGACTTGATGAAGCAAGCTTTGGAGGAGGTCAGTAAAGTAGACAGCCATTCTTGAGACACTCTTACATTATAATATTTATTGTCAGTTGTAGCTATAACTTTGTGTTTGTGCTATGACACAAAAACAAGTTTGTAATTGTTTTCATTGATGGTAAATGACACATTGCTGGAGGTCACACTATTGCAATATAAATCATAATTAAACACAGTTTCTGTAGGCGTTATTACATTTGTTATTACTTTTTGTATCTATTCATTTGATGTCATGTTTCTTAAATACCTTACAATGCGTTTTCTATCATTTCAGGCTGAGGTTGAAATGAAACAAAGGATGCACATAATTCACGAGATTCGAGCCCTTGAGTCAACAAGGGCATTGCGGCATGGGAAACTGGTTGACCTGTCCTCCACCGGCGGTCACAAGCTGCTGGGGGAGATGTCCATTGTTGAGGTCAGTCTGGCTTTAGAAAGCAGGTCAACGACATTGGAAACTATTGGAAATATTTCACTTAACAGTATTTAAGACATTTAAATATTCATATGCTTATTGCTGTGTGTTAAAATGTTACACTGTGCCTTGAAATTATGTCCCAGTATCACATACATTTGAAAATATCAAATTGTAGTCCACAAAATACTCAATAAATAATAAATGCATTACATTATGAATATGTTTGACCCATCTATTTCTGACAGAGTGCTAGACTGCTTTGTGGATTCAAATGGAAATAATGGAGTGTGTAAGATGTAAAAAGTATACATTATAAGTTATTGGAAGTTAATATTTGGCATTGTTTCTGCACTGATGAAGTGCACATCAAAGGTGTTGGTTTGAGAGACTACAGCTGTGTCTCCCCCAGTTGGTAGAATACAGGGCAACGTTGTGTGTCCCCCAGTTGGTAGAATACAGGGCAACGTTGTGTCTTCCCCAGTTGGTAGAATGCAGGGCAAAGTTGTTTCACTCCCAGCTGGTGGAATACAGGGCAACGTTGTGTCTCCCCCAGTTGGTAGACTACAGGGCAATATTGTGTCTCCCCAGCTGTTAGAACACAGGGCAAAGTTGTTTCTCTCCCAGCTGGTGGAATACTGGGCAACGTTGTGTCTCCCCCAGTTGGTAGACTACAAGGCAACTTTGTGTCTCCCCAGCTGTTAGAACACAGGGCAAAGTTGTTTCACTCCCAGCTGGTGGAATAAAGAGCAATGTTGTGTCTCCCCCAGCTGGTAGAATACAGGGCAACGTTGTGTCTCCCCCAGTTGTTAGAATACAGGGCAACGTTGTGTCTCCCCAAGCAATTGTTAGAATGCAGGGCAACGTTGTGTTAGAAACTATTGGAAATATTTCACTTAACAGTAGGATACAGGGCAGCATTGTGTCTCCCCATGCAATTGTTAGAATACAGGGCAACGTTGTGTCTCCCCAGCTGGTAGAATACAGGGCAACGTTGTGTCTCCCCAGCTGGTAGAATGCAGGGCAAAGTTGTGTCTCCCCAGCTGGTAGAACACAGGGCAGCGTTGTGTCTCCCCAGCTGGTAGAATACAGGGCAACGTTGTGTCTCCCCAGCTGGTAGAATACAGGGCAATGTTGTGTCTCCCCCAGCTGGTAGAATACAGGGCAGCGTTGTGTCTCCCCAGCTGGTAGAATACAGGGCAGCGTTGTGTCTCCCCAGCTGGTAGAATACAGGGCAACGTTGTGTCGCCCCAGCTGGTAGAATACAGGGCAGCGTTGTGTCTCCCCAGCTGGTAGAATACAGGGCAACGTTGTGTCGCCCCAGCTGGTAGAATACAGGGCAGCATTGTGTCTCCCCAGCTGGTAGAATACAGGGCAAAGTTGTGTCTCCCCAGTTGGCAGAATACAGGGCAACGTTGTGTCTCCCCCAGCTGGTAGAATACAGGGCAAAGTTGTGTCTCCCCAGCTGGTAGAATACAGAGCAAAGTTGTGTCTCCCCCAGCTGGTAGAATACAGGGCAATGTTGTGTCTCCCCTGTTGGTAGAATACAGGGCAACGTTGTGTCTCCCCTGTTGGTAGAATACAGGGCAACGTTGTGTTGCCCTATGCATTTGTTAGAATACAGGGCAGCATTGTGTCTCCCCAGCTGGTAGAATACAGAGCAAAGTTGTGTCTCCTCAGCTGGTAGAATACAGGGCAATGTTGTGTTGCCCCATGCAGTTGTTACAATACAGAGCAAAGTTGTGTCTCCCCCAGCTGGTAGAATACAGGGCAATGTTGTGTCTCCCCAGCTGGTAGAATACAGGGCAACGTTGTGTCTCCCCAGCTGGTAGAATACAGGGCAACGTTGTGTCTCCCCTGTTGGTAGAATACAGGGCAACGTTGTGTCTCCCCTGTTGGTAGAATACAGGGCAACGTTGTGTATCCCCAATGCAGTTGTTAGAATACAGGGCAATGTTGTTTCTCCCCATGCAGTTGTTAGAAAACAGGACAATGTTGTGTCTCCCCTGTTGGTAGAATACAGGGCAGCATTGTGTCTCCCCAGGTGGTAGAATACAGGGCAATGTTGTGTCTCCCCAGCTGGTAGAATATAGGGCAGCATTGTGTCTCCCCATCTGGCAGAATACAGGGCAATGTTGTGTCTCCCCAGCTGGTAGAATACAGGGCAGCATTGTGTCTCCCCATCTGGTAGAATACAGGGCAACGTTGTGTCTCCCCTGTTGGTAGAATATAGGGCAGCATTGTGTCTCCCCATCTGGTAGAATACAGGGCAATGTTGTGTCTCCCCCAGCTGGCAGAATACAGGGCAACACTGTGTCACCCCATGCAGTTGTTAGAATACAGGGCAGCATTGTGTCTCCCCAGCTGGTAGAATACAGGGCAACGTTGTGTCGCCCCAGCTGGTAGCATACAGGGCAATGTTGTGTCTCCCTAAGCTGGTAGAATACAGGGCAATGGTGTGTCTCCCCCAGCTGGTAGAATACAAGGCAACGTTGTGTCACCCCAGCTGGTAGAATAGAGGGCAAAGTTGTGTCTCCTCAGCTGGTAGAATACAGGGCAATGTTGTGTTGCCCCATGCAGTTGTTACAATACAGGGCAAAGTTGTGTCTCCCCAGCTGGTTGAATACAGGGCAACGTTGTGTCTCCCCAGCTGGTAGAATACAGGGCAACATTGTGTCGCCCCAGCTTGTAGAATACAGGGCAACGTTGTGTCTCCCCAGCTGGTAGAATACAGGGCAACGTTGTGTCGCCCCAGCTGGTAGAATAGAGGGCAACGATGTGTCGCCCCAGCTGGTAGAATACAGGGAAACATTGTGTCTCCCCTGTTGGTAGAATACAGGGCAACGTTGTGTCGCCCCATGCAGTTGTTAGAATACAGAGCAATGTTGTGTCTCCCCAGCTGGTAGAATACAGGGCAATGTTGTGTCTCCCCCAACTGGTAGAATACAGGGCAACATTGTGTCTCCCCAGCTGGTAGAATACAGGGCAACGTTGTATCTCCCTCAGCTGGTAGAATACAGGGCAACATTGTGTCTCCTCAGCTGGTAGAATACAGGGCAACATTGTGTCTCCCCAGCTGGTAGAATACAGTGCAACGTTGTATCTCCCCCAGCTGGTAGAATACAGTACAATGGCAATGTTGTATCTCCACCATTTGTTAGAATACAGGGCAGTATTGTTTCTCCCCATGCAGTTGTTAGAATACAGGGCAACGTTGTATCTCCCTAGCTGGTAGAATACAGAGCAAAGTTGTGTCTCCCCCATCTGGTAGAATAGAGGGCAACGTTGTGTCTCCCCCAGCTGGTAGAATACAGGGCAACGTTGTGTCTCCCCCAGCTGGTAGAATAGAGGGCAACGTTGTGTCTCCCCATGCAGTTGGTAGAATACAGGGCAATGTTGTGTCTCCCCTGTTGGTAGAATACAGGGCAATGTTGTGTCTCCCCATGCAGCTGGTAGAATACAGGGCAACGTTGTGTTGCCCTATGCATTTGTTAGAATACAGGGCAGCATTGTGTCTCCCCAGCTGGTAGAATACAGAGCAAAGCTGGTAGAATACAGGGCAATGTTGTGTTGCCCCATGCAGTTGTTACAATACAGAGCAAAGTTGTGTCTCCCCCAGCTGGTAGAATACAGGGCAATGTTGTGTCTCCCCAGCTGGTAGAATACAGGGCAACGTTGTGTCTCCCCAGCTGGTAGAATACAGGGCAACGTTGTGTCTCCCCTGTTGGTAGAATACAGGGCAACGTTGTGTCTCCCCTGTTGGTAGAATACAGGGCAACGTTGTGTCTCCCCTGTTGTTAGAATACAGGGCAATGTTGTGTCTCCCCATGCAGTTGTTAGAATACAGGGCAATGTTGCGTCTCCCCAGGTGGTAGAATACAGGGCAATGTTGTGTCTCCCCTGTTGGTAGAATACAGGGCAACGTTGTGTCTCCCCCAGCTGGTAGAATACAGGGCAACGTTGTGTCGCCCTATGCATTTGTTAGAATTCAGGGCAGCATTGTGTCTCCCCAGCTGGTAGAATACAGGGCAACGTTGTATCAGCCCAGCTGGTAGAATACAGGGCAAAGTTGTGTCTCCCCAGCTGGTAGAATACAGGGCAATGTTGTGTCTCCCCTGTTGGTAGAATACAGGGCAGCATTGTGTCTCCCCAGCTGGTGAATACAGGGCAAAGTTGTGTCTCCCCCATCTGGTAGAATACAGGGCAATGTTGTGTCTCCCCAGCTGGTAGAATACAGGGCAATGTTGTGCCTCCCCATGCAGTTGGTAGAATACAGGGCAACGTTGTGTCTCCCCAGGTGGTAGAATACAGGGCAATGTTGTGTCTCCCCCAGCTGATATAATACAGGGCAATGTTGTGTCTCCCCTGTTGGTAGAATACAGGGCAACGTTGTGTCTCCCCCAGCTGGTAGAATACAGGGCAACGTTGTGTCGCCCTATGCATTTGTTAGAATTCAGGGCAGCATTGTGTCTCCCCAGCTGGTAGAATACAGGGCAACGTTGTATCTCCCCAGCTGGTAGAATACAGGGCAAAGTTGTGTCTCCCCCAGCTGGTAGAATACAGGGCAATGTTGTGTCTCCCCTGTTGGTAGAATACAGGGCAGCATTGTGTCTCCCCAGCTGGTGAATACAGGGCAAAGTTGTGTCTCCCCCATCTGGTAGAATACAGGGCAATGTTGTGTCTCCCCAGCTGGTAGAATACAGGGCAATGTTGTGCCTCCCCATGCAGTTGGTAGAATACAGGGCAACGTTGTGTCTCCCCAGGTGGTAGAATACAGGGCAATGTTGTGTCTCCCCCAGCTGATATAATACAGGGCAATGTTGTGTCTCCCCTGTTGGTAGAATACAGGGCAACGTTGTGTCTCCCCCAGCTGGTAGAATACAGGGCAACGTTGTGTCGCCCTATGCATTTGTTAGAATTCAGGGCAGCATTGTGTCTCCCCAGCTGGTAGAATACGGGGCAATGTTGTGTCTCCTCAGCTGGTAGAATACAGGGCAACGTTGTAACTCCCCAGCTGGTAGAATACAGGGCAAAGTTGTGTCTCCCCCAGCTGGTAGAATACAGGGCAATGTTGTGCCTCCCCATGCAGTTGTTAGAATACAGGGCAACGTTGAGTCCCCTCTTGGTAGAATACAGGGCAATGTTATGTCGCCCCATGCAGTTGTTAGAATACAGGGCAACGTTGTGTCTCCCCTCTTGGTAGAATACAGGGCAATGTTATGTTGCCCCATGCAGTTGTTAGAATACAGGGCAACGTTGTGTCTCCGCTCTTGGTAGAATATAGGGCAATGTTATGTCTCCCCATGCAGTTGTTAGAATACAGGGCAATGTTGTGTCTCCCCTGTTAGTAGAATACAGGGCAACATTGTGTCTCCCCATGCAGTTGTTAGAATACAGGGCAATGTTGTGTCTCCCCTGTTGGTAGAATACAGGGCAACGTTGTGTCACCCCATGCAGTTGTTAGAATACAGTGCAACGTTGTGTCTCCCCAGCTGGTAGCATACAGGGCAATGTTGTGTCTCCCTAAGCTGGTAGAATACAGGGCAATGGTGTGTCTCCCCCAGCTGGTAGAATACAAGGGAACGTTGTGTCGCCCCATGCAGTTGTTAGAATACAGGGCAACGTTGTGTCTCCCCTGTTGGTAGAATACAAAGCAATGTTGTGTCCCCCCCAGCTGGTAGAATACAGGGCAACGTTGTGTCTCCCCAACTGATAGAATACAGGGCAACATTGTATCTCCCCTGTTGGTAGAATACAGGGCAACGTTGTGTCTCCCCAGCTGGTAGAATACAGGGCAACGTTGTATCTCCCCTGTTAGTAGAATACAGGACAACGTTGTGTCTCCCCCAGCTGGTAGAATACAGGGCAACGTTGTGTCTCCCCAACTGATAGAATACAGGGCAACGTTGTATCTTCCCTGTTGGTAGAATACAGGGCAACGTTGTGTCTCCCCAACTGATAGAATACAGGGCAACTTTGTGTCTCCCCATGCAGTTGTTAGAATACAGGGCAACGTTGTGTCTCCCCAACTGGTAGAATACAGGGCAACGTTGTGTCTCCCCAACTGGTAGAATAATGTCTCATTGTTATACTGACTGTAATGTGCCAATTGTATCCCCAGCTGAGGGAGCGACTGGCTCTCTTCCAAGATGAACAGAAGGAGAAGGAGGAGAGGAAGCGGGATGACATCATCGAGGCCAAACAGGTAACTGGGCTGTGGATGGGAATACGGTAATTATATAAGTAATGATAAAGATAATAATGGTTATGCTAACAACACAATAATACTAATAATAAAAACATTTATATAGTGCCTGATCAGTCGCTGTTGCTCTGAGGCACTTTACATACATGTAACCATAACTTTCTTTGTCCTTCAAGAAACAAGGATTACCAGGTTCATCACCATCATACAGGGTTGCAATTGTGTTGGTGTCAATACATTGCATTGGGGACTTGTGAGCCCAATCTGCACCGAGAATGTTCTGTCGCAAACAGGACAGTGTTGATGATAGATCTTGGTGATGGCTCATGATTTCCTCTCCTCGCATTTCTTTTCAGCCTCAGTGGTGCACTCTCACTCAAAAAAAGCAGCACCCTTATTGATCTTGCTGCACCATGCTGACCTTGGGCTAGCCTCTCCCGAGACTCTTGGTCAGTGCTGAAGCTCTTTTCTTTTGGCTTCCATGAGAGCGTGTCCCGTTTAGGAACTCTCCATACTGTGTACTTTTTGGCAGACGTTTGTCTGGCATTCTGGTGATGTGGTCAGCCCACCTGAGCTGAGATGGCCTGAGCATGGTGTAGATGCTTGGCATGCCTGCTCGGGTGAGCACCTCAATGTCTCGAATGTTGTTCTGCCTTCTGATCTTTTGTTGATTCTGCTAGTAGTTCATGTGGAAATAGTTGAGCTTCTTTGCATGTCTTTGGTAGATTGTCTCAGTCAAATAAAGTAGTGTTTTATTTAAGACTGCTCTGTGGACATTCAGTTTTGTCTGGAGGCTTACACCTTTATATTCCCAGATTGGTACATGAAGTCTGCCAAAGGTCACACTTGCTTTATTAATCCCAACATTTATCTCATTATCAGTGTGAACAACTTGGAAGAGATAAATGCAAGGATTACCAAATCATAACTAAAAATCATACCAACTATAATTAATGGTAAATGCAGTCCATGAACATTTAAAGAAAATAGTCCTACTATAAATAATATGTAATACAAAAATCTATACTTATGTTATAAAAAATATATTTTACAAATGTTCACATCAACATAATATAAAATGTCAAGTATGATATATCTCTGCTTTTATCATTTATCTGTGCAGCTATAATAATAATAATAATAATAATACATGTAGTTTTTTAACTATAATACTTTATTACTGCATCTGTAATATTATTCCTGGGGTTTATTCTTAAAATTTTGAATAATAATAATAATGGAAATAATGCTGAATGGCTCAATGTCTTCAGGTGAAACATCAAATGTTGGTCAACACAATAGAGTTGATCTCTCGCCACCGAACTGAGCAGAATAGGGCTGCAACAATCAAGTAAGTCCACCATCGTTGGTTCTACTGCATCATGTGATGGGATGCAGGCTTGTTGGGATGAATTTGTTAGTTAAGGGTAAAGAAATGGAGATTTTTTCAGTTATATGCTATGCTGATATCTGGTTAATGTTGATTTTTTCCTATGTTTCCTATGTTTTTTTTAGGAATAATTATAATTAATAACATGGATATATCACATGGACATTGAAGCATGCCTTTATTAAGCTGACATTTTATTCACATTGACATTTCATCAAATCATCCACTGCTAAACATAAATTAGTACACACTGAAGGGACAATTTATAGAATTCTTTCAAATTACCTTTTGCAAACATGTTACAAGGGGTGATAACATTTGGTTATTAGTATTCTCATGACTACTGGAAATTTCCTTTCATATTTCTGCTGTCTTGTGCTAGGATGGAGACTCTCAAGTCATGTCACTTGAAGAAGCCTGAGATTGAGGATGAGAAGGTGGCTGACCTGCAACGCCGCTTGGAAGAGAAACGTGCTGAACGACTGCATCAACAAGAGAAGTCACGACATAGCATCAATAAGAAGTCACTGCAGCGACTGCGACAACTCAGCACCTCAAAGGTATGCTTGCATTCACAGTTGACACTACTCTAACCACAGTGTTAGAAGATATATCAGAAATTGCAGACACAGAACAACCACAAGCCTGCCCATGAACTGTCTACCAGTCATCTAACAACACAAGCAGGATATTGGTTGATATATATTTGCCATAGATAAAATGTACAAACAGCTTTACAAACTGATAAGACAATATATGTAAATTTACATTTTCTTTTACATGTGAAATACATAGCATTTTGGTTGCTATGGTATATTATACCCCAGCTCATGAACTATTTATGCTGTGAGAATAATTACCAGACTATGCTTCAGTAAGAACAAGATATTTTTTAGCAAAATGCATTAATCACCAGTGTGTCAGTAATGCCACTTGGGGTAATGACTGGGGTAATGCCAGGGGTAATGGCTTGGGTAATGGCTGGGGTAATGCCAGGTGTAATGACTGGGGCAATGGCTGGGGTAATGCCAGGGGTAATGGCTGGGGCAGTGACTGGGGTAATGCCAGGGATAATGGCTGGGGCAATGGCTGGGGTAATGCCAGGAGTAATGGCTGGGGTAATGCCAAGGGCAATTTAACAAGATTTAACAAGATTGCCATCCAAGGCAAAAGCTCAGATGGCAAGTGGACAAGGAAGCCATTGGCTTATCGAGAGTATTGCTCTATACAGAGGTATAATTAGCTTTTTATCATCTGCAAATTTCAGTACATTGCTTGTTATATTATCATCCAAGTCATTAATATATATTAAGAACAATAAAGGTCCTAATTCTGTTCTTTGTGGTACCCCACTCAAAACTGATTTCCAGTTTGAAACCTCCCCATCTACTACAACACACTGTCTTCTGTCAGTCAGCCATTTTTCTATCCAGTCGATTATGCCATCCCTGATGCCATGGGCTTTTAATTTAAGTAGAATTTTTTATGTTTCACTTTGTTGAAAACTTTCTGAAAATCTAAGTAGATAATACCTACCAATGGTGATTTCTGATCCCTAATGGTGATTTCTTCAAAAAACATAACATATTTGTTAAGCATGACCTCGCTTTTAGGAATCCATGTTGAGATATATTTAATAATTCATGCCTAACAAACAAGTCCACCATATGGTTTTTAATTACCCTTTCTAATAATTTACAATAACTTATGTTAAACTCACTGGTCTGTAATTCTCTGACTTATTTCTCGAACCGTTTTTTAATAATGGTATGATGTTTGGTTCTTTCCATTCAAAAGGAACAACTCCCTCTTTTAATGACAAGTTGAACACTCTTGCAAATGGTATACTAATTTGTTCTACTGTTTCCATCAGTAGTTTTGGCAGAATTCCATCCTCTCCAGGTGATTTATTATCCTTCATTGTCTTTATTTTTTAGCTACCATTTCTGGAGTTACAATTAGCTGCCCTAAATATTCTGATTTAACCTCTTGAAATTTAGCATCTGGAACTGGTAGTGGACTAATATCCTCTTTGGTGAACACTGAACTGAAGTATCCATTTAGGTCTTCCGCCATTACAAAACCTTGTGATATTATATTTCTAGCACTGTCATTTAGTGGTCCGACCTTGTCCCAAACGTTTTGTTTACTCCTGACATATGCATAAAAACTCTTGCTGTCATTTTTTATGTTACGTGCTAATTTTTACTCATAGCTTCTATTAGATTATCTAATTCAGTTGTAGCTGCATTAAGTGCCTCTTTGTAATTTGTGCTGTCTTCATTATTTCTGGTACACCTATAAACCCTCCACATAGTTTGCTTGTATGCTATTTTTCTAATAGCTTCTTTTGACAAGTGTTTCTTTCTAGACCATTTTCTTTGTGTTATCAAGGGAATACATTGATTTAATATTTAAAAATATTCCAACATTCAATTGCTGTCTTATTCCTCAGTATGTTATTCCAATCTACTTTGCTAAGTATTTTTATATTTACCTTTGTGGAAGTTTCTCCTGTAGTTTTTTATTTTCACTTTCTGATTTTACTTTGATGTCAAAATGTATTTGATTATGATCACTGTTACCCAATGATTCGTGTATTCTGACATTGTCCACTAATACATTTTGTGAAGACAAAACTAATTCTAATACATTATCTCCCCTGGTTGGTTCTAGCACGTGCTGAGTAAGGAAGCTATCCTGAATTAAAAGTAGAAACTGTTTGTCCCCTGTACTCTCTAGAGATTTCCATTGCATGTGTCCATAGTAAAAATCTCCCATTATGATACATTCCCCTTTACTCACTTCCTTTATAGCATTTTGTGTTTTTGTGTTATCCTCTTCATTTATGTTTGGACTTCTGTAGACTAATCGAATAGTTAATGTTGAATTTCCCTTTCTAATTTTATTTTGTATGCCTGAATAGATTATTTAATATATAAAATAACTCCCCCTCCCTTCTTCCTATTCGATCTCTCCTAAACATTACACATCCTGTCAGTCCTAATTCAGCATCTGCTGAATGATGGCCCATGATTCGGTTACACCAATCATGTGATGGCCAATATCTTCTACTGTAATATTTAATAATATTATTAATTTTTCTTATTTACTATGTTCCTTGCATTTAAATACATGCATTTATAACCAGCTTCAGAAATGTGTTCCAGACATTTTGGTACTGGTTTGTGTGTACTAGTTGCCTCTTGTCCTATTTAAAGCACCTCTAAGTAACCCCACTGCGCTTCTAGTTTAAACAATGTTTGCTACCAAAAATATTTTTGATGCTACCCATGCCACTGTCGACTGCTGCTGAGAGTTCATCCGCAAACACTGCTGCACCCTTTCCACATCCCTCATGAATGTTTCAGCCCTCCCAACAAAACATCCCCACAAATCCACAAATCCAACTTCCTCTTCCCTACATAGCTGTTGAACTAGCATGTTAAATGCCATCCTCCGGCAATTTCGATGACCATGCCCCCTGCTTCCCATTACTGGTAAAATAACTGACAGAATTGTCTGCTCAACCCGTGTCTGCTTAAAAAAAATTTCTGACTAACTGTCTGTATTTCTTGACTATGGCAGTTGTACTCTCCCTCTCTGCTTTGTTAGTTCCTATGTGTACTAAAATAGATCCTCCCTTGCCGGTACCCATGATTTCTTCCGTCCTCTCTTTGATAGCCTCTATTTTTGCCCCTGAAAAGCAAACCACTACATCGTCCCCTTTGCTTAGTCTTCCTAACTATTGAGTCCCCCACAAACACCTTTGCTCTCCTCCTCACACCCTCTATCAGTCTTCCTAACTATCGAGTCCCCCACAAACACCTTCGCTCTCCTCCTCACCCCCTCTATCAGTCTTCCTAACTATCGAGTCCCCCACAAACACCATCACATAATTTAGATTTAGCTAGATTGTGTTGGATTAATGTTGTTTATATAGTGTTCTCTCTTTGCTATGTTAGCCTTGAATAAGGCTGTTTTATGAGTTCAAAATAATACTTTAGACTTGATTAGTTATGTTTTAAGTTAATTTTGACAATAATATACTTGCTAACTAAGTTCTGTCTACTAAGCATGCATGAGCTGAAAAAAAAGCCTGCCACCTAGCGAATACGCAGGACACTGTGTAAACAAAACAATAAGACTCAGTATATACCAACTTACACTAAAATCCTGATGTTAGTTCCATATTACCTAAAACGTTTACTACAGCTATGTCAGACATTACCTTATGTATGTAATTTATGTAAATTTATCACTTTATCTCATTTATATTCAGCAGTATAAACGATAGTTTGATATACCAAAATAAATATGTCAATCTGTACCAAGACCAAGTTTCCTGGACTCAGTTACTATAAAATACTGCCTCTGATTTACTTTTAGCAATAACTGTTTCTTAATATATATCAATAGTTAGTTTATTTATTTACTATCTACTCAACTTATATGCTGTTTCTAAGGAGCTTTTTTGCCTGCGAATAAACTAATGACTTAATTCATGAACTGTGAACAAACCCCTTTATCACTCGCTGAATTTGAGTCCAGGCATAGCTACCTCTGAAATACTGCCTCTGACTAAATGATAACAAAATGGCTGGAATAATGGCTGAGGTAATGCCTAGGCAATGGCTGGGGTAATGCCAGGGGTAATGGCTGAGATAATGCCTGGGGTAATGGTACAGGTGTGCGGATATACCTAACATATTTTAAGCAGTGACAATGGCATCACCCAGCACAGATTGTAAACTGCACTGGTCATTGCCTTGTCCAGTCTTGTTTATCTAGTGCTGAAACCCACCATCCTCCAAGCCTAATGGGGACACGTTGTTCCTTTGCAAATCTCATAAGAACATAATCATCCCTTATTTGTTATCGCCCTTCTGACAGTCATCCTAGTCTAGATAGACAAATTTAACCTACATGCAAATACTACATTACTTAGTATTGATGAGGTATTCTCTGGTTAGAACTATTTCATCTAGAATAAAGTAGTTGGGTTTGTTTTCAAGCAACTTTGTCATATTTAGTAAATGTTTTTATGTTTGTATTGTAGATTCCATGAGCCATTTGGTAGATTAAGTTGGTAGATTGGGTTAAATGTTAAATCCTCTTGTTCTAACACTTGTGTTGCTGTTTTTGCAGAAGATGAGTGAAGAGAATCGCTGGCAAGAACTGGAGGAGTCAAGGGAGAGAACGGCGCGCGTCTGCACACAGGACTCGTCTAAGTCTTCTAAGGCCACAAACAGACATGTTGCACTAGCCATGTACTGACAACTTGAGGGCAGATTTAGAGGCACAAAGGCAATGACTGTGATTAATTACTGAATGCTAACAACATTCAGAAGGTCTGTAAATGCATGATATTGTGGTCACTGCATGAATTTGTTACATTAGCTGATATTAAGACCTGCTCTTTCTAATACGCAGAGAAAGAAAGTAGCTTTTATGTCTTTCATGGTGTGATGAGGTAGGTATGATTTTAATGATTTAGAAATTCAGACTTTTACAGAAACACTAAATTGATATGAAAGAGTAATCGTAGTGCTACAGTTGAGCTCGTGTCTGTGGACCCTTTTGTCACCTCCAGTTTGTCTATATGTGAAAGGAGCTATGCTAATGCTGCAGTAATTTAAAATCAGTAAATACATTGTAGCAAATAATAACATAAATATGTTTTAGACAGACAATGTAAATGTGATGACATTAATATTGTAAATGTGATGACATTAATATTGTTTTTCTTGCCATTTCTAGCAACATGTAGACTAGTGCACATGTGCCATCTGGCAGATATAGTGCACAGTAAATAATTCATGTAACTTGAATGCTCCTTGGGCATTGCTTGTATTAACTAGCAAGGTCAGTATGGAGTTGATCTAATTTGAAGTTTTGAACCACCCAACAAAATGTATGTCCCTATTCCAATGTTTCCAAGACAAGACACCCTTTTAGGTGATCCCAAATACAATTTTAAGTGTGAATTGATATTAACTGATATTAAGCCTTGTGCTGGTATTATGTAAAGTGGAAATATGACGTAAAATTATATTTGGAACCAAATTGTTCGAATACACTCGTGTATATGTCTTTAAAATCTACAATGTTCACACTAAATTAAGTTGAAGTATATATGGTATCTAGGTTAGCTGAAGTTCCACTAAAGTGACCCCAGTAATATTTTCATAGAAGAGTGTAAATTCTTATTCCCTGCTATGTATATTTTGATATTGTGTGTGTGTGTATACATGTAGCACGATATAACTGTTTATAACTGTTTGTGTGTGTATACATGTAGCATGATATAACTGTTTATAACTGTTTATGCACAATAAAGTAATGACATCATCATTCTGTTGATTCATATCAGTTGTTTGTAGGCCTGCTCACACTGCTGCCAGGTGTGGCATGCGAGGCACACTGTGGGCCTGCGCACACTGCTGCCAGGTGTGGCATGCGAGGCACACAGTGGGCCTGCGCACACTGCTGCCAGGTGTGGCATGCGAGGCACACAGTGGGCCTGCGCACACTGCTGCCAGATGTGGCATGCGAGGCACACAGTGGGCCTGCGCACACTGCTGCCAGGTGTGGCATGCGAGGCACACAGTGGGCCTGCTCACGCTGCTGCCAGGTGTGGCATGCGAGGCACACAGTGGGGCTGCTCACGCCGCTGCCAGGTGTAGCATGTGAGGCACACAGTGGGGCTGCTCACACTGCTGCCAGATGTGGCATGTGAGGCACACAGTGGGCCTGCTCACGCTGCTGCCAGGTGTGGCATGTGAGGCACACAGTGGGGCTGCTCACACTGCTGCCAGATGTGGCATGTGAGGCACACAGTGGGGCTGCTCACACTGCTGCCAGGTGTGGCATGTGAGGCACACAGTGGGCCTGCTCACGCTGCTGCCAGGTGTGGCATGTGAGGCACACAGTGGGGCTGCTCACACTGCTGCCAGATGTGGCATGTGAGGCACACAGTGGGGCTGCTCACACTGCTGCCAGGTGTGGCATGTGAGGCACACAGTGGGCCTGCTCACGCTGCTGCCAGGTGTGGCATGCGAGGCACACAGTGGGGCTGCTCACACTGCTGCCAGATGTGGCATGTGAGGCACACAGTGGGGCTGCTCACACTGCTGCCAGGTGTGGCATGTGAGGCACACAGTGGGGCTGCTCACACTGCTGCCAGGTGTGGCATGCGAGGCACACAGTGGGCCTGCTCACGCTGCTGCCAGGTGTGGCATGCGAGGCACACAGTGGGGCTGCTCACACTGCTGCCAGGTGTGGCATGTGAGGCACACAGTGGGGCTGCTCACGCTGCTGCCAGGTGTGGCATGCGAGGCACACAGTGGGCCTGCTCACACTGCTGCCAGGTGTGGCATGTGAGGCACACAGTGGGGCTGCTCACACTGCTGCCAGATGTGGCATGTGAGGCACACAGTGGGGCTGCTCACGCTGCTGCCAGGTGTGGCATGTGAGGCACACAGTGGGGCTGCTCACACTGCTGCCAGGTGTGGCATGTGAGGCACACAGTGGGGCTGCTCACACTGCTGCCAGGTGTGGCATGTGAGGCACACAGTGGGCCAGCGCACACTGCTGCCAGGTGTGGCATGCGAGGCACACAGTGGGCCTGCTCACGCTGCTGCCAGGTGTGGCATGCAAGGCACACAGTAATGTCTTACAACTGACAACATAATAATCAACTGATTATGTAATAGTCAACTGATAATGTAATAATCAACTTATTATGTCATAACCAACTGATAATGTAATAATCAACTGATTATGTAATAGTCAACTCACTCACATTATGTAATAGTCAGCTCACTTCCATTTCCATTTAATAAATTTGAGGGCAATACATCTCAACATTTAGGGCAGTTATTTGTAAAAAAATGATAGCAAATAAAATTAAGAAGTTGAAAGATAATAAATCACCGGGAGTTGATGGGATACCATCAAAACTGCTTAAGGAAATTTTTGAGCAAATTAGTACACCACATGCAAAATTGTTTAACTTATCACTAGAAGAAGGAATAATTCCTTCAGAATGAAAAGAAGCAAACATTACGCCGCTATTTAAGAAGGGATCAAGGAACAAGCCAGAAAATTACAGACCAGTGAGTTTAACATCAATTGTATGTAAATTACTTGAAACATTAATTAGAGACCACATGGTAGAATTCCTTGTAAAACATAAATTAATAAATACATCTCAACACAGGTTTCTAAAAGCAAGGTCATGTCTAACTAATCTCTTATGTTTTTTGGAAGAAATTACAAAGTGGGTAGATGATGGGTCGCCAGTGGATGTTATCTACTTAGATTTTCAGAAAGCTTTCGATAAAGTGCCACATCAAAGATTGTTACTTAAACTAAAAGCCCATGGTATAAGTAATGATGTAATCAACTGGATAGAAGAGTGGCTTACACACAGACGTCAGAGAGTAATAGTAGATGGTAAGACATCAAACTGGAAATTTGTTCTGAGCAGGGTACCACAGGGATCAATATTAGGCCCTATACTGTTTTTAATATATATAAATGATTTGGAAGATGACATATCTAGCAAAGTACTGAAATTTGCAGATGACACAAAAGTATTCAGAGAGGTTACTAGTGATACAAATAAACAAAGTTTACAGGTTGATCTAGATAAATTAGTTAAATGGTCAGAGAAATGCCAAATGTTATTAAATTTTGGGAAGTGTAAATGTATACACATAGGACATGGAAACATGGACGAGGAATATATGGGTAGAACCACACAAGAAAAGGACTTAGGAGTAACATTTAGTGCTGACATGAAAGTTTCAGAGCAATGTCAGGTTGCTGCTTCGAAAGGAAATTAAGTTCTAGGGCTAATTAGGAGAACTATCACGTTTAAGGAGAAACAGGTAATTGTATCCCTGTACAAAGCAATAGTTAGACCACATTTTGAATGTTGTATTCAAGCATGGAGGCCGTATTGTAAAAAGGACATAAACAAGCTAGAAAGAATACAACGAAGAGCAACTAAAATGATTCCAGAATTGAGAGACCTTAGTTACGAAAGCCGCTTATTACAATGTGGTTTGACAACACTAGAGACCAGGAGACTAAGAGGAGATCAAATAGAAGTGTTTAAAATAGTGAACGGTTACAAGGATGTTGATAGGAATATGTTCTTCACACTTAAAGAAGGCAGTAGAACCAGAGGACACAAAGCAGCATTAGTTAAGGAGCAGTATAGGTTGGACATGAGAAAGTACTCTTTCTCACAGAGGGTGATAAATGAATGGAACAAACTGCCAAATGATTGTGTTAATGCTAGTAGTGTGAATGTGTTTAAAAATAGAATTGACAGATATCTGATAGGGGCGGGCTACACAGATGTGAAAATTGTTGGACTCTAGATAAGCCAATGGCTTCCTTGTCCACTTGCCATCTGGAACTTGTTGTTTGGAATGGCAATCTTATTAAATCTTGTTAAATCTAGTCAACTGATAATGTAATAATCAACTGATTATATCATAACCAACTGATTATGTAATAATCAATTGACAATGTAATAATCAACTAATAATGTAATAATCATCTGACAATGTTATAATCAACTGACAATGTAATAATCAACTGATAAATAGTAATCAACTGATAATATAATAATGTAACAATGTAATAATCAACTGACAATGTAATAATTAACTGACAATGTAAAATACAGGGTGATCAACTGATAATGTATGTCATATAATCAACTTACAACATAATAACAACTAATGATGGTACAACAGGTCAGGTCTATGTAATTTAGGGCAGTACCTTTAAATCTGGAATTTACACATATCCGACATTTGTCATGCAGCTGCAGTCTGGTTGTTTGCAAGAACATTGACACTTACAGGAGTCTGGACAACAGTTCCAAAACAGCACTGGGTGCCAGTGGCCCATGCATCCACTCAGTGGTCAGTCTGTATTCATCATCTGTGATCCATCCACATTTGTTTGGACTGGGTACAGAGGGTCAGCATCAGTGGAGGCAGCGCTTCCAAACCACAGACTGGTTATTTGCTCAAAGAAAAAGAATGAAAAGGCTATCTTTATGTGGTGAGATTTGACCTGATTCAAACTGTCCCCGTTTAGCACAGAAGTGTTCATAAATGCAGTTGGTTGACCTTACAAATGTTGATATAAATACATATGGCAGGTAAGCTGATGATCCTTCTAAGACGTTCTGGCAATACTTCCAAGATTGGTCTGCTTTCATTTCTTAAAAAGCACTTTCATTCCACTACTTGCAAAAGTCATAGCAGTATCAAAAGCTATGAATGCGTGCAGACCAGTCACAAGTGCTATGCCTGAATGATTTATTGTCCAGTAGAAAATGTTTGACAAAACCCGGACATATTGGTTAAAAAGCAAATGTATGTCTTAAAATTTCTTGTAGAGTTTCCTGGACTTGCAGAAAAAATGCAACCACACTCAATCCTGGGAACATCTATTTTTTTCAAGACCAATATATGTACCCTGCCTTTATCATATTTTCTTTTATTGGCTATCCATACCAGTTTGTGCACACAATGTCCGCAAGCTAGTGCTTAGTATACTTGTTTCAATGTGAACTTCCTGTATCCTGTAACTTTTAGTGCTATATCAGTGTTATCGCCAACTGAGAGCCAACAACCAAGTCTGAATAACATCATAATTCATTTTGTTAGCATATACATGACAATGTCAATATGTTATAGCAAATCAAAGGATTTGAAGATGACTATTCATTTCCAAGCTCATCAGTTCAATATGCACTAACAAATCTAGCAGGAAATGTGGATGTATTATTTAGTAACATAAAATTGGCTTAGCGCCATTGACCAAACATTCATTTCCATTTAATTTGCCCCAATGCTGAAAAAAATGAGACGAGTTATTTTTATGATAGTCTGACCTTTGGAGGTCATCAGCACGGTGTCAGTTCAACAGTCAGCAGAGCTGCGCCACTTCTTTCTTTATCCCCACCCTGTAAACCTGTAAACTTGTGTGCTTATTAAAAAAAAAAACATACATACAAGATAAAATTGTAACCCTTTAACTGCATTAAATTGTTTTGTTTTTTTGCATTTGTGACACTCATTGACTTTACTCCTGGTCATTTTGAGCCATTCTGCATCTCTCTGTTCGGGCAGGTATTGATCTTCTGACCAAATCATTCCCCCACCATATAAAGCTGCAAATGTCTTTTTTGTCAACAAAATACACGTTAAGTCACAATTGTGACATTTTAAGTCAATTGTAACATTTAAGTTAAATTGGGATTTGGCTATTGTGATATACATTGACATTAATACTTGTCATGTTGAGCTATTTGTTGATTTCCTGGCCCAAAACTCCCACTACCTTTAAAAAAGGTACTTACAACATCTGAGGGTGGTTTCCACATAAAGAAAGATGCCAAATGGTTCAAAATTACTGGATGTCACAATAGCAAAACCCAAGGTAATATGGTTTCAATACAACGTTATGTTAATGTGTATTTTTTTTACAAAATAATAATTTGCAACCTTACAGGAAATCTATAACTGCACCTACATAGAGATGTTAAATGGCTCAACATTAGCAGGGATAATGTCAGTGGGTGTCATGGTAACAAACAACCCAATGTAACATGGTTAATAGGGTACAATGTCATCGTAATTTATCTTATTTGTTCAACAAAATAAGAACTCACGACCTTACAGGGTGGGGTAGTGTTTATCGACTGATAATTAATGACACAATTAAACCCTATGATTAATTTTTAATATAATGCACCATTATACATATCATAACAAATGTATTGATCAATAACTGAAAAAGTTACAAATATGAGAAACATCATCAATCAAGGCCTGAGGTAACATCAAGGTTTCCCAGGGTTGAATTTTTTTGTTGGAACTCAAGGCACCCACCCGCTCGTCTTAAAACAAAAATGAATTTATGTGACAGCGGCGCATAAAGGATTTTATGCGAAATAACAAGACGTTGAAGGTGGTTCGAGGTTAGACATGTTCTGAGGGCGAGGGTATTAGCTTATTTACTCAGACACGCGTAGAGATACACTGGGCTATATAAGCAGCCGCAGTACCTAGATCCGGCCTCACTCGATTTCCAAACTAGCTTGTGTCGTTGTGAGACCTTTGCGCTTGCAAATAATTCCGAACTTCTGCTGTTACTGGTTAATCGTTATTGTTGAATTTGTTGATGATATTGCAAGATCATTTTATTGTTCAGTTTATCGTGTTCAATCTTGTCAGATATTTTTGCTCCCACCCTCCTCCCTGGTACCATAAGCATTGAAGACTGAGAGGTATTTCACAAAGAGTTTGAATACGCTTTTCCCTGTAGCTCGGTACACAACGTGTGCATTAACGCTTTTCCCTAATCAGGCACTGAGTTTTTCGGTAGTGTACACAGGGTTTTTAGTGCGAGTACTTGTTATTAGTACGTATAGTGTGGCCCTTGGCCTTACCTCTCGGTCTGATGTGTTAGTGGCGGAGTGACCCCCACCGATATCATGTGAATTGTATTGAAGACAGTAGTGGTACAGATAGTACTGGTAGTCGGTAGCTGATAGGCATGAGATACTAATTATGTATAAACACTTCTGGGGGCCGGCATGCTTGCTGAGTTTTTACTGGACTATTAGCAAGTTTGCCAATGTCCTGTTGTGTGTTCCACACTTCTTGTGTACACAAAGCATGATATATTATTTTTGAAGCCAAGACACACTATGAAGACATCAGTATCTTCAGCAGAGATGAAGTTGGTTTTGTATCCACCCTCTGAAGCATGCAACACATTAAGTAGTGTGCTAGTGTCAGGTTCCTCTTGTGAAGACTCCAGCTTCTTCCCAGTCATCTCGGGTAATCTTGTAATAAACCTTCTCACTGGTCACCTAGCCGTGTTTCATCTTTGGTTGCATCATCTCATCTTTGATTTCAAATATACATAAAATACAACATTAATTCACTATATACCCCGGTGCAGTAGAAGAGACGGAGCAGTATCTGCTAGTTGTACAAGTCATGTTGTTGCCGTTCATATTCTGGACCATGCAGGCTCATTTGATCTATGATGCATGTTGATGGTTGAAGAATTGCGTCTGCTGGAGACATGTTCTTTTGCAGCACTCTGGCAAGTGCTGCTGGTTTGTCTGTCTTACGCAACAACCCATCACCATTTGAGAGCACCCATGGCATATGTGTGCAAGAAAGAAATGAAAGTTCTTCATGGTTCCAAAGGCAGAGTACATAGTACATGAGAGTGATGTGAGAGGAACACTTGGTTTGCATAATCATCAAATGCTTTGGCAGGGCCAAGTCGCAGCATGTTAATGATGGCAGCCCCACCTAGAATAATGTCCTCTGCAGTGAGTGTAGTGGCACACCCTTGCTCATGGGCCAGACCTTCCAAGCTATGAAGCAGGAAAAATTTCATTCTCGTTTTTAGCTTGCCATTTTGTGATAAGGCTGGTGAGCTTGCTTGGTCTTTATGTTTAATGAATCCGTCCAGGTCTCTATCATCAGCGATGGGCTTTGTTTGGTTGACAAAGCACTCTATATGCCATGCTGCTCACTGAATCACTGACTGTGCGTCCAAACTTTTCTAAGACACTGGTTGACATCTTACACAAATACCAATTGTGCTTGTTTGCTCATGGTGCAAAATACCAGTATTTTTAATTGAGGTTTCAAATTCCTGAATTATTCGAGTAAATGTCTCCCGCATACACAATTCAGGCTACCTATACTTATCATTAAACACATAACACAAGACGTGTGCTTCCAAAACGGGATCATCTATTAATGAGAACTGCCTTTACAAAAACAGAACCTTAAATAATTGTAAGTGAATGACAGAAACTTTATTATAATTTTATGATTTGCTTTGGACAAATTAATGCTGATATTGTTACGCCCAAGCTGGCCTTTTTCACTGCATTTTTCATTCACGCTTGAATCACGTTTTGGTTCACTTGACTAGCAACAGCCAGGTAACCAGATGCAGATCTCAGAGGCACTTTGTCGTCCCAACAACATAGTGATTGATCACTGTTGGCAGGAGGAACTATTTATAACCACTAACATTAGATCAAGTAAAATTTATTGTAACTCTACAATACATACAAATCAAATGAAGGCAAAACCTATATAATAATATCATGAGAACAATAGGGGAAGAACATTGCATAATGTTATACTCCCTATTATATATATCAATACATATTATAGTATTAAACAAAAAGATAACGTGCAGTTGTAAAAAAACTAATCGTGATTGTGATACATGTTATATATTAACATCATTATGTAATATAAATTATTTAAGTAAACATTTGTAGTTCATTATTCAAAAGGTAGTAAACTTGAGTCTTGTGTTAAAATAATTCCAAATTATAGCACCCTTTATTCTTACAGAATGAAGTCTTATTTCTAGAGTTGCCATGGATATATGTATTTGTGTAGATTGTCTTGTATTTTAACTATGATTAAGTTTAAACATATTATAAACAAATGCAGGTAGAAGACCACTGCTGTATTTATACATAAACATTTGTATTCAGTATACATATAGTTGTCTAAACGCTAAGATGTTTAGTAGTTAGGTTTAGTATGACCTAATCTATTAGCTGAGACAAGCATTCTCACTGCTTTCTTTTGAACCTTTGTAATACATCAGTGGTATTTAACCTTTTTGGCACTGTTGCCCCTTGAGCTTACCAACAAAGCCGCAATCACCCCCTCATGGTTTTAAGTGGATCAACGAAAAAGGAAATGGGGAAATTTAAGTGGAAACACGAAAAAGGAAATGTGGAAATAAACAACATTCTTTTGTTTTATTCCAGTACTGTTTTATTCTCATCATGTTAGATTCAGACAAACGAAGCACTACAAAACAAACAATTTGTGCTAGGGGTGTTCTCAGATTTATCTAAAGCATACTGTTGACTGTGAGATACTGTGTCAAAAACTCCAAAATGTTATGGTATACGTGGCTTAGCCAATGATTGGATTAAAAGTTATTTATCTAGTAGAAGGCAATATGTGTATTACAATAACTCTAGCTCCACTAAACTCACTATCACTTGTGGAGGTTCCATACTGAGGCCATTGTAGTATATCAATGATATTGCTAATGTCTCAGATATTCTTTTTTCCATATTATTTTCTGATGACACTAGTGTATTTATATAGGGTGATCATTTGGATGATATAACTAACAAAATGAATATTGAACTAAAAAAAACTTGTAGCTTGGTTAAATGCTAACAAATTATCTCTAAACATTGATAAGACTCACTACATGATATTTAGAACACCCAACAAAAAACATCAAACCGATAAAACTTGAAATTAATGCTAGATTCCTCTACAACATTTCTTGGTGTCACTATTGATAACAAACTCAACTGGGCTGAACACATTAACCAAGTTAAATATTATGTTACATCATGGGTGACTTTAACATTAATCTATTTAACCATGAAGTACATGCACCAACATGCAATTTTTGAAACCTGTTTTTACATTCTTATATTCCATTAATAAATAAACCGACATGAGTAACTAATCGATCGGCAACATTAATTGATAATAAATAACCATAAAAACATGCTTCAGGGCATTATGTATACAGATATATCTGACCACTTCCCATTATTTCTCATTGATAATAATTGTAAATTAACCAACTACTTTAAATACACAACAAAAAGAAACTTTTCATGGCAAACATAGATTTTATAATAACATTGCATGTTATTATAAAATCTATGTTTGCCATGAAATCTTGACTGGGACATTATGACATCTACAAATAATTATCAAACAGCCTATTCAGTATTCTATAAGTCACTACTTCAAGAATACTTTGGCTGCTTTCCCATAAAAAACAATTAAGCTTAACTACAAGAATAAGAAACCATGGCTAATATATGGGCTAAAAAACTCAGTAAAAGAGGAGAATAGACTCTATATCAAATATCTAAGACAAAATACAAGATATAATGAAACTAAATTTAAAGTCTACAAAAGTAAATTGAATGGCTTACTAGGAAATTTGAACATGAACATTATGCAACCCTCTTTGAAGAAAATAAGTATAACCTTGAAAAGTCTTGGTCCCTGTTAAAAGAAATAATAAACAAGAAACATGATACCTATGCGCAGACAACATTCATCATCAACAAAGTTGTAACATAAAAACAAAAACAAATAAGCGAATGTTTTATTAATTTTTATACATTTGGCTCTAGCCTTGCAAAAACATTCCACAGAACCAAACAGACCGTATGACAAAGCTGTCATACAAGAAAAACAGCAATACAAAAACTATGTCTCTTGAACCAATAACTGAAAATGAGGTGTCAGCAATATTAAACTCTCTCAAAATATCTAGTCCTGGACAACAATGATTAATGTTAAAGTCACCCATGATGTAACATAATATGTAACTGAAATAACTGAACCATGTTGGACACTTGCACTGTTGAGCACCAGTGCTCCACACTGAACTATGTTGGACACTTGCACCATTGAGCACCAGTGCTCCACACTGAACTATGTTGGACACTTGCACCATTGAGCACCAGTGCTCCACACTGAACCATGTTGGACACTTGCACCGTTGAGCACCAGTGCTCCACACTGAACTACGTTGGATACTTGCACCGTTGAGCACCAGTGCTCCACACTGAACTACGTTGGACACTTGCACCGTTGAGCACCAGTGCTGTATACTGCACCATTAAGCTCCATACTAAACCATGTTGGACACTGTACCATTGAGCACCAGTGCCCCATAGTGAACTATGTTGGACTCTGCACTATTGAGCACTAGTGCTCCATATTAAACTATGATGGACACTTGCACGATTAAACACCAGTGCTCCATACTGAACCATATTGGACACTGCACTGTTAGACACCAGTGCTCCATACTGAACTATTTTGGACTCTGCACCGTTGAGTACCAGTGTTCCATACTGAATCATGTTGGACACTTGGACCATTGAGCACCGGTGCCCCATAGTGAACTATTTTGGACTCTACACACCGCTGGACACTTGCACGGTTGAGCACAGTGCTCCACACTATTCCATGTTGGACATTGCACCGTTGAGTACCAGTGCTCCATACTGAATAACATTGGACACTTGAACTGTTGAGCACAGTGTTACACACTATTCCATGTTGCACTCTGCACCGTTGAGTATCAGTGGTTCATACTGAATAACATTGGACACTTGCACTGTTGAGCACAGTGCTCCACACTATTCCATGTTGGACTCTGCACCGTTGAGCACCAGCGCTCCACATTGAACCAAAAATGTCAAATGAGCCAAAGAAACGTTATGATTACCATCAAACTGGACATTATTTATGGTCTCTGTTATCGCCAAAGGACTCAACGTTCGTTGATTAGCGAGCCACTGGTGCCGACAATCGCACGGCTCGCATGCAGCAATATCGATGGCCTAGAAAGCAGTGAGCAATAATAATGACATCGATAAGTGCCGAAAGCCGAGTGTTTAACCGAGAGCCGCTAGTTAAGCGACGGCGCCAACTCGAATTAGTCTTCTTAGGATTTGCTGACTCAATCAGACATCGTATAAGGCTATAAGATATGATTATTAAACATATTATATTTTACAACACGCGCGCGCTCTCGCACTCACGCACACGCGATGGCGGTGGTGGTAATGTTGGTGATGTGGTGGTGAAGGTGGTGGTGGTGGCGACGGTGGCGGTTGTAGTGGTGGTGGAGGTGATGTTGGTAATGGCGATGGTGGTAATGGAATTAAATCGACTCTCCAGCTTCCAGCACTACTGATTTAGATGAGAGCCGTGGTTATAATTCCGTATGTGTGCAGGTGCCGTCTCGACAGGAAGGATTGATCCGAACCCCTCGCCGCCGCTGTCTGCAGTGGCCATATGGCGGCCGCCGCTGTCGTTAGGGAATGTCGATTCGCATTTGTCATTGCGTTTAATGCGCTTGACGGAGTGGCGGGAGGCTAATGCCACTGTCGTAGTCGCGTTGGCAGGTCATCGCGCCAGACATCGGCCAGTATTACGCAGAGATCGGGCAATGATGACAACGGGACACATCGTCTGACGGCGTATTGTCACTGATTACTGTGGACGTCACAGACAGATAATCGGCAGTCAACTGGTCAGTTGTTGTGATTGTGCGAGTGAGAGAGTGGTTAAGCGCGAATGTGTTCTCTAAGATTTTATGTCACCGGACGCAGCAATGGTGTCTGTCACACGTCCGGGTAGCAGGCTGCGCTGTACTCGATACAGCCCGTGCTAATCAGAAGTGTAGACCTTACAGGTCTGAACACCGTTTATGTTAACCACGCGTGCTGCTTGTACTGACCTACAACTACAGCTCGTATAACAGCTACACACATGGAGCGAACATGATCTTCTCGCACGAGCACATGGTAGCAACGACAGACAACTACTGAACATCTAGACACACAATGCGTTGGACTGAGCTCCGACAATCCATGATCCTACGAGGCGAATAGGTACTGTTGTCTTGCCCCTGGCGACCATTATTACAACAACACCCATGAGTGCTTTCGTTCTCTCTGCGACGTTTCTCGGAAGTCTCTTATTGGCTATGCCTAGACATTTCGTTATATAGTAGTAGTAGTAGTGTGTGCGTGCGTGCGTGCGTGCGTGCGTGTGTGCGTGCATTGTTTAATATATTTATGGCGCAAGTTAGACAGGAGACGGGAGGGAAAGGTGACAGGTTGATGGGTGAGAGAGAGACTGATAACAGTCTGCCAAGTGACAAGGCTGCAGGACAAAATGTGATGGAAG
The DNA here is from genome assembly GCA_033239005.1 of Lamellibrachia satsuma. NCBI lineage: Eukaryota > Metazoa > Annelida > Polychaeta > Sabellida > Siboglinidae > Lamellibrachia > Lamellibrachia satsuma. Next base: position 1,824,942 of record BSQZ01000029.1, read on the forward strand.
GGATCCATCGGAAGAGCTATTCTGAGGCAGTGATAAAGGGGGTTAGAAAGAGAGCGAGGGTGTTTGTGGGGGACTCAATAATTAGGAAGACCGACAGAGTCTTAAACAAGGGAGGTGGTTTGCTTGCCTGGGGCCAAAATAGAGGCGATAACTGAGAGGGTGGAAAACATCGTGGGTTCGGGCAAGGGTGGATCTGTTTTAGTACACATAGGCACAAATAACGTAGAGAGGGAGGTACAACTACCATAGTTAGGAAATACAGGAAGTTGATCAGAACACTAAAGCAGACGCAGGTTGAGCAAGTAATACTGTCAAGGATTTTACCAGTAATAGGAAGGAGGGGTCACATATATCGAAATTGCCGGGGGATGGCAATTAACATGCTAGTCCAGAAGCTATGTAGGGAACAGGAAGTTGGATCTGTGGGGAAGTTTTGTTGGAAGGGCTGATATGTACATGAAGGATGGGCTTCATCTAAGTGGAAAGCGGGCAGCAGTATTTGCGGATGGACTCACAGCAGCAGTAGAGAGTGGCATGGATAGCATAACAAATATTTTTTGGTAGTAAACATTGTTTAAACTAGAAGTGCAGGGGGTTACCTAGAGATGCCTCAAGCAGGACAAGAGGCCATTAGTACAGACAAACCAATAACAAAATGTCCGAAAAACATGTCAAAAGCAGGTTATATATGCATGCTAATAAAAAAAACGAATTAAACATTATGGTAGAAGATATTGACCCTTACATTGGTATTACCGAATCATGGGCTAACACAGATATAACAGATGCTGAATTAGGATTGACAGGATGCGTAATGTTTAGGAGAGATCGAATAGGAAGAAGGGGAGGGGGAGTTATTTTATATGTTAAAGAATCTATTCAGGCTTATGAAATAAAATTAGAAAGGGAAGCAGATTGCGATGAAGCTGTTTTGTGCAAAATAGTTTCAGGAAATTCAAAATTGGATTAGTTTACCGAAGTCCAAACATAAAGGAAGAGGATAACACAAACATAAAAAAAAATGCTATAAAGGAAGTTAGTAAAGGGGAATGTATTATAATGTGGAAAATTAACCATGGACACATACAATGAAAATCTCTAGAGAGTACAGGGGGTGAGGACCAACCATTTCAATTTTAAATCAGGATAGCTTCCTCACTCAGCACGTGCTAGAACCAACTAGGGGAGATAATGTATTAGATATAGTTTTGTCATCACAAAAAGAATTAGAGGACAATGTAAAAATACACGAACCATTGGGTAACAGTGACCACAATCAAATACATTTTGACATTAATGTAAAAGCAGAAAATAAAAATAAAAAACGTATAGGACAAACTTCTACAAAGGTAACTATAAAGATATGAGAAAACACTTAGCAAAGCTAGATTGGAATAACATGCTGATGAATAAGACCGCAATTGAATGTTGGAATATTCTAAAATAAGAAATTGATAGTATCCTCGATAAATGTGTTCCGTTGAAAAAAAATAAGGAAACGGTCTAGAAAGAAACACTTGTCAAAAGAAACTATTACAAAAATAGTGTTCATTCAAATATCGTTCATTCATAACCCTACGAGGAGGGTTTATAGGCGTACCAGAAAGGATGATGACTATGCAAATTACAAAGAGGCACTTAATGCAGCTATAACTGAACTCAGACAATCTAAAAGAAGCCATGAGCAAAAACTAGCATGTACCATAAACGTTGACAGCAAGAGTTTTTATGCATATGTCAGGAGTAAACAAAACGTACAAGACAAGGTCGGACCTCTAGAAGACAATGCTGGAAATATAATATCACAGGGGTTTTTAATGGCGGAAGACCTAAATGGTTACTTCATTTCAGTGTTTACCAGAGAGAATATTAGTTCATTACCAGTTCCAGATGCTAAATTTCAGGAGGCTAAATCGGATTATTTAGGGCAGTTAATTGTAACTCCAGAAATGGTAGCTAAAAAATAAAGGCAATGAAAGATAATAAATCAACGGGAGTGGATGGAATTCCTCCAAAACTACCAATGGAAACAGTAGAACAAATCAGTATACCACTTGCAAGAGTGTTCAACTGATCATTAAAAGAGGGAGTTGTTTTTTGAATGGAAAGAAGCAAACATCATACCATTATTTTAAAAGGGTTCGAGAAAAAAGTCCGAGAATTACATACCAGTGAGTTTAACGTCAGTGATTTGTAAATTATTAGAAAGGTTAATTAAAGACCATATGGTGGACTTCCTTGTTAGGCATAAATTATTAAATTCATATCAACATGGATTCCTAAAAGCGAAGTCTCGCTTCACAAATATGTTTTTGGGAAGAAATCACTAAGTGGATTGACGAGGATCGCCAATAGATATTATCTACTTAGATGTTCAAAAAGCTTTTGTCAAAGTGCCACATCAAAGAATACTACGTAAATTAAAAGCCCATGGTATCTGGGATGGCTTAGTTGACTGGATAGAACAATGGCTCACTGATAGAAGACAGCGTGTTGTAGTAGATGGAGAAGTTTCATACTGGAAATCAGTTTTGAGTGGGGTACCACAAGGATCAGTATTAGGACCTTTGTTATTCTTATTATATATCAATGACTTAGGCGATAATATAACAAGTAACGTACTAAAATTTGCAGATGATACAAAAGTGTTTAGAAAGGGTAACACTGATGGTGATAAACACCATTTACAAAATGATCTAGACAGATTAGTGAAATGGTTTGAGAAATGGCAGATGTTAAATTTTGGGAAATGTAAATGCCTACATACAGGACATGGGAACTTGGGTGTAAACTATAAAATGCGAGATACTGTTCTGGATACTACTGTAAACGAAAAGGACTTAGGAGTTACAATAACTGCTGATATGAAAGTTTCAGAGAAGTGTGGTATTGCAGCTTCAAAGGATAATCAAATTCTTCGGTTGATTAGGAGAAATATAACTTACAAGGATAAAAAGCTAATTATACCTCTGCATAAAGCTATAGTTAGACCGCATTTAGAATGCTGTATACAAGCGTGGAGGCCATATCGTAAGAAGGATATAGAGACACTTGAACGCATACAGAGGAGAGCAACTAAAATTATTCCAGAACTGAGAGACATTAGTTGTGAAGAACGCCTGAAAGAATGTGGTTTAACGACTCTAGAGACAAGGAGGTTAAGAGGAGATAAGATTGAAGCTTTTTAAGATATTGAATGGGTATGAAAATATCGATAGAAATATGTTTTTCTCTCTCAAGAAAGATAGCAGAACCAGAGGACACGAGGTAAAGTTAGTAAAGGATCAGTGTAGATTAGATATCAGGAAGTACTCATTCTGACAGAGGACAGTAAATGAATGGAACAATTATCTAAGGATACGCTAGCAGCGTGAATATATTTAAAAACAAGTTGGACACATATCTCAGGAGGGCGGGTTACTCGTAGACGAACACTGATGGACTATCGATAAGACAATGGCTTCCTTGTCCACTTGTCATCTGGGCCTTTGGCTTGGATGGCAAATCTTGTTAAATCTTGTTAAATCATCCACCATAATACACATTACTTCGTTTTTGGAGGTTTCTTTTTTAAAATTGAATGGATCTCATTTCCATTTGCATTTACCCACATGGTTACCCGGATAGCATTATGGACAAAACATAGCATTATGGACAAAACACGAGACCAGACATTTAGCACTCGTTTGTAGTACCACGGCTTCGTGTCAGCGGCCATGTCCCTGTGATTAGTCTGCAGAAAAGATAGTCCCTTGCTAACACATCGGTTAAATAATTCAGCGGATGTTCGTCACAATTCCTGACAAATATTTAATACTAACACCGACTAACATGTTACGGGTGCAAATAAATTACATGTGTAACAAGAAAAAAGGAAATTACTCTGATTCATGATATCAACATTGAGTAATACACATACATGCATGTATGCATCAATTCATGCGTACATACATACATATGTATAATATATACAATGCATATATATATATATATATATATATATGTATATATATATATATATATATATATATATATATATATATATATATATATATATATATATATATATATATATATATATATATATGGCCTATATATAGGCCCTATATATACATATAATAAATTACATATATATATATATATATATATATATATATATATATATATATATATATATATATATATATATATATATATATATATATATATATATATATATATATTATACTTTATTATAACCATATAACAGTATTTTCCATGTATATATATATATATATATATATATATATATATATATATATATATATATATATATATATATATATATATATATATATATATATATATATATATACATATATATATATACATATTATACTTTATTATAACCATATAACAGTATTTTCCATGTTATATATATATATATATATATTATATATATATATATATATATATATATATATATAATATATATATATATATATATATATATATATATATATATATATATATATATATATATATATATATATATATATATATATATATATATATATATATATATATATATATATATATATATATATATATATATATATATATATATATATATAATATATATATATATATATATATAATATATATATATTATATATATATATATATATATATATATATATATATATATATACAATATATATATATATATATATATATATATATAACATGGAAAATACTGTTGTATGGTTATAATAAAGTATAATATGTATATACGGTATTAGACAAATAAATAAATAAATATATCTATATATATATATATATATATATATATATATATATATATATATATATATATGTATATATATATATATATATATATATATATACATACACATATACGCTCTGTCAGTGCCACCGTCTCTAGACTACACAGGTACGTCGGCTTTACACACGCTCTGTCAGTGCCACCGTCTCTAGACCACACAGGTACGTCGGCGTTACACACGCTCTGTCAGTGCCACCGTCTCTAGACCACACAGGTACGTCGGCGTTGCACACGCTCTGTCAGTGCCACCGTCTCTAGACCACACAGGTACGTCGGCGTTACACACGCTCTGTCAGTGCCACCGTCTCTAGACCACACAGGTACGTCGGCGTTGCACACGCTCTGTCAGTGCCACCGTCTCTAGACCACACAGGTACGTCGGCGTTACACACGCTCTGTCAGTGCCACCGTCTCTAGACCACACAGGTACGTCGGCGTTACACACGCTCTGTCAGTGCCACCGTCTCTAGACCATACAGGTGCGTCGGCGTTACACACGCTCTGTCAGTGCCACCGTCTCTAGACCACACAGGTACGTCGGCGTTGCATACACTCCTAGAACTTTCCCTTTCAACTTTTTTATTTTCTGTCCGACATGACTCCCCCTACCTTCCTCCATGCATTCGCTCCCGCTTGTATCCGACGACATACCTCTGGCTCTACCTCCGAACGTCAATCTTCTGTAACCATTCCGCCGTGGTACACAAGCTATCCCCCTACTTGATTTCCTTCCCCTCCACCCTGGCGTTCAACTCCTCTCTCAGCTGTCCAACCCACACCACTTCTGTCTTCTCCGGGCTCGGCGTCAGTCGACACTTCTTGGACATCTCCTTCCTCTCCTGCAGCGTTTCTTACAATTCATAGTTGCTCTCTGCTATTATGGCCAGATAGTCTGCGTACCTTATCGTCCTGACAACATACTTAGTGCTGATCTTCCTGCTGATTAATTCCATCAACATGATTAAGAGTAAAGGGCTAGATGCACTTCCTTGCCTCAAACCGATGTTAACCTGAAACTCATCATCCCAGGTCCAACCACTGTTCTTCTCGTTGTTCTCTCATACATGGCTTCCACCATCCTGACTCCTGCTTCTGATACTCCCACCGTTGCCATAATCATTTCTCTCGGAACCGTGTCAAATGCCTGTTGAAGGTCTGCACATCCTAGTGCCTCTCTAGCCTCTTCTCTACCAGGTGTCTTGGTGCAAACATTCCATCTGTTGTCCCTCTTCCTTTTCTGAATCACTGTTATTTTCGCATACTTCCTGCTCCACTCTATTTCTTATTTTCCCTTTCACAATCCTCTCTACCAGCTTCATAGCATGACTTAGGAGCACGTCTCCCTTTTGCTTCCATATTGGGAAAATTAGCCCTATTCGTCACTCGTGCAGGGACCATGCCGAGAATCATACGTATATATAACAGCCTCTTTGTCCATTTAATTTCGATCTGTTCCACAATTGCCATCTCCACACGCACTACTTTTCCAATACCGGGTGCTCTCCCCGTCTTCACCCTCTTTAGCCTGATCTCCACCTCTGTATCTATAATAGCCACTACGTCCACTTTCCTCTCTATGTGCTATTTCCTCCCTGGTTCAGTAAGTCATTGAATTGGCTTTCCCAGACTTTCAGCACTATCTCTTGTCCTGTCACTAACTTCCTGTTTCTATCCTTGATCACCACCCCTCCCTTCACATCCACTCTCTCTTTTGTCTTTGTCCTTTCCCGATGTTCTTCTGTACATAATCAATTCCAGTTCAACCATTTGAATCAGTAACGTTTACCTGTATGCAGTAACGTTTACCCTCCCACCATCCTCCTTGCTCTGTCTCGCTCCCACCTGGTCTCCTGCATGCAGTAACGTTTACCCTCCCACCATCCTCCTTGCTCTGTCTCGCTCCCACCTGGTCTCCTGCATGCAGTAACGTTTATCCTCCCACCATCCTCTTTGCTCTGTCTCCCTCCCACCTGGTATCCTGCATGCAGTAACGTTTATCCTCCCACCATCCTCCTTGTTCCATCTCCCTCCCACCTGGTCTCCAGCATGCAGTAACGTTTATCCTCCCATCATTCTCCTTGCTCCATCTACCTCCCTCCTGGTCTCCTGCATGCAGTAACGTTTATCCTCCCACCATCCTCCTTGTTCCATCTCCCTCCCACCTGGTCTCCAGCATGCAGTAACGTTTATCCTCCCATCATTCTCCTTGCTCCATCTACCTCCCACCTGGTCTCCTGCATGCAGTAACGTTTATCCTCCCACCATCCTCCTTGCTCCATCTCCCTCCCACCTGGTCTCCTGCATGCAGTAACGTTTATCCTCCCAACACCCTCCTTGCTCCATCTCCCTCCCACCTGGTCTCCTGCATGCAGTAACGTTTATCCTCCCACCATCCTCCTTGCTCCATCTCCTTCCCACCTGGTTTCCTGCATGCAGTAACGTTTATCCTCCCACCATCCTCCTTGCTCCATCTCCCTCCCACCTGGTTTCCTGCATGCAGTAACGTTTATCCTCCCACCATCCTCCTTGCTCCGTCTCCCTCCCACCTGGTCTCCTGCATGCAGTAACGTTTATCCTCCCAACACCCTCCTTGCTCCGTCTCCCTCCCACCTGGTCTCCTGCATGCAGTAACGTTTATCCTCCCACCATCCTCCTTGCTCCGTCTCCCTCCCACCTGGTCTCCTGCATGCAGTAACGTTTATCCTCCCACCATCCTCCTTGCTCTGTCTCCCTCCCACCTGGTTTCCTGCATGCAGTAACGTTTATCCTCCCACCATCCTCCTTGCTCTATCTCCCTCCCACCTGGTTTCCTGCATGCAGTAACGTTTATCCTCCCACCATCCTCTTTGCTCCGTCTCCCTCCCACCTGGTCTCCTGCATGCAGTAACGTTTATCCTCCCAACACCCTCCTTGCTCCATCTCCCTCCCTCCTGGTTTCCTGCATGCAGTAACGTTTATCCTCCCAACACCCTCCTTGCTCCATCTCCCTCCCACCTGGTCTCCTGCATGCAGTAACGTTTATCCTCCCAACACCCTCCTTGCTCCATCTCCCTCCCACCTGGTCTCCTGCATGCAGTAACGTTTATCCTCCCAACACCCTCCTTGCTCCGTCTCCTTCCCACCTGGTCTCCTGCATGCAGTAACGTTTATCCTCCCACCATCCTCCTTGCTTCATCTCCCTCCCACCTGGTCTCCTGCATGCAGTAACGTTTATCCTCCCAACACCCTCCTTGCTCCATCTCCCTCCCTCCTGGTTTCATGCATGCAGTAACGTTTATCCTCCCAACACCCTCCTTGCTCCGTCTCCCTCCCACCTGGTATCCTGCATGCAGTAACGTTTATCCTCCCAACACCCTCCTTGCTCCGTCTCCCTCCCACCTGGTCTCCTGCATGCAGTAACGTTTATCCTCCCACCATCCTCTTTGCTCCGTCTCCCTCCCACCTGGTCTCCTGGATGCAGTAACGTTTATCCTCCCACCATCCTCTTTGCTCCATCTCCCTCCCACCTGGTCTCCGGAATGCAGTAACGTTTATCCTCCCACCATCCTCCTTGCTCCGTCTCCCTCCCACCTGGTCTCCTGAATGCAGTAACGTTTTCCTCCCACCATCCTCCTTGCTCCGTCTCCCTCCCACCTGGTCTCCTGCATGCAGTAACGTTGATCCTCCCCCCATCCTCCTTGTTCCGTCTACCTCCCACCTGGTCTCCTGGATGCAGTAACGTTTATCCTCCCACCATCCTCCTTGCTCCATCTCCCTCCCACCTGGTCTCCTGCATGCAGTAACGTTTATCCTCCCACCTCCTGCTCCATCTCCCTCCCACCTGGTCTCCGGAATGCAGTAACGTTGATCCTCCCACCATCCTCCTTGTTCCGTCTCCCTCCCACCTGGTCTCCTGGATGCAGTAACGTTTATCCTCCCACCATCCTCCTTGCTCCATCTCCCTCCCACCTGGTCTCCTGCATGCAGTAACGTTTATCCTCCCACCATCCTCCTTGCTCCATTTCCCTCCCATCTGGTCTCCTGCATGCAGTAACGTTTATCCTCCCACCATCCTCCTTGCTCCATCTCCCTCCCACCTGGTCTCCGGAATGCAGTAACGTTTATCCTCCCACCATCCTCCTTGCTCCATCTCCCTCCCACCTGGTCTCCTGCATGCAGTAACGTTTATCCTCCCACCTCCTGCTCCATCTCCCTCCCACCTGGTCTCCGGAATGCAGTAACGTTTATCCTCCCAACACCCTCCTTGCTCCATTTCCCTCCCACCTGGTCTCCTGGATGCAGTAACGTTTATCCTCCCACCATCCTCCTTGCTCCATCTCCCTCCCACCTGGTCTCCTGCATGCAGTAGCGTTTATCCTCCCACCATCCTCCTTGCTCTGTCTCGCTCCCACCTGGTCTCCGGAATGCGCAAAACTTCGAGACTCATTATGTGCATGCAAAACATCAGAGATAATAATATAATTATAGGCATACAGTGTATTTTTGTTTGCAAATAATATTTGATGGTGTATGGAAAAAAGGGCGTACAAGCATTGTGTTTGTTGGCACACGTAGCAGTTCAATATGGTAAATTGTTCTTGGTAGTTCTGAGTATAAACTGTATGTTTGTATTTTGCTTTTTATTGATTCTTAAATTAAACTGAACTTTTATTAACTGGGTCTGTATGTGCGTTATGTTTGCTTAGATTTGTTAATCGTAGAGGATTTTAATTATTCGTTCACATCGGTGGCCCCATGCTAGTATACAATACTGGAAGAATCATTTAATTGTAAACTTATAATGTTAATTTATATGAGTTAGTAAAAACATGTCGTGTATCATCCACTTGCAAACACAAGACGAGGAAACAGTTGCGCCTTGCAGGTAACCATGGGAACGAACACGCAGAGAAAAATAGATTAGGGTGGGTAATTGAATAATAAATGTTGAGCGTGCGTGGTAGCGTCGAGCTTGCTATGTGCAAGACAGCACTGTGTGCAGATCGTCGCATCGACGCCGTTACAGGCGATCTAATAAGAACAAAGCATTACGTTTTGTTGATTACTTTCACCGTTTGCAAACCTCACACATTAACCTACGGTAATTGAACAAAATGAGTTTGTCGAAGGCAGTAATGGATTTGGTGAGAGGTGAGAGGGATTCATTAGAATTCCCAAGCGAGCCCCGTCTTGGCAGTTTTCGAACTCCTAAACTATACATTTGAGCTGTTTTTCTAATTAGTTTACTCATGTATGCACAAGTGTACACGTAAACATGTGTCCACGCCAACATATCATTATGTATTTTATCAGGCTATAGTCACTTCCAGATAAAAACGTGCAAGCGCCGTCATAAGAGTTTGCTACTGTCAGAGAAGATTTGAAGCGACCGCGGCGTGTCCACCATTTAGCTAATGAGCTATTTTTTTCTCATTTGATATGGAGTTAAAACAATTAATTTCGCTTCTTACGTATACGTGGGGTTAGTGTCGTTGCCACACTTGATAATGTAGATAATACCTCAGTGATGTGTGGCTGGTGTTGTCCACAGCGTGCACAAACAACAGTGACTTCAGTGTATCGTTAGGCTTGTTGACCATCTGTTGGACTCTCGATAAGCCAATGGCTTCCTTGTCCACTTGCCATCTGGGCCTTTGGTATGGATGGCAAATCTTGTTAAAATCATCGTGGTCCCATGTGTGCTGAGTTATCACACACATCCTTGATGTCATCTATCGGTCTCGTGTTGGATTTGTGCTGTTTTGAGGGCATGCCATCGTGTTGACCTTTCAATGATGATCCCTCAGGATACAGTGATACCAGACATTTAAAAATGATATTATACCTAATTTGCCACCACGTTTTGTCAGGAGCTTGGTGGTTACACACAGCGAGTACTGACTGTAAAATAAGACGTGCCCATTCTGATAAGGAAATGACACCAGTACCACATTAAAATGCACTCGATCATACTACACTGGCATACAGTCAAAAGAAAGCACTGTGTGCGTGTATGTATGTGTGTGTGTGTGTGTGTGTGTGTGTGTGTGTGTGTGTGTGTGTGTGTGTGTGTGTGTGTGTGTGTGTGTGTGTGAGCGTGCGTGCGTGCGTGCGTACGTGTGTGAGCGTGCGTGCGTGCGTGCGTGCGTGCGTGCGTGCGTGCGTGCGTGCGTGCGTGCGTGCGTGCGTGCGTGCGTACTATGTGATGAGTGTGAAGAGACTGGAGAGCTGTATGAAGCTACAACATCTGGCCTTACTTAAAATCTGAATAATTTAAAGTTGCCATTTTCACCAAAATGAGTTGGTTGTAACATGTTTGCTTGTAACATACTTTGTCTGACAGGTTGGAAGATGGCCCCCAAAACAGGTGGTGAGTGGGAAGATGGGACCCCTGCCACACCATCTCAGTTTTAGAAACACAAGTAGGCTGTGAAATAGTATAAAACCTGCGACGAACATGTTAAGTTTCTCGCCAAATGCATTTGCGGATCTAAACTTATTTTGAAAGTAAGATTGCACCCGATAAAATTATTTTTTTTTGTATTGGCTTGATAGCGCATGGTTCCGTTTGAATGCCATGATTCATAGCAAGACATCTATCAAACCGAGCCATCCACGATGCCTGACACGTCCGTCCGTTGAACACGCCAGCCACGACAACTCACTCTCGCGGGGAATGTCATAATGAACATCCGACATGTCACACGAAGGAACGTTGTCATGCAACGCGCGGATTACACCAATGTTGTCTCAGTGGGAAACCTTATCACTGACGCATGTGGGCGAGAAGACATGTGCAAGGTGACTTTATACAGTCGTGTGTTTGGCCTGTGGGACTGTTGATGTGTCGAGCACATTGACTGACTGTTAGCGGGGGCGCAAGGCGGTGGCGGTGCTCGGATGCTACGGAAGTGCCATTAGTGTCGACATGACCGGTCCTAATTGCATTGACCGTGCAGCGTGTCGAATGGCGCGCGCGCGCACGCACGCACGCACGCACGCACACACGCACGCACACAAACACACACATACGCAAGCACGCACACACGAAGAAAGCACAGCCTGGGTTATTTGAATCGCAGGGCGTCCAATGCACTTCGCGTGTTATTACGAACGTAAAAATCAATAAGCGTCGCCTAGGCCGAGCTAGAGACAGTCGTCGCCTAGGCCGAACTAGAGACAGTCGTCGCCTAGGCCGAACTAGAGACAGTCGTCGCCTAGGCCGAGCTAGAGACAATCGTCTCATCGACGCTTCCATGTCAGGTTTCACCTACACTAACGGTTCTTATTTTGCATGCCAGCTTTCATAAATACTGTCTTAATTCATGTCTCTTTCAGAATGTGCAATGCCGGTTAGTGTTGATTAGAATATTTATTCTCAGCGGCGATTACACGAGGGTTCTCGTCATAAGTATAATCCCGTGCTTTCACTGAATCTGGTCTTACCCGTGTGAATGTCAAATCGGTTGTGCACAATCACCGATTCCTACCAACTTCTGGAAGGCATCGATGTCGTCGAATTAGCATTGAGTAATTTTTCACCCGCAGTCATTACCATGTTCAGTCTACTTTCAACAAAACACATTCTGTTCAGTTTAAAATTAGAGAATGTTGGGCTGTGACAGTTAAGGAAACAACAGGGAATGCCCTTAGATATTTATTTGCAAACCAAGCCTTCATATAAGCGCATTTCCTGCTTAGTATTGTGGTACACGACGTCGTATCCGTGGGGACGTCGCTGGGCGGTGCAATCAGTGACACGCAACCAGACTGCAAGGCGTGTGCTGCAGAAATCTTTATTAATCGGTGCGATATGCCGGCGGTGACGACCGACTTCTTCTAGTGAACCGACATCTTGTTCGACACGAATTAAACGTTGCCATATCGTCGCATTGGCCAAAAATGTGAAACTCGGGGGTTGGGATCGGTGGAAGACGCCTCTGTAATTAGGAGATTATTCATATATCATCAAATATATTCAAATATCGACAAAGGTATGCGTGATGTCACGAGCTGCATTAATGTTGTCGTTAATTCGAGAATAAATGTTAGAACGGCCTGTCACGGACATAGTTGACGTGTAGGGAAAGGAGACGGCTGTCCCGGGCAGTGGTTGACACGTCACTCAGTGGTGACACGGACACAGCAAGACAGATCCGACTGACTGAATAAATAACTGATCCACACCCGCGGGCAGCCTGACAGGGACAGTGATACAGTTATTAAGTCTTACCATAATTACGTTTTGTTTCACATATTGCCTTCCTGACATGGCGTGTTCTGTTTCGCGGCAGGTGTGCTCCGGGCGTCGAGACGAATGCGCCCGTTTCTTTCGAATAACGAATGATTGATGGCGACGTCAGAAAGCAGGCAGCCAATTACGCCCAAGTCGCCCATACAGCGCTACGGTGTTACGACAGATTTGTTTTGACAGCGAACACGGCGAGAAACTGTAACAGCTGGATTTTTATTTCTGAAGACTGAATTCCCTCATTTTCCGATTCTGCACATGATGATTGGCAGGAATCAGTGAAAGTGCGTCATATAAGATCTAGTAACGTGTGAGTGCGCGGGCCAGACGACACTGGCCAAGTTGCTCGCTCGGTTATTATGCGGGGCGTAGAAATATTGGACACATTAAGTTCTTCAATGTATGTGTGCGCAGCGAACACACAATTCATGGTGCCCCGTTTTTTTTTTATAAAGTAAATGTCGGGGAACAAATCTTGAACGAAAGTGATCGTGCTGAGAAAAAACACAACATGCGGCAAGGCAAATCAGGGGACGCAGATTTGATGTTCCCCGAGACGCACGTCGCGCATGCGCTTCTCCTCTACGCGACCCCTGTGCTGCTGGCGTGGGGCACGTTGGGTAATGTGCTATGCGCTGTCGTGTTGGCGCGCATGTCGCGGCGCGCCTTGTCCACCTGCGTCTACGTCGTAGCCGCCAACATCACAGACCTGGCCGTGCTGCACATGCGCATTGGCAACGACTGGTTGGACGATGTGACGGGCGTGAACGCGCGACTGTCGGCCACTCTGTCCAGCCACAGCGTGTGTAAGTTATACCCGTTCGTAAGCGGCTTTCTGTCCCATCTCGCCGTCTGGCTCATAGCCTGCATAGCGGCCGAATTGGCGATCGTTACTGTGAGACCACAGCGCCTCCTAGCGGTGTGCAAGACATCACATGCCCGCATCGTGATCATGCTGGTCGTCGTATTATTGATATGTGTCAACGCCCACTGCTTCTGGACATACCGCCTCATCAAGATGGAGACTCGTCTCGAGAAAGGAATTATCTGCACGAACGTCCGCCAGGCCGGCAGTGACCAGTTCCGATTGGTCACGTGGCCGATCGTCAACATCATCGTGGCGCACGTGTGCCCCTACCTCGTCGTGTTCGCGTGCGTCGTCATGGTAACGACGGTGCGCGTGCGTCGCCGTGCGAACGTGCAACGGTTGGAGGACGCGTGGAAGACGACGACCTTGGACGCCGCGGCGGCCGCCGAGTGTCACACGGCGCTGCTCACTGTCTGTGTCGCCTACCTCGTCCTTCTATTGCCCGGCTTCGTCAGCGACATATTCCGCTTCCTCGCTGAGCCTGATGGCATGAACGTCGTCACCTACTCGGCCGCACTGCATGCCAAAGAGGAGCTCGCCTCAACCATCTGCACGCTGCTCTTCCACGCATTTGGCTGCGTCAAGTTCACAACATTTCTTGTTGTGTCGCCCAGTTTCAGACAGCGCCTGTGCGCCATCGTTCTGTGTCGGTGGTGTGCACGCGTGTGTCGCCGAAACACATCACAGGCCGTCCAGTTGAACCCACTACTCAACGAGAGCGGCGCCGCGTGGACGAACAGCGCGCCTCGGAAACTCTACGCAACCACCTCTGTTTAAACCACCAAATACGAACGTATAAAAGCCGGTTTACACTAGCAGTTACTTGCCCAATTAATTAGCCGACACGGTGTCGCGCGGTATTGCGGTGCAAGAATCAGTCGTGTAAGCACCTTCGTGAGACCGATTAATGAGGCAAATTTGTGGCTACGATTGGGTCGATGAAAATTGGATTGGCTCCAATTTGACCGACAGTCGGCGTCGAGTTTGAAGAAGTGGCCAATCAGCGACCGTCAGTAGGTGCACCCGTCGTGACCTTTCATCAGTGGGCAATCAGCGACCGTCAGTAGGTGCACCCGTCGTGACCTTTCATCAGTGGCCAATCAGCGACCGTCAGTAGGTTCACCCGTCGTGACCTTTCATCAAGGCGCAAATCGGGAGTGGCGCGAATCAATATCTACGTCGCAGTGTCTACAAACGTCGCTCGTATAAACGAACACATAATTTAGCTGCGCATTGTAATGCAACACGATGTCGCCCGACCAATTGGGGCACCATCGCTCGGCATTTACGAATGTCGAATGGGCGCTTTTGTGAAAATGCAGACCTATCTAACTGTATATGGAAACACGTCATAACAATGTCGATACGTTTACTTTGAAGCTACCCTACAGCTACGGCTGGAATAATTGGTCACTGAGATGTTTCTGCTGAACTAACAAGGTATAGACTAGACGTATGGAGATGACATCGCGCACATTCCTTTCGTGAAAAGGAAAGTGGGCTCACCAGAAAAAGCAACATATTTAATAGTAAATTACTTTCAACAGCTACATTTGTGGCCAACACATTGGGCCCCTTAGCCGTAAAGTCCGTCCAATGCGCGACTTGTAACATAATTGTTTTTCGTAGATGCTTTGGGTTGCCAAAGAAGATTTGTGTTTCAGCTCGTCGATAACTTTTCGTTCTATTAAGTCGTGGTAAACGTTGTCATGTGTAATAGAACTACAGCGAACTATTTAATAATTGACACATCGGATGTCAAAAACATGTCAAGATAATACATCAAGTTGCTTATAGTGCAACGTCTCGACACCTGCACAACGCACCGCTCGACACCACCCGACACCATTCGACACCACCCGACACAGCTCGACACCGCCCAATAGCGCCCGACACCGCCCAATACCGCCTGATACCGTCCGAGCCAGCCAGACACTTCCCGACACAGCACGATACCGGCCGACCCAGTCCGACAATAAATCGTTATGAAAGAACGCCTCAAGTTGGATCAATATTTGCAATGCGTAGTGTCAATAAAAGACATTGCACTACACCCTTCGATTCGTCTTTCATACAATCACAGAATGGTGCCAGCGAATAAGTCAACAAGCAGACTCGGTTGAGAACCCTCTCGGTTGGTTTTACATGTACTAGTTTAAAGGGAATAAAAACAACGATATTGCTTGAAATCATTATCATATTACATCTTGTAGTATATTTCCACAACACCGAAACATTCATTAGAATTAAATTAATTAATAATTCCAACTAATACTCTGTTCTACTGGCCTGCCTCGATTATGCATATTTTCCGCTGTTATCGGCAAGCTTCGACCTGACGTTACTGCAAATTTTAATATTTATAACACGTGTTGGAAACTTACTGATTAACAGTTTATATGGTGCAACGGAGACATTTGCATCATGGTTTGAGATGGCGTTCAAGCGTTGTGTGCACGGAGTGACATTTCATGTCAACGGCCTTGACCTGACCTATGCCAATATTTGGCAGACCTCCTTCACTGAAGTATATACATAAAACAATGGTTGCGTTCATTTTCCCAAAAAGAGGTTTGTATGCAAATATGATCGCTAACTGGCATGCGATTGGATGATTATTAATAGCTTTTGTCCTGGCGACTATGCACAGTTTATGAAATGTATGGAGCGCCACCGGCAGCAGCGATTTCGCAAAAAAATGTAACGAAAATATATTGCGAAGTAAATAAAAATAACGAAGTAAAAAGTCGCGTTACTTTAAATAAAACTACTTCGTTACAAGTAAAAGTATGTAGTCAAAATTCAAGTATTGTAAAATTCAAATATTGTAACGAAGTTATTACATTACCGGCGGTAGTGTAATCACTCGACCGGTAATGTAATAATCGACCGGTAATGTAATAACTCGACCGGTAATGCAATAAAAACGATGAAGATGATTATGATGACGATGATAAAGAAGATTATAATGATGATGATGAATAGGAGGAGAAAGATGAAGATAATTAAGGGTTCATCTTAGTGATGATGATTATGAGGATGGTAATTATTACGATGACGAAGACAACTAGGTCATCCTCATCAGCTTCATCGTCCTGCTCCTCCTCCTCCTCCTCAACATCGCCATGTTCACCCTTATCATGGCTACCCATGCTGACATCCACCCGACGTTCACTAAAGTATACTTAAAATAGGATTCTCAGAAAGATTCAGCGGCTTGTTTTCTGGGAGGAAATATGGATTGCCGTTTATATATCTTCCTAGATAGCATACGGCAATAATAATAATTGATGTGGACAAACGATGGTTCGAATCAGGCAGGGTAGCATGGAAGACGAAAAGGAAGGGGTCATTAAAAAAATAAACGTTCATCTCAAATGTAAGGTATACTATTTAAACAAAATAACTAGCTGATCGTCTCAAACAAATTAAGGTGTCATATCGTAAAATTAAGAAGTCTTCCAAAAAAGTGAAGGAAACATTTTACAAAATGTAATGGGTCGTTAAAAAAATCAACAAATTAAGAGATCATATCATAGAATTAAGGGTCATATCAAAATACAAACATAATGATAGTCATAATAATGATATTCATCAAAATTTAAACTAAAGATGTTTTTCTTAACAAACTACCAAGGGATCATGTCAAAAAGAAAACTGTAAGGGGTAATTTATAAAAAAATTAACAAGCTGGTCGTTCATCTCAAACCATTAATGCGTCTTGTAATAAAATAAATTAGTATTTTAGAAAAGTAAAGGATGATTTAAAAAAGTGTAAGGAATCATTTAAAAACTTATGTAGCTGAATGTCTGAAAAATATGGGATCATCTCATACAAAAATAATGGGGCTTCTCGAAAAAGTTATGGGATCACAAAACATGCAAGCGGTCATTAATAATAAACTAGCTGATCGTCTCAATGCATTAAGGGATCATCTTAAAACATTAAAGGGTCATCTCATAAAATAAAGGGGTCTTCTCAAACAAGTTAAGGAATAATAAAAAAAATAGAAGTATAGATTAAAAAGAACTGGCTGATAATCTCAACGCATCCAGGGATCATCTCAAAACATTAAAGGGGTCTTCCCATAAAATAAAAGGGTCTTCGCAATAAAGTTAAGATGTCATTTCACAATAAAGATAAATGTTCGCTAAAAAAAGAACTGGCTGATCGTCTCGACATATTAAGGGATCATCTCAAAACATTAAGTGGTCATCTCATGAAATAAAGGTGTTTTTCTCAACAACAAAAACTAAGGGGTCATTTCAAAAAGGTAAATATTCATTAAACGGAGCAAGCGCCATCTGTCGGAAGTGTGGAAAACAAGTTGTAGAAATAAGCAGGGACTGTGTGTTCAAGAAGCTTCTCATAATAAACCACTGGCGTAATATTGTTGATTGTAGTTGCAGATGTTTTAGTTTGTATTCATTCTTTTAGGTGCGTAACCCAAAAAATGCCTTTTGTTTCCATTTAAATAAAGCAAACTATAAAATAAAGGGGTACATTTAAAATTTAAAACATTAAGAGGTAATCCCCAAAACTAAAGGGTATCTTTAACTTAAAAAAGCGATCACTTCAAAACATAAAATAAGAGACAGATTTTTTACATGATCCTGTTATTACATTTTTAGATGACTCCTTAATGTTTTGATGGCCCACTTAACTTTTTCAGATAATGAGCTAGTTACTTTGTTAAACGACACATATATTTTTCAAAATGATTTCTTAATTTATTTAAAAAAAATCCGTTTAATGCATTTGAGATAACCCCTTATATTTTCGATGTGACCCCATAATTTGTTTGATGACCCCTTAAGTTTGTGTTTTGTTATGAATCCTTACATGTTTAGATTTCCCTTAATTATATGAAGTGACCACTTCATTTCATAACGTGACACCTTATTTATTTGACACGATCGGCTAGATAAGTGTATAACTGATCCCTGCTTTCTTTAAATGATCCTTTACCTGGTTTGGGAAGACCCCATTATTTTATGAAATGATCCCTTAATTTATTGAGACGATCAGCTGGTTCATTTGTAATGATTAGTTACACTTTTTAATATGATCCCTTAACTTTTTTGAGAAGACACTCATTTTTGAGATGATCCGTTAACTTGTTGAGACGATCAGCTAGTTAACATATTTTGTGACGATCCTTTAACATTTTTGGGAAGACCCATTCATGTTATGAGATGAAACCTTAATTTGTTGATTTTTTTTCGAGACGACCACATGGTTTATGAGATGACCCCATAATGTATTGAGATGATCAGCTAGTCCAATATTAAATGACCACTTAATGACTCATTTTAAAATGATCCTTTAAATTGTTTTTTTATAAAATCCCTTAAGTTTAGTCATATTTTTAAATACTTTAGGTGCCCTTTAATTGTTTAGATCAGCGGTCCGCAAACTCTGGCCCGCGGGCCAAATTTGGCCCGCGGCCCGCTTTCAACTGGCCCGTGTGACCGTGCCAGCAATTTAAAAAAATTCAGTAAAAAATTCCAGTTGTTCTATGAGCACTAAATAACGTGTTTCCTGATGGTTTTCAATACAATTATGCCAACTGTTTCAACTTTACAAAACAGCCATAGAGCTTGCACAAATGTTCAAGATACGATTTCATACTTGGGCGAGACGAAGAGAGTATCTGTGTTTACAGATACTTCAAGCCATCTTAATGAAGCCAACTATCGCATCTGTTATTTACTCGCTCAACACCAGGTGCCGTTTACTCACGCAGAATTGTTCAAGAAGGCTTTCATGGCCAGTGCCGAAGTTCTGTTCGCTGGTTTTCAGAACAAAGATAAGATCGTGCAACAGATTGGGAAACTGCCACTTTCACCCGACATATGTGCCCGTCGATGTGATGAGTTGAGTGGTGACATTTTCACGCTGCTGATGACTAAGTTGCGAGTCTGTCCTGCTTTTTCACTTGCTATCGACGAAAGCACTGACAAAAGTGACACGGCACAGCTGATGGTATCTGTGCGGTATTTCAACGAAGGTGTGTCAAAAGACTTCCTGTGCCTGATCCTATTGAAGGGCACAACGACAGCGCGGGAAGTTTGCAGTGCGCTGTTGTTCGGCGAAGAAAATGACTTGACGTGGGAAAATTTGATTTCTCTGTGTAAAGACGGCGCGCCCAGCATGCTTGGTCGTCAAGCTGGATTCGTTGCGTTGTTCCGTCAAGAAATGGAAAGCCGAATCTGATATCATACCACTGCATAATTCACTAGCAAGCATTGTGCGCGAAAGCAGGGTGTGGTCTGCAGGATACGATGAACATTGTTGTAGAGAGCGTGAACCTTATCCGCGAACGTTCTCTCAACCACAGGAGGTTCCAAAATCACTTGGCTGCACGTGATGATGCAGAATCCGGCGATTTGCTATTCTACAACAGTGTCCATTGGCTGAGTCGAGGCGCATTTCTTGAGAGATTTGCTGCACTGCTTCCTCACATCGTGAGTTTTCTCAAAGAAATTGATCAAGCAGTTGCCTATCTGGAAGATGACAAGTTTCGGGTGCGACTCTGCGTTCTGACAGACATTTTCGGCCACCTAAATAAGCTAAACCTGCTGCTACAAGGACGGCACAAGTTGCTGTGTAATTTGTACGGAGCGGTGAAGGGCTTCGAGGACAAGGTGGCACTTTTCAAAATTCATGCAGAAGGCGGCAATTTTTCTGCACTTCAAGTTCACCAGAGAATTATGTGGCGAAGACGATGAACGTATCGCAGACGCCAAGCGGGCACTTGCTTATGTGCTTAACAGCCTGGAGACCGCATTCAGTGGATGATTCGCTGACTTCGCTGCTATCGACGACGTTTGCTGCTTCTTTGCAAGCCCTTTTACTGCGGAGCCAGCTATTTGCCAAACATTGTCGCAAACGGTTGCAGTTGACGAAACAGCGTTGCAGGACAATTTCATCGATTTCAAGGTGGTGCCAGCTAGGACTAAAAAAATTATAATGCTGCGAAAGACGATCTCGTGCTTTTCTGGGCGAAGAATGTGCAGCACCATCCTTCGCATTGACTGCATTCATTATATGTGCTGACTTCTCTTGCGTTGTTTCGAAAATATTTCCATGTTCTACTTGTACAGTACCACATTTTGTAGCCTGGCAAAGCAGATAATAAAAGCAACATTTGTGCACTGTGTTTTTCCGTGCTTAAAAGCTTTGGCCCGCCTTAACATAGCACTCAAAATGTTGGCCCTCGTCCCAAAAAGTTTGCTGATCCCTGGTTTAGATGAACATTTTAGTTGCCTGAAATCACCCTTACTTAATTTTTTGAGATAATCCCTTAATTGTTTCAGCTGATCCCTTGTTTTAATATTTTTGCGATTAACCTTAAGTTTCTAATATAATAATACATTTAATTTTGAGATTTCCCCTATTGTTTGAGATGACCCCTTAATTTCATCAAATGATGATCAGGTATTTCTTTTTTGAGCATTTTTAATGATCCCTTAAATCATTGTTTGAGATGATACCTTAATTGAGTGTATTCATTTGTTGACGTGACCCTTTTTAATGACCCCCCCCCTCCTTACCAGTCTGTCTGATTCGGTCCTATTGTTTGCCAACATGTAGTTACTGCCGTGTGTTACTTGGGATGTTATATGAGCAGCATTCCATATGTCCTCCCAGAAAACACGAGGCTGACTCGTTCTGAGATTCCTATGTTAATCATGCGAACGTCGAGTGGATGTCAGCATGGCCAGCCGTTATAAGGGTGAACATGAGGATGATGATGACGATGAGGAGGAGAAGTAGTATGATGAGGCTGAGGGTGTCATTGTCTTCGTCCTCATAATCGTAATAATGATCACCCTCATTGTCATCATCTTCGTCGTCATCATCACCATCATCATCACTAAAACCGCTTAATTGTCTTCATATTCTTCCTCATCATCATCATAATCATTTATCACCTTCATCATCACCGTCGTTATCATCATTATTATTTGTATCATAATCATCATTGTCATCATAATCATTTATCACCATCATCATCATCTTTATTACATTGCCGGGCGATTACTACATTACTAGTTGTAACATCCGTACCGTTAACAGCAACAGTGGTTGTTTAGAAGCGAGCATCAGAATGGTTTATTGCGCGGCATTCGATTGTAATGCAAACAGTAGTAAGAATAGAGTAACATGTGGTTGGCTTAAGTTCCCACCGGAGCCAACTTTGTTTTAAAAAAGCAAACGTCAAGCCGACAAAGCACAACCGTTTCTGGTCGCTTCGAGAAAACTTGTTTCGACTGCGATCCGGTGTCACGGGCCGAAAGCCAACATTATTTCCAGTAGTGGAAGATATATTGATGTCATCAATCCGTAGAACACGGGCGTCGACGACCACGGTCCATCTGGGATCCAAGCGAGCTGTCAGGGTGGATACAGGTGACGCTATAGTGGGTAAGACCCCTATCATTTCATGTGAGATAGCAGGCGAAAAAAAACAGTATGGTTTTAGATATGGGTCGGAAGTAACTATTTTACAGGAATGGTGGTTCAACGAATACTTAATGGCTTCTGTCGACTGTTTAGAAGATGCGTCGTCATGGCCCGGTGAATTCGGACAGCATTCTTTGGAGACTTCGGCCCGCAACTCTGGTGACTTCGATCTCATAGCACAACGGGCATAGTGATCTCGGCCTAAACGACTGTGTGCACATGAAGCTTAATGTGTGTCTTATCCTGAATAAAGCATATATTCTCTTATTTGTTAATTAATTTCGTTCCTTTGTAACTACTTTTATAGCTTTCGCTTCCTGTCGCATAAAATAGGGCGCTATTTTGTTTGCCATTTTAACACGCAGTCAGCGAAACGATCATTCGAACTTATACGATTCGTTGTATCCTTCAAATTCCTATAATAATATATTACCAAAAACTATATTATATACAGTTTAATAATTTTAATAAATCAAATTACAATTATCAAAATGTCTTGTTTCTTTTTTTCTTCAGATTGTCATGCGTTACCCTCATCAGGGGAAATTATCCCCTGCAATTTTCTAAATTAAACCAAATACACGGCAATGACAGTAATAAGCGATTATTGAATGAGACGGAGCCACCTGTCTTCGATCTATACAGTGTTTTTTGTCAGATTATTTTGAATGTGAAGCATGGTTTTTTATTCACACCTGCGCACTGTACGAAACAGACAAAGTAATGTACTTCAACAGTATCTAGTTAAACTTGGCATCTTTTTTATGACAAGTACAGGAATAACAAACCCTTAAACTGAAATAACAACGGCCGAATTCACCTACCATTCACACCATTATAAAGTGACTGGATTCATACACATGGCAGTTGGGTCGAATTCACCGAGGGCCAAAATCACCATCACCCGTCAGCTCTACTCCTGCGATTGCAATGTTTACTTTACGACCTAACCATGAAAACGACCACCTAGAGTCGCCACACTTCTCATACATTTACACTTACATATAGCATGTCACGTCTCTTACTTTTGTCATAATATCATTAGGAACTAGTTTATTGTAGCGTAATTGCAATAAAGGTTAGTCTCATTATATATATATATATATATATATATATATATATATATATATATATATATATATATATATATATATATATATATATATATATATATATATATATATATATATATATATATATATATATATATATATATATATATATATATATATATATATATATATAGACTAGAGAGGCTATTGTCTATCTGTACGTAATGGCATTAACGTGCAAATGCCGCGGCCATCTTGGAGTTCCAAAACAGCTTAGACAATGATTTCATATTCTGCTGAGGGTACTGCTGTTTCCCAGGAAACTATATGTTGTTCGTTCGTCCATCCGAAGCGATAAGGACCACTTCAGTCATCAGTGGGTTGAGGGGTACTGGGTTGATCTGTGAGTAATCAGGTGGCTGAAAATATGTGTCTAGAAGATTCTCTGGCAGTGTGGACAGGGGGTGGCAGCCGCAAGTGTTGTCGGGGAGTCGCGACCTCTTGACTTTCTGGCTTGCCTTCGTTTTTCTGCTGCAGCAGTTCTGTTTGCCTCACACGTTGCTGCGCCTTTGTACAGCAGCGTGTTCCAGCATCCATACCATCATGATGCAGTCTCAGTTACGATGGGCAGGCCATGTAGCTCGCATGCCAGACTACCGACTGCGGTGAGCTACAAGAAGGTAAGTGATCACAAGGAGGGCAAAAGAAACGTTTCAAAGACAACTCAGGAAACTAAAGCAGCGACAGTTACATGGTACCACCTAGGCAACACAACGGTAAAACATATGAGTTAAAAGTATGGTTTTTGATGTTTTTCGAAAATAGTTGTTATTAATGTATGTTGGTGTGTAAACTATCAACGCATGTGATCAGACTTTATTGTCTGTGCACTTACAAATGGTTTTACTATGCAACGGGAAGAGACGTCTCGCTGGCTTCACAGGTGAAGCTGTACATGTCGCTCTGTCTTCTACGATGGGTTCCTCATATGTCCCGGGAGCTTCTGCAGCTTGTCTGGAAGTTTCTACGTCATTATCGATGCCACTTGTGAACTGATGACTCTCTCCGGTGCTGCGGATGTGACGCCGATTGCGCCTCACATTGTTTCCGTGCTCCGATTGAACGTTATATATTCTCGGTTGATCGTCACACGCGGTTCTCACGGTGGCTGATGGCCACAACCCATGGGTGTGATCGCTCTGGTTCAAACCTCGCAAGTTGTCGTGTACCTTGCGATTCGTAATACCATTTCTGATCCTGCTGTCGATGCAGCAATCGGTGTCTCATGTCGTCTCGGTTTGGACGAGTGTCTTATATGCTCACAGGCATATTGGCTTTCAGTGTCCTTGCATACAGCATATCTGCAGGTGATAATAGGTAATGTAACCCTTGTGGATTTAGCTGTCTATATATTTGTTTGGCTACTCACTAGGGGGCGCTACGTTTAACAACCTGAGCGAGTTTTAGAAATTAGTCGTTGCAGTTCGCCCTGGGCCGGAGAAGACGACACACGTTGTTACATCCAAGCAAACTTCTCGGACCGGTTCAGTGGGCCAAACAGGTGTGTGCGTGTGAGGGAAGTTCACGAACCCCACCACGCCTCCGATGACCCGAGTGGAACGAATTGCGGCCCAGTTGAAACTACTCGCAACCACTCAGTCGGAAATCGTGTCTTTGTTGCGAGCCCAACAACAGACGGCCGCGGGAGTGGCTGCGAGACCTAGCAGTCCGAAACCCCGCAGCAGCGGATCACTTAATTGTGAGTACTGCAGGCGAAGGGGTCACACCCAGAATACATGTTGGAAGCGGGCAAGCGATATACGCCGTACAGAGGAACAGTCTGGTGTTCATGCGTACAGGGATCAGTCAGATACCTGTGCAATACGGGGTGGTCCAGTAGCGCGATCTATGTCGGGTCCTAATGTGCCAGTACCACCTCGGGGTCAACAGGGAAACTAATTCACCCCGTTGCTGAGCGTCAGGCAGGCGGGCGTAGTAGCACTGACTGTGTGTTAGTGGACGCTATAGTGGGTAAGACCCCTATCATTTCATGTGAGATAGCAGGCGAAAAAAAACAGTATGGTTTTAGATATGGGTTCGGAAGTAACTATTTTACAGGAATGGTGGTTCAACGAATACTTAATGGCTTCTGTCGACTGTTTAGAAGATGCGTCGTCATGGTTACGGCTGGAAGCAGCCAACTCTCTAGTGTTCCCATACATTGGGTACTTTACAGCCGATATAAATGTGTTGGGCACTATCGTTAAGAACAAAGGGATTCTAGTGCAGAAAGATCCACCAGGGCTAAATCACCACAGGAAAACCTCGGGGATACTGGGTATGAATGTTTTGGGTGCAATCCCAGAAATTAGGGAACTACTTCGCACCATAGAGACCCATGATCGTAAACCAAAACGGGAAATACAGGGAAGAGTAGTGAAAATTGCAGGGGACACAAGTGTAACTATACCGGCATTGTCATCGTGTAATGTCACAGTGTCAGGGCCACGTTGCAGCGGTAACTGAATGGTAGAACCATTGGATGAACCCCTAAAGGGAGGTTTACTCCTCCAAGCGGGACTAGTAGGTTCCATTAATGGTTGTTTTGGGGTGACCATAGTCAACCCAACTCCCAACGAGGTGTGGTTGCGTTCCCGTTCCCCGGTAGGGAGGATTTATACAGTTGATGTAATCGACAGGGATCCAGAGCACACGGTATCTTTCCAGGAATTGGATGACGGGTTGAGAGTAAGCTTGGAACCCAGACAGAGGACAGTTAATACGCGACTGGTAAGCAGCAAACAAAGTCGTGACATACCTGAGTTACCCAGTTATCAGAGTTGGATGCGAGATGTGAGTATTGGTGATATTCCGCCTACTGAAAGGGATCGCGTGACTGAATTGTTGCACTCAAATCAGCAGGTATTTGCTCAAAATGAAAGTAATGTTGGGTTAACCCACACTGTCAAACACCGAATATGCACAACAGAAGACAGCCAGGTCAGATCGGCTTACCGTCGCATCCCACCGCCTCAGTTTGAGGAAGTCAAGGCACACATTAATGATCTAATTCAGCAGGGAATAGTCAGACCTAGTCATTCGGAATACGCCAGCCCAATAGTTATTTGTAAGAAAAAGAACGGGAACATTAGGATGTGCGTGGACTACCGTAGACTCAACACCAAGACGAGGAAGGATGCATTCCCACTCCCACGAGTGGATGAGATTTTTGATCATCTGGCAGGAGCCAAGTATTTCTCGACGGTCGATTTGAAATCGGCATACAATCAAGTGGAAATAGACGAGTCTGATCAACATAAGACAGCGTTCACGACGCCCATGGGTTTGTATGAGTACACGAAGATGCCCTATCGACTTTGTAATTCACCTGCTACCTTTCAGAGGTTAATGCACATCGTATTCAGGGAGGAGATGAATGAAAAAGTCTGATTTTCTTAGATGACATAATCATATACTCTTCCACCATTGAAGAGCACTTTGAACGACTGGCGTTAGTGTTTCAGCGACTAGCATCTCACGGGTTAAAGATCGAACCTACTACGTGCCATCTATTTCAGAAATCAGTTTCGTACTTAGGACAGATAATATCGGATCAAGGGATTTCGACTGACCCAGAAAAGGTGAAAGCGGTAAGCGAATGGCCAGTACCAGAACATGCGAGGGAACTGAAAATCTTCCTGGGTACAGCGGGATATCACCGACGTTACATTCACCATTTTTCGCAGCTGGCATCGCCCCTGTATGAATTGGTGAATCAAGATCCCAACAAAGGGAAGAAGAGAAAACCAGGACGGAAGTGGAACTCGGCCACACCAGGACCGTTTGTGTGGAGACCGGAACATCAAGAATCGTTTGATTCACTAAAACGCGCTCTCACAACCGCACCGGTGTTGGGATTTGCTGACTTCAAAAAGCCGTTCATTCTGGAGACAGATGCCAGCCACCAAGGACTTGGCGCTTACTTCTCCAGGAACAAGATGGGAAGACTCGAGTAATAGCATATGCGAGCCGGAGTCTCAGGGGACCTGAGAAGAATCGAACGGCATATATAAAATTGGAATTATTAACAGTAAAATGGGCGGTGACTGAAAAGTTTCGCGATTACTTGCTAGGAGTTCAATTTGTGATATACATGGACAATAACCCGTTGTCATACATTCAAACTTCCGCCAAACTAACAGCGGCTGAACATCATTGGCAAGCAGAACTAGCAAGATACAATTTTAGCATTCACTACCGTCCCGGGCGACTCAATGCTTCTGCGGACGGTCTGTGTAGGAAACATCAGGCTGAACCCACCGATTTCTCAGTCATCGGCGAAGACGAGATAGCTGACATTCTTCAGGTAACGGTATTACCGCCTGATTTACGCCAGAAGTTACTCAAGGGCGCGGCGTGCGTCGTCACAGCCAAGGTAGGCGATATACACGAGGATGTAGAACCAACCGTCCTACCAAGTCTTGGTATTGGGGAAATTCAGCAGGCTCAGCGGAAGGACCCTGTCTTGGGCCGAATCTGGTACTATATAGATAGGGGACACGAACCCGCACGAAGGGAAAAGCGGAAGGAACCACCAGCAATAGCTAAACTCCTGCAACAATGGGACGGACGGATCAAAGGTAACGCAATTGTTGCTGCCAAGTACAATGAAGGACGAAGTCCTACAGGAATTACATGACAAGATGGGACATCAAGGCATAGACAGAGTAGAGAAACTAGTACGTTCGCGGTTTTACTGGCCAAATATTCGTTCGGACATTCAACAATGGATTTCGATGTGCGAACGTTGCAATCTTGCAAAAATGCCACATCTTAAGGTACGCACACCCATGCATAGCATTGTGGCCAGGGAACCCTTAGAAGTAATCGCCATCGATTTTACAGTACTTGAGCCTGCCAGTAACGGCATGGAAATGTTCTGGTTATGACGGACGTATACAGCAAATTTACTATAGCAGTGCCGACTAGGAACCAGACAGCGCAAACTGTAGCCAAAGCTCTGGTACGGGAGTGGTTCTTCCGTTATGGAGTTCCGTGTCGGATACACTCGGACCAGGGACGGTGTTTTGACGCCAAGATTGTCACCGAGTTGTACAAGATTTACGCGATCCAGAAATCCCGAACAACCCCGTACCATCCGATGGGAAACGGACAATGCGAGATATAACCTGGATATTGCCAATCGAAAGGGTGTGCACGATAAGCGGGTAAGGGAGGACGTCCTGCGTGTTGGCGAACACGTGCATTTACGCAACCGCGTGAAAGGGCGGAACAAGATAGGGGACGCGTGGGAGCCCAGTGTCTACATTATCAAAGAGAGAAAGGATGACACATATGTCGTTGCGCCAATGATTGGCCATAAGATACGAGTCATTAACCGCACAGATTTACGAGTGTGTGTCCCAGAGACAGTGAGACGCGCAGTAGCGGAGCAGGAATCTCGATATCAAACACCAAGGTCTGGACCAAACATATTACATAGTGGTGTATAGTCTTCGGACGCCGAATCTGGACGAGTCGAAATCACTATCTCTTGAGAACCGACTATTAACTACTCCGATTCAGATTCGGACCAAGACCAGGTAGTTATCTCGCCTATGCCTTTACGTCGGTCAACGCGACGTAATGCGGGCTACCATAGTAACCCTTTTCGGAATCCTAGATCAGTGTTTAATAATTAGACATATTTTAGACGCGGACGCCTATATTTCAAAGTGGGGGAAGATGTAACCCTGGTGGATTTAGCTGTCTATATATTTGTTTGGCTAGTCACTAGGGGGCGCTACACGAAGACGACACACGTTGTTACATCCAAGCAACCTTCTCCCGGCTCAGTATATGTATATAGACAGTTTATCTCTGTCGCTGGGAGCAGAAACTCCATTTGTGATATTACTATTCTCGGCCATTGTTGCGGTGGATATATTTCCTCTGGAAGCTTTAACTTTACTCATTAAACACTGTCAGTGTCCACCAGTCGTGCGAGTTGGTTACAGTAACTATCGACAGGTGTTGATCGCAACACTAGCAGTGCCATCGTCATATCGATTCTCGTTACACTAGCTTTCTTTATCGTTCTCTTCAATGTCTGTATACGTCTCTTAACAAAACCATTCGACTGTGGGTAGTGAGGACATTTGACGTCATTTGGTTGAATTCCCACACAAATCGTCGATACTCACTACTGCTGTATTGGCTGACATTATCAATTATAACTGTCTTGGCACACCCTGCTCAGCAAAGACGTCGTTCGTCAAGCATATGACTGTACGACTTGTAACTTTTCCATTTATTCCTTACGAGAATAATAGTCAACAACCATTAGATAGTTGTGCTGCCCGATGCTGAACAAGTCTGTTCCAACTGTCTGTCATGGTGGGGTCGGCACATCATGCTGCATCAACCGTTCTCTTGTCGGTGCCCGTTGCATTTCTTGGCACACACCACATTTGTTGATCATGCTTTCTATGTAACTGTAACTGTAACTTCTGATGCATCTCCGCTTGCAGGGTCTTCGGCACCATCACATAATCACCCTTCACGACGAGACCATCCTCTACTGACATTTCGTCTTGATAGGCCCAGTATTTCCGCAATCGATGAGGAACTTAATTCCTTCCATCGGGCCATCCCCACGATCTCTGACTGCAGCTATGTCAACTCGGGATCGAGCTGGGTCTCTTTTCGCAATTTCTGTGAAGAGAACTGCACGAGATGTTGGTCTAGATACTGTTTCTGGAGGTCGTCCTTTGTTTTCACCTTCTTGGGTTTCTTCTGAACCTCACAATTGATCACTACCAGACATAGTTCACGGCTCCGTGGTAGACCGAGGATTGCAGGACCAGGTGTTTATGTAACGAAGAATTTTGCATTACTCTTCCTCGCACCATAAGAACATTGCAAGTTCATGGTACCGTATTGTCGTATCTGCTGCCCATTGTATGCTGTCAAAACTGTGTTTTGGTTCTCCAGCCTGCCTGGCATCTGATATCCATTTGTGGCTAGGTATGTCGAATACATACGTAGGCAAGTCCGCAACGGTAACACACTCCCCTGTGTTACTCTATCCACCTTGACTGTAAGTGTCTCTGGGACTTCTGGTTTGCCCCGCAGCTTGATCTTGAGAGTGGCATACACTTGGGTTCAGCCTACTGTTACGTTTCTAATTGGCGGCCATGTTAACGTTCTGCATGATTATAAGAAAACAAAACCATAAACAATTCTGAAACTTCTCACCTGCCGTTGTCATCATCTCATTGACATGATGGTCGAGTTTAGTCAAAATCACTTATTTCTAACTCTTTTAAAATGCCTGAACGTGCCACACCCGTCAATGTTTACCAATTTATGCATGAATTACTACACACACATGCCTTGTGGCGAAAACATTGCTAAAAAAGCCTTCCGCCTATTGAAATCATCCAAAAATACACAGTTACACTGCCAACATGTTCTACCAGCAAACTTGCCAGTGTGCCTGTTTAAATGTAGTTATGTCAGATGATATGATTTTTAAAAATAACATATACCTAAAATTACTATGCCGTACATTCGTATGTGACACACCAGGAAGTGTTACTGAGGCATGATCCCAAATAGACATGACAATGTTTGCGAAAAAAATTGAATTTAACATATTTCAGAAACACACATATATCATACATCTAGCCAAAATAATTATTACATCCGTCTACATGTTTTTTCTATCTCCCAACTCCTGCAAAGCTGGTCTGCTCTGAAATCCTATTTTATCTGCCTGGGAGATGAGTGCCCAATACAAATCCAAGTTCTGTTAAAGCTAAACATGGATGCAGCAGAAGTGCAGGAGAAAGATGCAGATGTGGATGAAGTGCACCTCCTCTTCTGCAACCACATCCTCTCCCCTTTTGAAGAGGTTGTTAAGAAGCTAGAGAGAAACGACACAACCTGCGTTGACCTTTTCCCCATCGTGATGTCTTTCAAAGACAAGATGACCCAGAGGAGCGAAGATGGGTTCTACGGCTACTCACCAGGGTTAAATTCCAGCACCTGTCTGCAGCTGAACAAAGCACTGCCAGGTTCAACGAGTTCCTCAACACTGCCATCAGATATGTAGAGAAGAGGTTCAACTTCTCAGGGGAGAACTGGCTCAGTCTGCAGCCCCTCTCTCTCCACCCTGGCTGGCTCACATTCAATGACTTTCAGAAAGTAACTGAGAAGCTCAACCTACTCCGCAAATTTAACATCCACGTGGATGAGTCGTACGACGAATGCACCACAGCAAACGCACTCTGGGACGACAGCAGAAACATATGTTAAACTATGATTGGAGTACAGTAGGCAATACTCCCATATTGGAACTAGAATAGAACAACCACTATTCCTCTCACCTCTTATTCTGGCTAGGTTACAAGGTCAGTAGGCCTGAAACATTTCTGATTATGATAGCCTTCCCAAAAGCTCATGCTAAAATCCACAGAATTGCAGGTAAATTGCTCAGAAGCATCAAACATTTCTAGGCCCAAACTAAAAAATATAAGGGAGGACTGGAGATCCGTCCCTTATTTTTCCGTGTTGAAGGGGCAACCCTAGATAGTCCAGTCAATCTAGACGAGGGGTTCCCTACCGGGGGAAATTTTGGGATTTCAAGGGAATGAAAGCCAAACACCAAAAAAAATAACTGCACATATTCAGCTTTCACAATCTTCGTTGTTGTTTAGATTATCTTAGTGTTTATTACGCTGCCGGTTGTACGTATTATATATATATATATATATATATATATATATATATATATATATATATATATATATATATATATATATATATATATATATATATATATATATATATATATATATATATATATATATAAATATATATATGTATATATATATATATATATATATATATATATATATATATATATATATATATATATATATATATATATATATATATATATATATATATATATATATATATATATATATATATATATATATATATATATATATATATATATATATATATATATATATATATGGAATTGATTGTTGGAACTGTTTAAGAAACGCGTTTAACTGGCGCCGAATAATAACTGTTGAAGCAGTGGGGAACCGCGATTTTTAACGGGATGTTATTTCAAATCGGTTTTTAAGAAGGGAACAGATGGCGCTGCGGTAAACGCAGTAAACATGCTTGTTCCACGACAGAAAAGGTGAATAAATGTGATATTGTAACATGATAGCATTGAATCCGAGGTCGACCCCGAATTATAGTAAAGTGAAAGAATAAGCTTTATCAGGTCGATTGGGTGCCATTGGAAGTGCAGGGGAGATCTACATGACACGTAGCGTGGACTGGGGAACCTGAGACACATCTACTGTACTGTCAGTACTGACCCCGCCTTGCTTGACATTAGATCAGTTGTGGGGAGTTAAAATGGTACATTTGTAAAACAAATTGATAGTTCATGGATCAGATTTATTAAACGTAATCTAATTTTTAATGTGGATTTAATCATTTTATTAGTTTAAAATTTGATCGCCTGATCAAAACATTTTCAAACTCTACTTTCGATTTCTCGTCAAGAAGACACTCTTTTCGAAATGGATTTTTCCAAAGCCCAGGGGTGTCAGTTTTGCATATTTTGTCAAAAATAAATGAAAATATCAGCCATAGAGTTTGATAGATTATTAATTCGTTTACCTACATTGATTTTACTAAGTCATTTTATGTATTCTATTTAATTTTACTGTTTTGGCCGTGTAAACATTCTTTTGAAAAATCCCCGCTTTTTTGCAGATAATTGCAAGCTAAAACATTCATAAATTTCTTACAAATTAAGCTACAATAACAATGAGCACCAAATTAATCAGAAACAAAAGTTATGTTAAAAAAACACATTTTAGACATTAAGAGAGAATATCAAATTGGTTTGAAATACGTATTTATACTGTACTTTTACATTTAGAATTGTGTTTTCTAAACCAATCACGTCTTCTTTCAGAAACGATATCTTTCTTAATCCATCATGCCAAAAAATAAAAAGAGATCATACCAGGATAATTACATTCAATACGGATTCTCGTAGATCATAAAAAATGGCACTGATCTACCGCAATGTGTAGTTTTCCACAAAGTCCCCAAAATGACTACATGAAACAGTTTCAGTTAAAGCAGCATCTTGAGAAACTGCACCCATGGCTAGCCCAAAAGAATCTCGCATTTTTGAAGATGAAAGCCGATGCTTTGAAGGGATACAGACTGGGTAGCAGTAGAAGTCTTCAACAAGCTTTATAGGCCACCACACAGGCTTCATATACTGTAGCTCTGCATGTAGCCAAGAATCAAAAGGCCCACACAATTGGAGGAACTCTAATCAAGCCGTTTATGCTTGACTGCGCGAAACTCGTCCTCAGTGAAGATGCCAACAAACTGAAGCAAATACCGTTGTCTAACAACATCAAAGCATGGATAGAAGATATGGCTCAAACATTAAAGATCAGGTGATTGCAAAGATAAAGTCATCACCGTACTTCGCCATTCAGTTAGACGAGACGATTGATATGGCGAACCTCTCATTGTTTTATTTCTATATATTGACGATCAAGATATCAAAGCCGACTTCCTGTTTTGCTGTCCACTGACCACAACAAAGGTAGAGGATGTTATGGACCTAGTGTCAACATTCTTTGATGCAGAGGGCCATCAGTGGAAGGATCTTGTTGGGTTGTGTACATATAGTGCCCCGGACATGTTGGGGTCTCGGTCAGGATTCTTGGCACTCGCCAAACGTAAGAATCCTGCAGTGGCCGGAATAAACTGCATGATTCACAGAGAGGCACTCGCTTCCAAAACGTTTCTGGCAGCCCTGCGTTCTCGCTTGGAAGTCGCGATCAAAATGTCAATTTCAGCAAAGGTTCAGTCTTGAACATTCGTCTCTTCCGGGAGCTGTGTGAGAACACAGACACTCAACATCAGGCTCTGCTATTCAACACTCAGGTCCATTGGCTGTCGAAGGGAAACATGCTCGCAGTGCGGGCTTTCCTGGCAGATCAGAGAAAGGAGGAGCTGCTCTAAAAAATGAGCATGCCAAACTTTCAGGTTCATTTGGCATACTTAGCAGACATATGCGAAGCTTTAAATGAGCGCAACCGGAAATCGCAGGGTCGTGATAGCAACATCATCCTTCAAGCAGACTGCTTTAAAGCATTCATCGCAAAACTACAGCAGTGGGAGAGCAGGATTCGAGATGGAAATGCGATTCCCTTTCACCGAATCACCTAAGTCATTGGCAATGATCCCATCGACCAGATGCTCATAGGCAGGATCACTGAACACCTTAACTCTCTCAGTGATGAATTCCAGCACTATTTCCCAGACATAAACACATGTGAAATTAGCATGGCTCTGACATGTGATCCATTCAAGCGCCAGGTGGACGATGTCCCTGCCAAGCGCCAGGTGTACGATGTCCCTGCCAAGCGCCAGGTGTACGATGTCCCTGCCAAGCGCCAGGTGGACGATGTCCCTGCCAAGCGCCAGGTGGACGATGTCCCTGCCAAGCGCCAGGTGGACGATATCCCTGCCAAGCGCCAGGTGTACGATGTCCCTGCCAAGCGCCAGGTGTACGATGTCCCTGCCAAGCGCCAGGTGGACGATATCCCTGCCAAGCGCCAGGTGTACGATGTCCCTGCCAAGCGCCAGGTAGACGATATCCCTGCCAAGCGCCAGGTGGACGATATCCCTGCCAAGCGCCAGGTGGACGATGTTCCTGCCAAGCGCCAGGTGTACGATGTCCCTGCCAAGCGCCAGGTGTACGATGTCCCTCCCAAGCGCCATGTGTACGATTTCCCTGCCAAGCTCCAGGTGTACGATGTCCCTGCCAAGCGCCAGGTGTACGGTGTCCCTGCCAAGCGCCAGGTGGACGATGTCCCTGCCAAGCGCCAGGTGGACGATGTCCCTGCCAAGCGCCAGGTGGACGATGTCCCTGCCAAGCGCCAGGTGGACGATGTCCCTGCCAAGCGCCAGGTGGACGATGTCCCTGCCAAGCGCCAGGTGGACGATGTCCCTGCCAAGCGCCAGGTGGACGATGTCCCTGCCAAGTGCCAGGTGGACGATGTCCCTGCCAAGCGCCAGGTGGACGATGTCCCTGCCAAGCGCCAGGTGGACGATGTCCCTGCCAAGCGCCAGGTGGACGACGTCCCTGCCAAGCGCCAGGTGTACGATGTCCCTGCCAAGCGCCAGGTGAACGATGTCCCTGCCAAGTGCCAGGTGGACGATGTCCCTGCCAAGCGCCAGGTGGACGATGTCCCTGCCAAGCGCCAGGTGGTCGATGTCCCTGCCAAGCGCCAGGGAGAGTTTTTGGAACTCGTGCACAATTCTTCAGTGAAGGATGAGTTAAATTTCAGAGGTCCAAGTGAGTTCTGGGGGAAGATGCGCCCCTTATACCATGGGCTTAGCAATAATGCCATTCGTGTGCTGAACCCGTTATCCTCGACATACCTATGTGAATCGGGCTTTTCTTGCCTGCTGACAATAGGCTCGAAGTAGGCACAAAGTTGAATGTGATCTAAGGTGCGCTCTGTCAGTCACAAGCCCACAAATAGCAGAACTTGCAGCTAAAAAACAAGAAGAAGGATCTCACTGAGCCTCATTGGTGACTTCCGTAGTGGCTGTGACTTCCGCACTGTTGTAATGTTTTGTTTGAAGAATATAATAATGTTCACACTCGAAAGACATTGCTTTTTTTTCGCAATTTATTACGTGCGAGTAAAATTGTATATAGATCATAGCAGTGAGTA
Source organism: Lamellibrachia satsuma (assembly GCA_033239005.1). Classification (NCBI taxonomy): domain Eukaryota; kingdom Metazoa; phylum Annelida; class Polychaeta; order Sabellida; family Siboglinidae; genus Lamellibrachia; species Lamellibrachia satsuma. The sequence continues at coordinate 1,861,196 of BSQZ01000029.1, forward strand.
TGGGGGAAAGCATGAATAGTTTCACAAAAGTGAGGTAAACAAGGTAAACAAGGTAAACAAGCCCCAACACACATCAAACAACATATAAAAAATGTAGATGATACAATATGGGGGAAAGTTACTTAATTGCAGGTAAATTGTCGTAATTTCGCCATCTGGCGGATTATTCGTAAAACTGCATCTTCGGCAAATCTTCCTTCTTGTCCGCCGAAGTTTATAGCTATTTAACATGATATAAAAACAGTTGGCGAACACTGAACATTGAGTCCCAGTTGTCACGTATTACTGTTCGTACAAACTACTGTTGAATTACTCATACACTCAAATCGATCACATAGACCGTCATAGACTTCGTTGATCGAGATTGAAAGTTCAAGGCTCAACGGCAGTCTGATCGAACGCGTTTCTCCTATGCTTAATAAAATATGCCGTTTTCACACAAATCTGAATACTTTTCGGCGCAAGGGATTAATATTCTAAACCACTAATAGTAGCCCATGAAACAGACAACATTTGACTACCAAAAAAGAGGGCAAGACCCCACTATGTTTTTAGGTAGCATGTTGCATGTCTGAAAAATACGATGGACGCCTGAGTTCCACAGCTAAGCTCATTTTGCCGGCTATTTTCCAAAACGGCGTAAATGTTGTCGTAACTGTTAATCGGCTGGTGTGATGCACATGCACCCCAAGATAAAATATGTTCAGTATGTCATTTGGCATATCTTAATGTACACTAAATGGAAATTGGTTCACTAAATGTCGAGATAATTGAGAAATTATGTACGAAATGTGCCGTTTTCATAAAAAAATATTTTTCCCCATGAACAGATGTGATTCATATGTTAATGTATACCAAATAGATAATACATTGGTTATAGTTAGGATTAATCCATAAAAAAATTAGCTAGAAGAATGTTATATTCAGATACACCTTTATGTCTGTGCATTAAGAGCCAAACCATTCCTACAACCAGCCCCATTAATTGTGCCGTTTTCACACAAACATTTTCAATTTATTGTTATAGATGCCATCATTTGTATCAAACATTTCCCATGTCGACTTCCAGCAATTGTATTTGTATCAATGTTATATGTGGACTCATACAAGTTTGATTGCAGTCATTTCATATATCACTGTATATGAGCAATGGTCGTTCAGCCATCATCACTGTCAGACGAAACGCGTTCGTCCTGGTGAAGTTGCCATTCGCCATGTTGAAACATGTCAACAACTTGCAGGCTTCTGTACATTTGAGTCAGTTGATGATTTATGTGCAGTCAGATGGCCGACAAGATCAAGCCCACTTGCATGACAGAAAACTTAGCACGACTTCCGGAGCTGGGGAACTTGTCATCCATTAATTTTGATAACTGGAATGCTGTTTCCACTTGCTATCCATCAGTGATCTGCGCTGGGGATGGGAATGTCCGGGGAGTTAATCAAACTGCGTCGCCAGATGGCAGCCTAGTAGTTTGCTCGACGTGTGTGTTGTCGAAGTGTATCCTGATATATTTAGTCGAACCTTTAGCCGTTTTCACATTGAAATTCTTGATCGTGTTATGGAAGCCCTCTCCCTTTTGAAGCCGCTGCTCCTGGAATACTGCGTATGGTTCTTCTCCCTGTTTGCTTTGAGGAGGCCACTGAAAACCTCAGGAATAGCAACTGCCTCAGTAGATATACTAACAAGATCTGATGGATCACTGCCAAAGGGGTTCGTCCAGTTATTATCCATGAGATCAATCAAGCAACATCGGACTCGTCCCTCTTTATTCGTGCCTTCCTAAGGTCTGCATGACTGATTTTCCCATGACCTTGCGATGAGATCTGATGCCGAAGTTCCCTCAACGCTGATGTCCTTTGCTCTGCCGTGAGATAGTTTTCTATCAAATCGTCCTTACATCTTTTCAAGTGTAAGGATGATCTGATAGAGATGCATTGTTGTAAAACTTGATGCCTCTGTGCATTTATAGTTGGAAGGTAGCCGATCGTATCCGCCTTAACTTCTTTGTGATCTCTGGTAAGGAAGTTGAAACCAATCCACGAACTGACTTGTTGTTCACCCGTATTGTGCATACGCACCATTATCCATAGTAAATTCCATTGACGTGCACTCAACATTGCTTTTGCAAGAGTAGGACGGATGTCAAATGGTACAATTGGTGTAGGACTATTTCTTTTCATAAGCACGAAGATTGGGAGGGGTACTTCCAATGGCTTTATTGTGTGTTTCGTATCTTCTTCCTCTTCTACTTTTAACATATGTGACTGCTTTTGGTGGGGCACACGACGAGGACATTGGTTGAACAATGATTCCATTGACACGATGGGACGTTCTGGCTCCGCTTAGGACTTATCTTGTCCGTCGATATTGTCGAAGGCGAGTACAGTAGGGACGGAGGGATGCATGCTGGTGGGAAGAGGCACTCCACCTCCCTCGGCAGTTTTGATTGTTTCCATACACAGTGCCGTATCTCCTCTAAGCGAGTGTAAGAACAACCATAACCAAGTCTGTTCATTGTTTTGACTAGTTCGACATTACCCGTAAGAGTTTTGATAACCCATGGGAGTAGAATGTGCTTTGGGGTCAAAACTTCTCCAAGGATCACAGCACTGACAATGTCTTGGGCAAGAGACCATGTAAGTCTGCAGGTGCATATTGAAGGATTGTGCTTGTCGCTGAATAAGGCATTTAGGAATTCTACCAAACAATTGGGTAATGAATACTACGCAGTGTACAATTCTTCAAAGTGCGACGGCCAATGTTGTTCTTGTTTGTCTTGTTTAATTCGATCACGCAGGTAAAAGGCCACACGTTTGATCAAACATTCATATGTTTGCTGTTCGTCGTATGCGTCCAGTTTTTGTTCTTCATAACATATTTCACAGTGAATGTGAACTTTTGTCTTATTATATAGAGCATTGTGAATCATTCATACTTTGCATGTCATGTACAGTACCACTGTAACGTTTTCTGTAAATAATATCCACCATACAGTGGTACCACAGAGCCGCTATTATATGCATAATACCATAATTGAAAGATAATAAATCACCTGGAGTTGATGGGATACCGCCAAAACTGCTTAAGGAAATTGTTAAGCAATCTAGTACACCACTTGCAAATTTGTTTAACTTGTCACTAGAAGAAGGAATAGTTCCTTCAGAATGGAAAGAAGCAAACATTACGCCGCTATTTAAGAAGGGATCGAGGAACAAGCCAGAAAATTACAGACCAGTGAGTTTAACATCAGTTGTATGTAAATTACTCGAAACATTAATTAGAGACCACATGGTGGAATTCCTTGTAAAACATTAATTAATAAATACATCTCAACATGGGTTCCTAAAAGCAAGGTCATGTCTAACCAATCTCTTATGTTTTTTGGAAGAAATTACAAAGTGGGTAGATGACGGGTCCCCAGTGGATGTTGTCTACTTAGATTTTCAGAAAGCTTTCGATAAAGTGCCACATCAAATATTGCTACTTAAACTAAAAACCCATGGTATAGGTAATGATGTAATCGACTGGATAGAAAAGTGGCTTACACACAGAAGGCAGAGAGTAATAGTAGTTGGTGAGATTTCAAACTGGAAATCTGTTTTGAGTGGGGTACCACAGGGATCAGTATTAGGCCCTATACTGTTTTTAATATATATAAATGATTTGGAAGATGACATATCTAGCAAAGTACTCAAATTTGCAGATGACACAAAAGTATTCAGAAAGGTTACTAATGATGCAGATAAACAAAGTTTACAGGATAATCTAGATATAATCTAGAGGTAGAACCACAGAAGAAAAGGACTTAGGAGTAACATTTAGTGCTGACATGAGAGTTTCAGAGCAATGTGGAATTGCTGCTTCGAAAGGAAATCTAGGGCTAACTAGGAGAAGTATCATGTATAAGGAGAAACATCTAATTGTACCACTGTACAAAGCAATAGTTAGACCACATTTGGAATATTGTATTCAAGCATGGAATGGAGGCCATATCGTAAAAAGGACATAGACAAGCTAGAAATAATACAACGAAGTGCAACTAAAATGATTCCAGAATTGAGAGACCTTAGTTACGAAAGTCGCATATTACAATGTGGTTTGACAACACTAGAGACCAGGAGACTAAGAGGAGACCAAATAGAAGTGTTTAAAATAGTGAATGGTTATGAGGATGCTGACAGGTATATGTTCTTCAAACTTAAGGAAGACAGTAGAACCAGAGGACATAAAGCAGCATTAGTTAAGGAGCAGTGTAGGTTGGACATGAGAAACTACCCTTTCTCACAGAGGGTGATAAACGTATGGAACAAACTGCCAAATGATTGTGTTAATGCTAGTAGTGTGAATATGTTTTAAAATAGAATTTACAGATATTTGATAAGGGCGGGCTACACATAGATGAGAAAAATGTTGGACTCTCGATAAACCAATGGCTTCCTTGTCCACTTGCCATCTGGAACTTGTTGTTTGGGATGGCAATCTTGTTAAATCTTGTTAAATAATTCACAATTAATGAGGCTGGTTGTAGCATTGTTTTGGCTCTTAATGCACACAACCATAAAGGTGTATTTGAATATAAAATGCTTCTAGCTCATGTGTTATAGATTACTACATGCTTGGTATACATTAACATATGAATCACATCTGTTTTTTGTAAAAATTGATATTTAAGAGATATGCTAAAGAGTGGTGGCCATTTTGTAAATGGCCGCCAAAATTAATTTAGCTGTGCAACACAGATGGCCATCACATTTATTTCTGCCAGGCAACATATTAGGCGTCTTACCCTCATTATTGTAGTCAAACTTCAAAATTCGACGATGGGCACAAGGACTATAGGTATTTCAACGATTAAGCGTAAACAAATTGTTAGAACAGTTGTTCTTAGTTAAATATTTAGGTTAGTGCACGACGGAAACACATTTTACAACTAACAGACGATTGTACCTGAATTCGCATTTCTTTTCATGCATTGCAGATAAATGGATGCCTGTATTATTTGTATGCAATGGGTAACATACTGTGGTTCTTCGTCAGAAGGGGACCAGTGGTATCAACGAAACTAGTGAACTGTGTAGAGACAGTGTCTGTATGTGTTGGACAAACTGTCCATCAAATATGTCGAAATGAGCACGTCAAAAAAATGTCACCAGTCGTGACCTCAAGAAGAAACCCGCAGTCGCAGCCTTCGTTCGCAAGAATATAGTTTCCGATCTAGAGTACATAGTCTATTTTGTAATCAGTCTGTCAAATGTCCTAAAAAAAATGGGGTAGTGGAGTTTTTTTCTAGCCGGAACGGCAGATTTCCAGGCAACAGTTCAGTATGCTTGCATAAAGCAAGACTGTAACTGTTGGGCGCAGTGGGTTCGCAGCAGGATTGAGTTTGCTCAGGGTCTACATGCAGCATATGCTGTTTACTACTAGTTCTGCAGCATCAATTTGTGAACAGGGAAAAACTACCAGTAGCATACCATCCCACTTACTAAAGTAAGAAACAATGCTTGGATAGTCCTATAGTCACTTCAAAAGAAGACGTTACATAGGTGGCTAAACAAAAGAACGATGAATAGAAAACCGTCAGCGGTCTTGTGCAGAATATTGGAGATTTCTGCGATAAAAGCAACGACATATACGGCTTACACAACACATTGGTGACATAATTGTTATTATCAGCATCAACAGAAAGGCCGATGTGGTGATATTCAGGATCACAGCTTGAACTATTCTGAACTGCTTTTATGAAGCTCATACACTGACAAATCTGAAGCACAGAAAAATCTAATTGTCAAAGTTGCTGCTGACCTCATCAAGCATGACACCAAATGTAAACAGATGTCTTAAGATACCAATATCCCACCCATGAAAAGCACAGTACATTTGTATTAGAGTTGCTGCGCCTACTTGGACAATATTCAGTGTGAAAAAATAGGACTGAAGATTGCATCAGTAGGCCAGATCATTGTTTACGCTACGCGCCCCAGAGTCATGATAGTGCCATTCATGATTGGCCTAGCCATTGAAATGCATCATCAGTGAATGGTTATGAGGATGCTGACAGGTATATGTTCTTCAAACTTAAGGAAGACAGTAGAACCAGAGGACATAAAGCAGCATTAGTTAAGGAGCAGTGTAGGTTGGACATGAGAAACTACCCTTTCTCACAGAGGGTGATAAACGTATGGAACAAACTGCCAAATGATTGTGTTAATGCTAGTAGTGTGAATATGTTTTAAAATAGAATTTACAGATATTTGATAAGGGCGGGCTACACATAGATGAGAAAAATGTTGGACTCTCGATAAACCAATGGCTTCCTTGTCCACTTGCCATCTGGAACTTGTTGTTTGGGATGGCAATCTTGTTAAATCTTGTTAAATAATTCACAATTAATGAGGCTGGTTGTAGCATTGTTTTGGCTCTTAATGCACACAACCATAAAGGTGTATTTGAATATAAAATGCTTCTAGCTCATGTGTTATAGATTACTACATGCTTGGTATACATTAACATATGAATCACATCTGTTTTTTTGTAAAAAATTGATATTTAAGAGATATGCTAAAGAGTGGTGGCCATTTTGTAAATGGCCGCCAAAATTAATTTAGCTGTGCAACACAGATGGCCATCACATTTATTTCTGCCAGGCAACATATTAGGCGTCTTACCCTCATTATTGTAGTCAAACTTCAAAATTCGACGATGGGCACAAGGACTATAGGTATTTCAACGATTAAGCGTAAACAAATTGTTAGAACAGTTGTTCTTAGTTAAATATTTAGGTTAGTGCACGACGGAAACACATTTTACAACTAACAGACGATTGTACCTGAATTCGCATTTCTTTTCATGCATTGTAGATAAATGGATGCCTGTATTATTTGTATGCAATGGGTAACATACTGTGGTTCTTCGTCAGAAGGGGACCAGTGGTATCAACGAAACTAGTGAACTGTGTAGAGACAGTGTCTGTATGTGTTGGACAAACTGTCCATCAAATATGTCGAAATGAGCACGTCAAAAAAATGTCACCAGTCGTGACCTCAAGAAGAAACCCGCAGTCGCAGCCTTCGTTCGCAAGAATATAGTTTCCGATCTAGAGTACATAGTCTATTTTGTAATCAGTCTGTCAAATGTCCTAAAAAAATGGGGTAGTGGAGTTTTTTTCTAGCCGGAACGGCAGATTTCCAGGCAACAGTTCAGTATGCTTGCATAAAGCAAGACTGTAACTGTTGGGCGCAGTGGGTTCGCAGCAGGATTGAGTTTGCTCAGGGTCTACATGCAGCATATGCTGTTTACTACTAGTTCTGCAGCATCAATTTGTGAACAGGGAAAAACTACCAGTAGCATACCATCCCACTTACTAAAGTAAGAAACAATGCTTGGATAGTCCTATAGTCACTTCAAAAGAAGACGTTACATAGGTGGCTAAACAAAAGAACGATGAATAGAAAACCGTCAGCGGTCTTGTGCAGAATATTGGAGATTTCTGCGATAAAAGCAACGACATATACGGCTTACACAACACATTGGTGACATAATTGTTATTATCAGCATCAACAGAAAGGCCGATGTGGTGATATTCAGGATCACAGCTTGAACTATTCTGAACTGCTTTTATGAAGCTCATACACTGACAAATCTGAAGCACAGAAAAATCTAATTGTCAAAGTTGCTGCTGACCTCATCAAGCATGACACCAAATGTAAACAGATGTCTTAAGATACCAATATCCCACCCATGAAAAGCACAGTACATTTGTATTAGAGTTGCTGCGCCTACTTGGACAATATTCAGTGAGAAAAAATAGGACTGAAGATTGCATCAGTAGGCCAGATCATTGTTTACGCTACGCGCCCCAGAGTCATGATAGTGCCATTCATGATTGGCCTAGCCATTGAAATGCATCATCACTTTAGGTTGAAGTTCCTCATTGACTATGTAAACAGCTTTGGTTTTTGCTCTTCTTTTTCCGAAGTGAAGATGTTTGAAATGTCCGCAAGGTACCGACATCCCCTTTATCACATCATGTCACTTTATCCAGTTTGTTGCAAACAATGCAGCCCACAATGTCAGGACACTGGAGGGACAAAACACGTTCCACGGGATGGGGATAATCACAGCTGTGACGCCTGGAACCAAAACGCCAAATGAGGTGTTCTGTAACAGCTGGAGATGCAGTTGCTGTTTCTACAAGAAACTCCAGAACCACCGATAAAATTATATTATATATATATATATATATATATATATATATATATATATATATATATATATATATATATATATATATATATATATATATATATATATATATATATATATATTCTAACTAATCAGCACGACATCAGCACGAAGGATGTTCTCAGGAAGATGATGTATGCAGACGATCTGGCCATAATAGCAGAAAGCAAACAAGAGCTACAGGAAGTAGAAGGAATGGAAGGGGTGTTCGAGAAACACGGACTGAGAATGAGCTTGGAGAAGGCACAAGTGATGTGGGTTGGACACCAGAGAGAGGAGTTGATCAGTAGGTGGGATGGTAAGATCAAGCAAGTGGATGGCTTTGTGTACCTTGGAGGAATGGTTACGGAGGATGGGCATTCAGAGGCAGAAGTGCGACATCGGATGCAAGCGGGAGCGAATGCTTGGATAAAGGTAGAGGGAGTCATGTTGGACGGAAACATTTCAAAAAAGCTGAAAGGGAAAGTCCTGAGTCCGTGTGCTACACCAGCATGCATGTATGGTCTGGAGACAGTGGCGTTGACAGAACAACACCAACAGAAGCTGCAAGTTTGTCAGAACAACTGGGTTCGACGAATAAAAAGAAAAAAGAGGGTGGACAGAAGAAGGATAAACGACCTGAGGAAAGAGGTTGCGATGAAATGCAGCCTGACAGGAAGATTGGTGAGAAGCAGGATGAGATGGGCAGGCCACGTGGTAAGAATGGATGCAAGTAAACTAGCAAAGAGAGCAAAGAGAGCAGTGGAACAACATCAAGGATGCAGGAAAAGGGGAAGGCCACAGCTGAGATGGGAGGACTGCGTGAGGGGGAGCCGCAAAATACATGCCGCCCAGTACATAACTTGACATAACATACGTTGGTGCAAATACAGGTGTGTTTAGTTATTGTATCTACGTTGAGCTGAGCTGGTTTGCGGCAATGTAACTGTATATATTTCAAGCATTTTGATTGCTATGATCGGTTTCGTGAATGGCAAAAAGCTAATTCCTGTTATCAGTCTGGCACGGCATTTGGTGTCCGAATCGTAACTCCTTCACGCACATATCTTCACCATTTTCGAACCCTTTTACTGCGTCTCTCAAAATACCAACCGAGACAACGACACACGTTCATTGGTCATACTTCAGATTGTGGCGTCATAATATGGATCCATCAATTGACGTCATTATAAAAGAACGTTGGGGTGACGTCATTATGCTCGAACAAAATGGATCAGGCATTTTGACGAGAAGACGAGAAAATAGCTCGCTGTATAAATGTTGGCTTAATTTTTGCAGCAGCTGCATATTCAGGCGTTTTGTAGGGACATGCATTTTTGTTTTTGGTACAAGAAACCCTGATAAATAATATAATTATATTAATATAAAAGAAAGGAAATGCCTTTTGTTTGTATTCCACAAGTATATTCTGGAAGAAGTTACGCCGATACATTGCCTTAGCTATATTGTTCTAACATAGAGAGCATTATCAGTAATTTCCACTGTTCATGTATCGTTACTTACATTATTCCAATGGATCTTTGTGCATCATAGTTTCAGCAATCAAGCTTTGAGATAAAGCGCAGAAGAAGTCGCGGAATGCTTGTTATTTGCGATATTCGAAAAAAGGGCCAACGTAAGACCTGTAGCATTATTGTTCAATTGTTAAAAGTCTCTCCTGAAACAGAAACATTTCGCCAAAATAGAACCGTCAACTTCGAATATGAAAGAATTTGGCGTTTATTGCATTTTTCACTCTGGTGGTTCAAATAGTGGGCATATATAGGTATATATGTTCTCCGTTGCCTTTAATTGCATTTTCACTCTGGTGGTTCAAATAGTGGCATACATTTGAATCATCTCCGTAACGTTTTATTAAATTGCTCAATCTAGTGGTTCAAATAGTGGTATATAATTGAATCATCTCCGTTACGTTTTTGTACCGCGTGAGAGCAAAACAAAATGTAATTTAAATAGGTAGAATAACTTACTTTAACAATTGAGATGTAACATTGATTTCATAAAAAAAGCTTACTAAAATCCACAACGGAGATGATTATTACTTTTCAGATTATTCCTCAAGGAAAATCTATCGTTTTGTTTGACAAGTTCAAACCCAGAAACGGATTAATGGGTACTGGAACCCTGTGACAAGTTGGGATTGAGAGGTCCCACCCCCCTGGGCGTAGTCAATTGAGAGGTCCCACCCTCTGGGCGTAGTCAATTGAGAGGCCCCACCCCCCTGGGCGTAGTCAATTGATAGGTCCTACCCCCTGGGCGTAGTCAATTGGGAGGTCCCACCCCCCTGGGCGTAGTCAATTGAGAGGCCCCACACCCCTGGGCGTATTCAATTGAGAGGCGCCACACCCCTGGGCGTAGTCAATTGAGAGGTTCCACCCCCCTGGGCGTAGTCAATTGATAGGTCCCACCCCCCTGGGTGTAGTCAATTGAGAGGTCCCACCCCCCTGGGCGTAGTCAATTGAAAGGCCCCACACCCCTGGGCGTAATCAATTGAGAGGCCCCACACCCCTGGGCGTAGTCAATTGAGAGGTCCCACCCCCTGGGCGTAGTCAATTGAGAGGTCCCACACCCCTGGGCGTAGTCAATTGAGAGGTCCCACCCCCCTGGGCGTAGTCAATTGAGAGGCCCCACACTCCTGGGCGTAGTCAATTGAGAGGCCCCACACCTCTGGGCGTAGTCAATTGAGAGGTCCCACCCCCTGGGCGTAGTCAATTGAGAGGCCCCACACCCCTGGGCGTAGTCAATTGAGAGGCACCACACCCCGGGGCGTAGTCAATTGAGGCATCCTAATGCAGTGTAGTTTTATTTATTTTACAGTGATATAATTATCTATAATTGAATCTGATATTCTAAATATATTTAGTTCTAATTAGTTCAAATAAAGGATTGATGACACATTCGTGCATTTACATTTTCTCTGAAAAGTAAACCAATACTTCAATGCGTACCAGGAAATACCAAATATTATTATTTCTATTACAATGACATTTTTTGTCATCCCCGTTAACAGAATCTACTTCAGTTGAGCCTAGCATAGCATGTAGAGAACAAGCAATCCATATTGATGTACATCTTGGTGCAGTTGTCAACAACAATTAAAGCATTGATGTGACGCTGCAATAATGTATAAAAAAAACATTAATATAGGAAGAATAATATTAATTGAAATTAATAAAAGATTAAACAAATTAGGCAACCTGAAAGGAAACTGCTTAACAAAATAATATGTTCTGGCTATGGAGAAAATATAATTTGGACTAATAGGTATTACAGCTATTATACACGAATATATGTATTGGTTTCTGGAGTTCACAATTTCCAGTATAATAAGATGTATATACATTTTGCTAGGCCAAGTACCTTTCTTATCCACAAAGACATTACAGTCGCTAGGAATTGTGGTGAATGTACAAATAGAACTGTACATACAAGACCCTAGTTTAGTTCCTTCAGAGCTGGACAACATCATCTGAATCGTTGTTTTCCCTAAACAAAGAAATGAGATATTTCTAAACGACTTATGGTATTTTCAACTCACTGTGGCGCACGCATGCTAGCTTGTTGAAAAGTGACTACGGAGCAGCGTACTGATTGTCTGACAAGATAATTTCGATTCGATAAAATGTTGTCAATTTATATATATATATATATATATATATATATATATATATATATATATATATATATATATATATATATATATATATATATATATATATATATATATATATATATATATATATATATATATATATATATATGTATATATGGAGTGAGCCGTCGGTACGACGGATCTCGACCTCAGTCAGTATCGTGTGTACGGTTGTGGCTGAACAGACCGATCCGCGATGCACGTTGTCGTCCACAGACACGACACACAAAGGTGACAGTGTTTGATGAAGGCTGGGTAGCCTTCCGTCTTAGTCTCTTCTCTCTCAGGGCGTCGCACCGCTTTTTTTCGAATTCGTGTAGGCCGACATGGCATGTGCGACGCCAGAGGGCACGGTCCATCGCTGTGGACTCCCAGGTGTTGTGAGGCACGCCACATGATTTTAGTGTTGCCTTGAGCACGTCCTTGTATCTCTTTCGCTGCCCTCCCCGTGTTCGTTTGCCGGCGTCCAGTTCTCCATAGAACACTGCCTTAGGGATGCGGTCATCGGCCATTCTCACAAGGTGCCCGGACCAGCGGAGTTGTGCACGCTTGATGTGGTGTTCGATGCCCTTTTGTGCACAGCGCTGTAAGACCTCGGTGTTGGAAATCATGTCTTGCCACTTGATGTTAGCGATGCGCCTTAGGCTGCGCATGTGGAACTGGTCGAGTCTCCGTATGTGTCGGCGGTATGGTGTCCACGCCTCGCATCCATATAGCAGTGTCGGTAGCACCACGGCACAGTATACACTGATTTTGGTGGCAAGACGTACACCGCGTTCATTCCAAAGGCGCTTGGTGAGTCTGCCGAATGACGCGCTCGCTTTCCCAATCCGTGTTGAGACGTCATCGTCTATCATGGCATTTTGTGATAGCGTGCTACCCATGTAGGTGAACTTGTCAACGACGTTTAGTGGGTTGTTGGCGATGGTGATGATTGGAGCCGAGTAGTCTGCTCCAGGCTTCGGCTGATACATCACCTCGGTTTTCTTCAGACTGATAGTCAATCCGAAACGGCGGGCGGATCTGGCGAAAGCATTGGTAATCGCTTGTATGTCATCGATCGTATGTGCAAGAAGTGCACAGTCGTCAGCGAATAGTAGGTCTTTGATCAGTAACTTGGAAGTTCTTGTCCTGGATTTGAGTCGTCGAAGGTTGAATACGTTTCCATCAGTTCGGAACCGGATGAGTGCTCCCAAGTCGTTGTCATGGAACGCATCGTTGAGCATGGCTGAGAATACTAATGTGAATAACAGTGGTGCCATCACACAACCTTGCTTGGTGCCATTTGTTACCGGGAATGGCTCTGACGTTTGACCCTGATCTTGCACTCGGGCAACCATCCCTTCGTGGAATGAACGTATTACGTCGACAAACAAGTCAGGGCTACCAATCGTTCGTAGTATCTGCCATAAGCCATCTCTGCTGATTGTGTCGAAGGCTTTCGTCAAGTCAACAAACACCATGTATAGAGCTAGGTTTTGCTCTCTACATTTCTCCTGCACTTGGCGAGTTGCGAAGATCATATCGATTGTACTGCGCTGTGCTCGGAAGCCGCATTGACTCTCGGGCAGGATGTTATCAGCGAGATGTAGTGCAAGTCGATTTAGCAAGATGCGCGCGAGTATCTTCCCAGCTATACAGAGAAGAGAAATTCCACGGTGGTTGTAACAGATGCTTTTGTCACCTTTCCTTTTATAGATGTGGACGATGGACGCGTTTTTGAACTCTTGCGGAACAGCCCTGCTGTCCCAGATGTTGCTGAAGAGCTTTATAAGGCGCTTCGTAAGGTTTGTGCCACCGTACTTGTAGATTTCGGCAGCAATCGCATCTGGTCCTGCTGCCTTTCCACTGGAAAGTTTCTTGATCGCTGCTGTAGTTTCTTCAAGTGTGGGTCGGTGTGCCAGTTCTTCCATGAACGGGCGCTGTGCTATGTTGTCGATTGCGGCCTGCGAGATTGTTGATGGCCGGTTTAGCACATCGCTGAAGTGCTCCGCCCACCGTTCCAGTACGCGACTGGGCTCTGTGAGTCGTGTTTCGGCGTCTGCGCTCAGTAATGATGTAAATCCATTTGCTTGTGGACCGTATATCGCTTTGAGACCGTCATAGAAGGACTTTGAGTCTTTTCTATCCGCTGCCTCCTGCAACTCGTTCGCCCTGTCAGACCACCATTGTTCCTTCATGGCACGCAATCTGGCTTGAGCCGATTGCTTGTAGTGTCGATACGTGATTGCTTTAGCTGCCGAATCTCGATCATTTATCCACTCTAGATGTGACTCATGCATTTTTCTGAGGACGGTGGCTGCTTCTGTATCATTTTCATCAAACCAGTCACGGTGTTTGCGTTTTGTGGTGCCTAGTACGTCTAGCGCGCCTTGGTAGATTATGTCACGCAGCTTAGTCCATGTCTCATCCACATCTTGAGTTGTTTCAGCCTGTTCCTCGATTACCTCGTCCAGCTTTTTCTCCAGTTGCCGCTGTAGTTCGACAGATTTTAGTTTTGATACGTCCAGCTTCTTCCTTGGTTTCATTCCACACCTGTGCTTGCTGCCTTGGAAGGTTAGTCGCATGCGACTCCTCACCATCCTGTGATCAGACCAGCAGGTTGTGGCGCCTATGGTGCATGTCTTTTTGACGTCACGTGAGTCGCGTTGCCGTACTATGACGTAGTCGATCAGGTGCCAGTGTTTAGATCGAGGATGCATCCACGATGTCTTGTACTTATTTGCTTGTTGGAATAGCGTATTGGTGATTGTCAATTGGTATTCGGCACACATGTTCAGGAGTAGAGAGCCGTTGGCATTTTCGTTACCCATGCCATGATGTCCGATGACACGCTCCCATGTTTCATGGTCCCGTCCCACTCGAGCATTGAAGTCACCAAGCACAATCAACTTGTCGCTGCGTGGGACTCTGCCGATCGTCGTCTTCAGACTTTCGTAGAAATTTTCTTTCTCCTCGTCCGAGTAAGTCATTGTTGGTGCATATGCACTAACTATAGTGGCGTAGTTCTTTCCGGACAGTCTGATGCGCATGGTCATTAGTCTTTCATTTACTCCCTTTGGCAGCTTATCAATGTGGTATAGATATGAGGACTTTATCGCAAAGCCTACTCCTGCTTGTCGATGGTCATTGGCTGGTTTGCCGATCCAGAAAAAAGTGTAGCCAGCACCCTTTTCCTCAATTTGAGACTCGTCTGGTAGCCTCGTTTCACTCAAAGCTGCGATGGTGATGTTGTACCGTGCAAGCTCTCTGCCAATGATGGCTGTTCTACGTTCTAGTTGCTTGTCGTTATCTTGTAACGTTCTCACATTCCATGTGCATATATTCAATGTATCGTTTCGACCGCAGTGTTGGATGACCAGCCCGCCGCGGTTTGCGGGCAAGTCGGGTTTGGGTCAGCTTTTTTAGGAAACGTTTTTTGTTCCCTTCCCCGTTTGGAGAGAGCAGTGCTACCCCTAAACAGGGCTGCTCTGACGCCCTGGCAGGATACGAATGGCATCGTGACTCCACTGTCGATGACCAAGCGACCGTCACACCGGGGCCGCCAGCGTGCAGGGTCGTGACTAGCAGCTTCCAGCGACATCCTTCGCCTGCCACCGTTGCCACTTCCCCATCGCCGCTGGGCTTGTTTGACTGAGTACCTGCGCATGGAGGTTTAGGGTGGCATGTACTTGCGCAGATACATTCCACACACTCGATCCTACCTTCCATGACCCGTGGCTCGGGTTAACCGAGACGACCGGTGAAAGGGTTGGACTGCCGGCAGTGACCAAATGGCTGTAATACGTCTAACCAATTGCTCTGTGATGCTCTGCCACACATCTGCTTGACCGCCTTCTGAGCCGCAGTGAACAATGTGAGTCGCATAGCGCCTCATCTGCCGGAGAAGTCTTTAGACACAGTGGGGTAGACGTCCCCTACTCACCACCAAGGTATACCCTGGTGGCTACCCCGTACATAGTTCAGCCAGTCAGCCGAGACTGTTGCCCGGAGGGTGGCCGCTGCGGTGTCCGCGCAACTACTAGGAGCCATATGTACGAGTTGGATGGGGAGGGTAGACCGGAGTCCTGGGCCACCCACTGCATGCAGTGGATGCGGCTGCCGCTCAGACAGAGGTGCTACTACTCATCCCCATCCCAACCCCCCTGTCAATTTTAGAAATGAATCCATTTGCCATCACAAAAAGAATCCGTGTAAATTTAATTAGAAGTACTGAGAAAGAAATGTGGGCAATGCACTATAGATTGTATAGGGTGTATCAAGAGAATGTGTTCTACCTTATTACCGTACGCCTACAAAGGGTGCACAGTAGGCCTAATTAATTCAGCAAACACATGGAATTACTGGTCACACAGTTCCGTCATACGCTGGGAGGAAGGAATTTATTGTTGACATCTCTTTCATCTACAAAAAGAAATTGGCACACGAGAGGAACGTACGCTAGCCGTGTATCCATACAACGCAATAACAATCCTGTTAATTATTGTTTTGCACAAGAGCAGATGTCACCAACAGTTGTTTTTGTAAAAAGTAACGTATCAATTAAAACTGTCAATCAACTACAGCTTCAGACTCCAGAGTATCTGTTTTTAGATACGCAAAAGAAAAACGTTTACGATTAATTTAAATGGGGATACGAGGAAAGGTCAACATATGCATTTGTGCCCATGAATCAGGACGGCGGTGGAGGGGGGCACATGAAAGGGCTGGGTCAATATCCTGAATGGTGAATGTGTATTGAGGCAATGCGACGAGCATGGGATCTGATATCACTGCTCATTCTAAAACTTAAATCCAACAGTAGACCAATTGGGAATAGTAACATCAACATAATCGATTCACAGATAGCAAGTGTGTCTACCGTCTACTGTAGCCCTTCTAGCAAACATGTTGGGGACGCAACTGTGCAACATGTAGACAAAATGGGTCAAGGGTCATACGGTAGATCCCAAATGGGTCAATGGTCATCCGGTTGGAATCATGGTTAATTCAATTTGAATTTTGCAGCATATTTGACAGTTGTATAAATGGTTTCAAACTAATACATAACGATCTAATTAAATACACAATTTATATCATTTATAATATGTATAATGATGTGTATTCATATTTTGTGCTGATGATACTAATATATTTTATGCCGGTAACAATCTATTAGAACTACGAGATATGTTAAATAGAGAACTTGCGAAATTGTGCATGGTTTGCTGTGAGCAAATTATCACTGAACTTATCCAAAGCAAATGATATGTTATTCAGGAACAGTCCGCCAGATATAGACCTTAATTTGTGCATAAATAACGAACGAATAACGAGTACGTGTCACAAAAGTTCTGGGAGTATTTATTGATGACGATCTGAACTGGAAACGTGACAGTAGTACGGTTAGACATTTTTTTCTCGAAAATTGCAGCGATCATTTACAAAGGTAGTTGTCTAATTAATCTTGACGAAATGTACATATTGAATTGTTTTCTGTTGTTGTCATACTTTAACCATTGTAGTGAGATATGGGGTAATACCTGTGTTACAAATATTAAGTGTATTACAGTACTGCAAAAACGAGTAGTTTCCCTATTCTGTGGCGCAAAACGTTTGGAGTATACCAGCATCCTCTTCAAGCAACTGTGCATTTTTAAATTTGTAGATATAGTAACATTTAATACAACCATTATTATGTATCAGGCACATCACAATGCACTGCCGAATAGTTTGCAAAACATGTTTAAGCTGTATGTTTCAACACATTGTACTCGACAGAGAGATACCTACAGAACTCATCGTGTGCGTACTAACATAACATCTTCTTTCTATATATTAGATCTAAGAAATCAAAATAATTATAATAAAACATTACATGTTATAGGCACTGTATGAATTAGTTATTAGTTCGTGATTTATAATTTATATTTATTGTAAGAAAATGTATTTGCATCATACATAACTATACTAGTAGTGGAGTGGGTTAAGTCAAAATTTGAGTGATATCGTGACACGCTGGACCAAAGCACCAAATTTGGCACAGTTGTACCTTAAGACCATACAACACTTTTGGAAGGGGACTACCCGATTTTAAAGGCCCATGTCAAGGTCAGGCCAATGTCAAAAGTCAAATTATGGGTGTATCATTTGTTTGGTCATACGACACTTACTCAATATATATATATAAACGTGATCTTGGTGTATAAACATACATACTCATTCCTCAAGGTAGCACACCTGACCATCGCACATAAACATATAAGTCATGCACATCAAGTGACTGCCATGTCCCTTGCAAAATTCCAACTTGATGCCTTCATAACAATGTGCAGTCCAGACGAAGAGACAACGATTGAAGACTGGAAAGATGACCTGAAACGTCCAACGTTTGATTTCTTGATAAAATCCTGCATATTGAAATGTTGATCCTCGTCTTTGTCCGATCACACAGTGAAAAGAACTTCGCCCTCTATGTACATGTTCTGGAGGCGCTAGTACCCTGGGTTTTCGTGCTTGACCACACGATCTACGCCCGCTGGCTACCAGTTCACATAAGGGATATGTAGGCCCTTCCACGTGAAATCAGTGATGTGTTCAAGAAATACTGGGTATTCACGAAGACTAAGAGTAAGTTCTCAAGCATGCCCCTCGATCAAGCACACGAGCAAAATAACGAAACCGTGAAGGGATCTGGCGGTGCCATCGGTCTCAGAAAATCCTGCTGCCCTGAAGAGATTGATGGTGGCAGGTCCAGAACAGGCCAGGATCCTCACTGAGTTTATGAGCAGTATCATTCGCTGGATCAAGCCAGCCAGAATCACGAACAAGGACATTCCACTCAGGAAACGTTCAGGAAGCAGGTGACTAATAGACCGGGAGCCCAGAGCTTTTACTTATGTAAACGATGCCAAAAGGTTTGACCCCATGGACTGGACTCTTTCCTTGGGGTTTGACTGAATGGACCACTCCCCGACATCCCCTAAAATTCGTTGTTGCCGGGTCTGGGCTGGTGGGATTGCTCCCGAAATCACCCACCAAAGGAGGCAAAAAAGTACATTTATTTATGGGAATGGCGCCAAGGCTAAAAACAGTGCCATATGTTACCTTGGAGTTCTCTGAGTATGGAATGACCAATGCCAGCAATTTTAGGTGGGGGACTCCCCCTGCCAGCAACCCCTAAAGGGTGCGGAAAAGGCCATTTATTTAATGTGGGAATGCAGTGGTTGTCTTTTTATCATTGTTAGATTACATACGTGCAGCTGAATGTCTCTGGAAATTCATCTGATATTGATCGACATTTAGACGTGTACTTGCTCATTGGGCATCCATTGTTGAATTTGCTAATGTTGTAATGCTTAATAATAATAATTAAATTATTGATTGTTCAATTTCAATACACAGTGCATATCAACATTAGTTGTGTGTGGTTTAGATATTTGTGCCTCATCATATGCAAGTATAAAATGTCTACTAGTGTTAACCTATAATTATAAGTTACGTGTAAACATACCAGCAAACATGGTTTGCTTACGCACTGTGGCCGCCATTTTGGATTTATGCAAATTAATAAATTATCCAATAGGACGGACAGTTTTCAACAATTAATATGGTCATTTAAAACACTCACAAATGTTGTATAAGTGACGATATATGGTATAAATGGAATTATAACATTATTTTACCTTGACCTGACCTTGACACCGACCTTTAAAATCGGGCAGCAGCCTCCCAAAAGTTTTGTATGGTCTTAAGGTACAACTGTGCCAAATTTGGTGCTTTGGCCCAGCGTATTACAATCATTCCCCTGAGCCACTCTACTAATGTTGGGGGTGAACCGTAGATAAGTATCACACTTCTGTTCACTCCCTTTCCACCAACACTCTTGTTTATTTTATTTTTTACACGTTTCACATGGTGTTGAATTTTGTAATAATAGAATTTGTACTATTGGTTGATGGAAATAAATTACTGATTGATTGATTAATTTGATTGATATTGCGTTTCACTGCATATGCAAGACATTTGCACATTATAGAGATACAAATGAATATAAGATATACTACAAAACAAATGGCATTTGTTCGTTCCCCTGGCGGAACGTTATCAATGTTCTTTTAATACAACCTATTAACTGGGCTAGTCAGCACACTTAGGGGCAGAGATTAAATCCCTTCCCCAACAAAGACTTTGCTAATATCAAATTGTTCATACCATAAAATCGAATGAATTGTTTGTGTGTGTTATGCATACGCTAATATTGCAAATTATATTGTATTTTGCCTTTTAGGTTAATGTAGATTGTACATGACATTGTTGTATGTATTTGTATACATTGTCCCCAAACGCACCGCCAGTTTTAAGCATTAGGATGGGGTGCGTTTTGGGAATATAGCAGGGTGCGATTTAGGGAAAATGATCAGTGACACTAAATCGGCCATTTACAAAACATTTATTCCGAAATGAAATTCCGATAATGTGCGTATGGTTCTGTAATAAATTCTAATTACTAAACATATCATCGTTAGAAAAATGCACAATATTAATTACATTGCCAACACTTTACACAGCGTCATATTAAAGTCAAACACGATCAAAAACTTTCTCGAAAATTGTCGACTTCTAGACGACAATTCGTATACCACGTGCTTTAAACAGCGACATCTACCGAACTGAATACATAACGCATACATGGTGTTGCTGCGGTCCGCTAGAGCAGTGTTGGAGCGCTTTAGGGAACAGGTGCGCGTTAGGGATTTCCCCTGCTCCCAACGTATCTCAATGTTATCGTATGTACCATATAAGTTAAACGTATCTCATAGGTAGCAGTACTGGAGTTCTAGCTATAGGTTTGTAGCAATTAACTTGCCCATTAAGCGTTACTATTTCGGGGTGAGGGAGGAAGTGGAACGTGGGTCCTCAAAAAAATGGTGGTAGGTTGGCATCAACATTGGTGGGAGGTTGGATAGGTGGGAGATGGTACTCTCAAAACAGGTAGGAGGTTCCCCCCAACCACACAGGTGGGACTTAGATTGAGACCCCTCCAATTACCGTTCTTAAATGTATAAACTGTAGTCAAATTACTGGTGTTTTCCCTGTCCTGTTAAGTTATCCCTGTTCTTAGATATGTAGATTAAGTAAGACTTAAACTTCTTTAACATTACGTCTACAAACTGATACGTATGCCATATTTACGTATTCACTAATGGAGGCCATTCTATCTGCGTTTACGTATCAGTAGGCTATCTCGGCGCGAAACTTATAGAGCACATGTAACCGGCAAATTCTGCTGACGTGAGTGCCTATATAAGTTGCGGAACTAGCAATGCGTAAAACAAAAAATTAAACTGTCTAATGTATTACGCAATGCTACCTACCATTGTCTGGAGTGATTAAAGTTGGAGCGAATGCAAGTGTTTTTCTGACACACCGTGACACCGAACGCCGCGTTAATAACTTGTTGAATAGAAATAGCCGCACCTCGTGTTAGCATTAGTTAGTGGTAGACATACTAAACAAACTAATCAAAGTTACAAATAACTTTCTTTTCATTTCACAAATCACCAATCATATATGATAAAAGATAAAACAAACAATATAACATAACAAACAATTAGTTTCATGCAGATTATATACTAAGTACTTTTTTAAGTATTTGAGTTACACGGTATGCCACTGCCTAGGCATACACGAACGACATTGAATTCAAAGGGCGAGCTTCTTGCCTAGACACTGCCACGCCCGTAGCTGAAGGGCCTAGCGGCAGTTTTATCAAGTCTACTTCATTAAAAGACAAATATATATATATAATATACATACATCATATAATTATATAATAATGTGCGTAATGTTGTACATGTCGGTAAGACATGGATTT
Source organism: Lamellibrachia satsuma (assembly GCA_033239005.1). Taxonomy (NCBI): domain Eukaryota; kingdom Metazoa; phylum Annelida; class Polychaeta; order Sabellida; family Siboglinidae; genus Lamellibrachia; species Lamellibrachia satsuma. The sequence goes on from BSQZ01000029.1 coordinate 1,882,949, forward strand.
GGGCTTGTGGTGATGTCATGCGTTCACCCACTTTAATAGTCTGATTATGGATTTCGTCAGGCAGAAGGCCCAATTTCGGAATAGTCTAGCCAAGCATCCTTCATGATGCGCCATTATTTACCATGTTACCCTGTTAGTATTGATGGCGACGATGGGACAATCAGCTGCAGTTTGTCTACTGATAACAAATTAGCGTAATGACAATATCCTCGCGCAAGTACGAGAGCAAGCCATTGTTTGCATAAGCATCAGCAAACGCTCGCTCTCGTACAGTATAATGAAGGTATGTCTGTGCTCTCGGCGGACTGTCCCTCACGGTACGTATTACACCGTCATATTGAACTGCGCACCATAACAAATGTGATTCTAATGGACAGCAGCTTTGATGGTTTACCGCAAACGAAAGAGCGTTCTTTAGGAGTGATTTACTCGTGCAGGATGCGCCGTCTGTCCCATTATTGACGTTCAATCATTTACCGTACGTCGTTATGTCATGCTCTCTATATGTATCACAGGAACTAGTTCTCGGAGGATCCGTGCGAAGCATGGCAATTAAGTGATGATAGCTGCTTAGATGGATGCCATTGAAGAAGGGTTGTGTATTGAATATATCACCATATGGCAAATATATCAAGTCGCACAATATTTTTGGCCTGATATTTTGGTTTTGGAAATATAAAATTAAAGTCCACATTTAACATGCACAAGGTTCCAGACGGTCAGTGACATACCAGAATGTTCCAGACGGTCAGTGACAGACCAGAAGGTTCCAGACGGTCAGTGACCGGCCAGAATGTTCCAGACGGTCAGTGACAGACCAAAAGGTTCCAGACGGTCAGTTACAAACCTGAAGATTCTAGACGGTCAGGGACAGATCTGAAGGTTCCGGACGGTCAGTGACAGATCAGAAAGTTCCGGACGGTCAGTGACAGATCAGAAGGTTCAAGACGGTCAGCGACAAACCAGAATTTTCCAGACGGTCAGTGGCAGACCTGAAGGTTCCAGACGGTCAGGATATACCTGATGGTTCAAAACGGTCAGTGACAGACCTGAAGGTTTCGGGCTGTCAGTGACAGGCCTTAGGGTTCCAGACGGTTAGTGACATACCAGAAGGTTCCAGACGGTCAGTTACAGACCTGACAGTTTTAGCTGGTCAGTGACATACCTGATGGCTCCGGACGGTCAGTAACAGACCAAAAGGTTCCACACGGTAAGTGACAGGCATGAAGTTTCCAGACGGCCAGTGACGTACAAGAATGTTCCAGACGGTCAGTGACAGACCTGAAGGTTCCTCATGGTGAGTGACAGACCTGAAGATCCCTGACGGTCAGTGACAGACGGTCAGTGATATACCTGAAAGTTCAGGGCGATCAGTGACATACCTGTAGGTTCTGCAGACGATCGGAGACCAACCTAGGTTCCTGACGGTCAGTGACAGACTAGAAGGTTCCAGACGGTCGGTGACATACCAGAATGTTCCAGACGGTCAGTGACACATCTGAAGGTTCCGGGCGGTAGTATGTGACATACTAGAAGATTCCAGACGGTCAGTGACATACCAGAATGTTTCGGACCGTGAGTGACAGACCTAAAGGTCCCGGACGATCAGTGACAGACCAGAAGGTTCCAGACTGTCAGTTACAGACCTGACAGTTTCAGACGGTCAGCGACATACCTGAAGGTTCTGGACGGCCAGTGACAGACCAGAAGGCTATAGACGGTCAATGACAAACATGAAGTTTCTGGACGGTCAGTCACAGACCAGAAGGCTATAGACGGTCAATGACATACCTGAAGGTTCTGGACGGTCAGTGACAGACCAGAAGGCTATAGACGGTCAATGACAAACATGAAGGTTCTGGACGGTCAGTGACAGACCAGAAGGCTATAGACGGTCAATGACAAACATGAAGGTTCTGGACGGTCAGTGACAGACCAGAAGGCTATAGACGGTCAATAACATACCTGAAGGTTCCAGACGGCCAGTGACAGACCAGAAGGCTATAGACGGTCAATGACAAACATGAAGGTTCCAGACGGCCAGTGACAGACCAGAAGGCTATAGACGGTCAATGACAAACATGAAGGTTCCGGACGGTCAGTGACAGACCAGAAGGCTATAGACGGTCAATGACATACCTGAAGGTTCTGGACGGTCAGTGACAGACCAGAAGGCTATAGACGGTCAATGACAAACATGAAGGTTCTGGACGGTCAGTCACAGACCAGAAGGCTATAGACGGTCAATGATATACCTGAAGGTTCTGGACGGTCAGTGACAGACCAGAAGGCTATAGACGGTCAATGACAAACATGAAGGTTCTGGACGGTCAGTCACAGACCAGAAGGCTATAGACGGTCAATGACATACCTGAAGGTTCTGTCCCAGACGGTCAGTGAAAGACATAAAGGTTCTAGACGGGCAGTGGCAGACCAGAATGTTCCGGACGGTGAGTGACAGACCTGAAGGTCCCAGACGGTCAGTGACAGACGGACGGACAGTGACAGACTTGAAGGTTCAGGACGATCAGTGACAGACCAGAATGGTCCAGACGGTCAGTTACAGTCCTGAAGGTTCCACGGGGTCAATGACAGATCTGACGCTTCCAGGCGGTCAGTACCATTCCTGACGGCTCCAGACGGTCAGTGACAGACCTGAAGATTCCAGACGTTCAGTAAAATACCAGAAGGTTATGGACGTTGAGTGACAGACCTGAAGGTCCCGGACGGCCAGTGACAGACCTGAAGGTTCAGGACGATCAGTGACATACCAGAATGTTCTAGACGGTCAGGTACAGACCTGACAGTTTTAGACAGTCAGTGACATAAATGAAGGTTCCGGACGGTGAATGACAGCCCAAGAGGTTCCGAATGGTGAATGACAGCCCAAGAGGTTCTGAATGGTGAATGACAGACCTAGAGATTCCGAATGGTGAATGACAGACCTAAAGGTTCCAAATGGTGAATGACAGACCTAGAGATTTCGAATGGTGAATGACAGAGCTAGAGGTTCCGAATGGTGAATGACAGACTTGAAAATTCTGGACGGTCAGTGACAGATCAGAAGGTTCCAGAAGGTCACTTACAGACCTGATCGTTTAGACAGTCAGTGATAGACATGGAGATTTCAGATGGTCAGTGGCAGACCTGAAAGTTCCAGAGGGTCAGTGACAGGCACGAATGTTCCAGACGGTCAGTGAAATACCTAAATGTTCCAGACGGTCAGTGACAGACCTGAAGGTTCCAGACGGTCAGTGGCAGACATAAAGGTTCCAGATGGTCAGTGACAGACCTGAAAGTTTTAGACAGTCAGTGACAGAGCTGAATATTTTAGACGGTCAGTGACAGACATGAAAGTTCCAGGCTGTCAAATAACAAGTATATTTTTTGAGCACTCTGAATCCTACAATAGGTGACGTGCCGGTGTAGGTCAACACCTGGTGTGAAAGTGTGTGCCATAGGAACTACGGATACAGTGTGTTTTATACATGAATGTAAAATGTTCCTTGTATACATATTAATAATTTCCCAAAAGTGTGGTAATTTATGTCCAGTATAGGTGGAGCTACCATCCAAAGACACGGTAATGTCTAACAGTAATGTAGCACACAATTTTTTATACATTAAATAAAGCCTAATTTAAATACAATTTAGCAAGTATTTTGTAAAACATAGCAACGTATAAAAATTAATAAACGCAGGCACGCACGCACGCACGCACGCACACAAACGCACGCGCTCGCTCGCACACGCACGCGCATACTTTTATTATTATTGATGAAATGTCAAACAACAGCCAAGTTGGACTGACCAAGACTATAACATCATGTCTCGTTCAACAGATTTATGTATCGCCAATCCTCCGAATTTATATCCGCGTCTGAGCTGGATTCCAATTGATCGTGATGATTCGGTTGTGTAGTACATCATCCGCGACATCTGGACACAGTGATGCGGAAGACGACTGCGCCGATAGCAAATACATATCATTTGGAGCTTTGCTTTAGTAAGCTCTATTTGAGTTTATCAGCTTTCTTGCATAAGCAGTGCACGACAACCAGATAACCTAAACCACCGCTTCCCACAGGCATGACACAGTTGACGTTGTCGTTATCCCGTGTAGAAGACTGCGTCTAAATCTCTAGCAAAGTAATGGTTGTAAACCAATCGTAAGAACATTACACATAAGCGTGTATTTAAAAGTATTGGATGTGCTTACATGTTTTTTTTATGGAAAACGCATGTCGAAATTTCGTCCGCCATTGTCACATACGGTAATACATAAAGATTGCATTTTATATTATCATATTTGCTTGTGATCTGAAGTCACAATGACTGATTTGAAAATATTATTATGCCAACTTTCTATTATTTTACTGTTGGGTTTTTAAATAGTTTTTCTTTTGTCTATTTCAAACACACGATTGAAGACACACAACTTATTGTTTGACTACATAAACCCTAGTGCCAAATTCCGGCAATACATACACACATCAGAACTGTTTAACAACATCAATATGATACTGCTTGACACACGCGCACACGCGCACATGCGCACACGCGCACACGCGCACACGCGCCCATGCGCACACGCACACACCTTAGTACGGCTTGACCACATTAATCCTAGTACTGCTTAAAGACGCGCACGCACACACGCGCACACGCACGTACTCACGCACGCGCGCACACACACACACACACACACACACACACACACACACACACACTTCCCTGAAATAATATAAATGTATACGCATTTTGATTAGTAGTTGCCCATGTTTTACAGTTAATTGTTAGAAACTATTCCTAAGAAATAAAGATTGTATGCACAACATGATTATATGCGTGTCACTAGTAGTACAGTAAAAAATATGTGTCTGAAGAATGGCTTTAATTTGAATTTAATAATTTGATTTATGAAGTGCTAGATCACAGCCTATGTGTGTATTTTCCGAACTGCCGCATCTTGAAATTAAAAGATGCAAATTGCAAGTGCCGCAGCACCAAGACGACAATTTAGTGGTTAAAAAAGCATGTAATCTCACAATTACATGAACAGTGTGTTACTTTGAATATTCAGTACTGGTCACATCATTTTAACAGCTGATCAAGGGCACACCGTGTCTGATTCCGCAATGTCTGAGAGATCTTCTATGATGTGCTCCACACAGTGCATGCATTAACAGCTGATCAAGGGCACACCGTGTCTGATTCCGCAATGTCTGAGAGATCTTCTATGATGTGCTCCGCACAGTGCATGCATTAACAGCTGATCAAGGGCACACCGTGTGTGATTCCGCAATGTCTGAGAGATCTTCTATGATGTGCTCCACACAGTGCATGTCAATTGCATTTGCAATGAAGATGATATATTTGAAGAATATGTAATCGTAAAAGTAAACAATGACTCGATCATGTTTGAAATGATACAGTACAGTGCATACAGAAATTGTATTGTATGCATTTTTACAATTGCAATAAATGTTCTGCCCATGAGCTGTGTGGTCTACTTAGGCATATAGCATCTTATGAATATGGCTACCTTTTCACAGCTATTGTTTATCAGTGTAAATATAAATAAAACACTGTACCAGCCATTCTACGAACTGGTCACTTTAACTTTTTGAAACGGATACACATTGTAGAGTAACTTTAAGAAATGTAATTTACATTATACACATCACATTGTAATGATCTGGTGAGATAACAGGTTGAAGTAATAGTGCGTACTTGTGTATAATACAACAGGATTATATATTGTGTAACTGACGTCATTATTGTCATTTGTTCTAAACTCTCAAAATATAATGTGTCTATTCATATGTTTGTAACATCAGTTGTTTCTATGTGTTTATCTGTGTGAAACTGAAAATAGATAGCCAGTATGCAGGATTTGTAATTTACCCTATTTCTTTGGTAATTTACATTATAAGGATGTCTTCCATTATATATCGGCCAATGTAATACTGAGTAACACGCTGTATTAGACGCGTAAACATATGATGGTCCTTATTTTGAAGTAATAGCTTTGAAAGGTAAAACACATTATTATTATAAGAAGAAAAATAACCTGCGTATGTCAAGTTTGGTGTTTTTTTTTTTACATACATTAGTCATTCGCACACACATAAAGTCATAGCAATGCCAATGGCAATGCTATGGACAATTGTAGGTGGGAGGTAAGATTGATGGGAGGTGGACTCTCAAGATTGGTGGGAGGTTGGTCCCCAAAACAGGTGGGAGTTGGGAAGTTGAAATCTTTGTCACACACCCTCCATATAGTGTAATAGAAATCGCGGTTGAAGTGTATTTAAACGTGCCTACATAATTGTATTACAACACGCATTCAATATATTGTGGAAGTGCGGAATTATAGGTACAATTATGTATGCAGATCCTTCTACACTATAAATGAACGCAGTCAATAATTGGTCCCGTTTGTTGGCATTTTTTTAATTATTAATTTTATTGCGACGCTACGCCTGTAGCTACGCCAGTAGCTATGCTTGGCCCTGGGTGCCTGTAGCTATGCTTGGCCCTGGGTGCCGCTTTCAAAACACAGCAGATGCAAATAAAACGTACAATAAAACTTATGCTTACTTGGTACATGCCATACACAAATACATACCATACACAAATACATACCATACACAAAAACATTCTCACGACGTCGATGCACTCGCTTGCGGCGAAATCGCCCTCTGAATACAGGGCGCAGAACTTACGAAAACGTTACGCGGCCTCTTTTAGCTCTTTTAGCTCTTAGACTTAGATTTAGACTTAGTCCGGCAGCAGAGGGATTAGACCTGGAAGTAGGGTACATACGAAGCTTTTTTTTTGGTTGCTGGCACTTTAATGTGTACTGATCCAGAAATTGCATGATGCCACTTTGCTATCATTGAGCAATTTCTTTTACAATCATTTTAAAATTAGCCTGGGCCAAGACAATTGTCATATAGATCATTCATGCTGAGCTAATTGGAATAACTAGTAATGTGATTAAAATGTCCTAGTGTGTGAAATCAAAGTACCCATTAATGATAACAAGGCATATATGGCAGTTACTTTATTCTAAATGACGACGGTATTAATGTCTTAATGGCAATTGATTGCAAGCGTCACGCCAGTTAGCGCGTTTAGATTCTAGCAACGACACATCAGAATTTACGCATATAAATGAAAGATTCCGAGACAGCTGCAGCATCAGTAATGAGGCATCCTCTGCAGTGTAGTCTGCGCAAAAAATCGTCGTAAGACGCTCACTCCAGCACTAGCTCAGTAATAATATTAAAATAATATGTTCTTATTCTGTTAAAGCTATACTGGCGGCAAACTTTACCACTCCTTAGTGTATTACTATTACACAATTGTCGCGTAATGTTATGTGGTCAAGCAAAAGTAGAGCGGCTTTAGAGTGCACGTATTCACGCAGTACTTGGATGTATTGGTGCATACTTAGCACAATTAAAAAGTCTCTAATCTCAAACAGCCTGATTTCTCCACCATTGATTGATGCAACAATGCGCGTGTTGTGCGGGCTGGTGACATCGAGCGTTCGACCTGCAGTCATCCGGGCAGCGCTTGCTGGTGATCAGATTAGGCCTGGCGATGTCACGATCTCTATCCAATGGTTCCAAACCTCGAGAATAACATCCAATGCAAGGACTGAACGCACGAGAGAGGCATTTGAAAACAGTGACGTAAATATCCAATTAAACGGAGCCGGACCATATAAATGTGTGTGAAATCAGACGTGGCATGTAGACGTAATACGTTTTGGCGCAATTACCACAAGACGTGCGCGCGTTTTCAAACTAACGCGTCGTTGCAGTGGGACATAAAGACGTGCATGTCGCGAAATCAACCCAATAACTCATGACGCATTAAAAAACTAACACGACGTTAATAAACATTTTTCTTCCGTGGCGGTTCCGTGATTGCATGACGTACTGCGCATGCCCGAGATCGTTACTCGGTACATAATTGTGTTTTGATGGCAACATGAAACTAGACTAGTTACTTTCATCATTCGCGGCGTCGGACTGAGCCTGACGCGATCTGAGCTCACTGTTCGGAACTGATTCCCGGGAGAAGCGCTAGCTTAACTGAGGGTCCCAGCTGACGCTAGCGTCCAGTCGACAACGTGCTGCCTCGGGCTGGCGACAGCCGTAGTCTCGCTAGTCGAATCCCAGCAGCAGGCGTGCCAAATGGAAGCGAGCCAGTCGCCTGCCGGGCGGCACACATCGAGTGAACGCTCCGTCTCTCTGGCTCACAAACACAAGCTCTGCGCGGCGGCGATGCACTGTGTTAACCTTGGTCGCAAACACATGGAATGTGTCGGGATGTGAAACCGGCCAAGTTGGGAATGGGTCTACCACGACGTTTGCTACAGTGAATTATTCGGCACGACTATTCTTTCTGGAATCCCTGCTACCACAGAAGATTCGTTCCGCCACCAAGGTATGTTTTATGTGTGTGTGAGGAGGCGGGAATTAACTAGCATTATAATTATTATTATTATTAATTCCAGGAAATGCATATCCACGATATTCTTATCAAGGCGTGTACAATAGCATTGCATATAAATAAAGACATGTGTAGTAATTAAATGGTTCAGCATAAACATGAGTATAGATCGACGTATAAAATCACTTGAGTATAAATTTACTCAAAATTGTCTGGAGGTACAGGTTAAAATACAGTCGCTAAACGCATGGAATACTTGCAAAGTTGTGTAAACGGCGTTATGAATCATGCACATCTGCGAATACAAAGGTGTCTATATATGGTAGGCCTACAGAAATGGTCCGGTAACGGAAAAGGCACAATGGAAAAAATACAGTTTGTGTAGCGTTTCTTTATCAAGTCACGAATGTGTATTGCAATGTTAGGCCATTCACTGCACGGACGCAAACAATTATCTTGAACTAAATTACTGACACAATAACATATTACTATGCTCTCACACACGTGCTCACACGCACGCACGCACGCACGCACGCACGCATGCACGCACGCACGCACGCACGCACGCACGCACGCACACACACACACACACACACACACACACACACACACAAACACATACACACACACACTCGCACGCACGCACACACACCACACTTTTGGTCCAATCAAGAGTATGTTTGTTTCTCACCCAACTTGTTCTTGTTACGAGAAAGGATATTGTGTGTTTGTCAACGCCGCATAGTTACCACCAATTTGCAGAATTAAAATGTTCTGTGTCCACCAAGCACATAATGTAGACAAACGTCAATAATGCTGAATCTAGATTTATTTCGCTGATTGTTATAAAACACATTTAGCCAATGAGACTCGTTTTTGAAAAATGAACTAACTAGAACTCAAGTTGTAGTCTGACTGGTAAATATGGCGTCTGGAGTAGTCTTCGATATCATGTGTGCATGCTTGTCTCTGTTCTCCCTCCCGGCAAGATTAAAAATCCGGATAAAGTTCCATGGTGAGGAACCTTGTGAATGTGATAAAGCAGAACATTATTTAATGGTTCACTGCGCAACATGAAAATAACACATGAGACAACGAATAAATCAGCCAGAGGAAGCGAAACTAATTTCTCCGAAAGAGTAAGGAAATGCAGTAATAGTATGAGGAATGTGCATGCAGCTGTTGAATCTTCCCTCGTCTAGCAACGCTGCAAACAGAAACCGTTTGTAGCGGTGAATTGTTGGTTTAAGGTACCCAAGCAGTTGCGCCGTGTTAATGCACGTACATACGCAAGCATGCACACACTCTTCACCTCTCTGCTGCTGCATATCTAGTCGCTCGATTATATCATCAAACTGCGCAGTTACTGGCAGGATAATGCGCCTTGCAATAATAACGCTACGTAATGGATGTTTGTATCTGGTGGACGTTCGAGTACTAAGTAGTGATACATCTGCCGGAATACAGCGCTTCGCGCAACGATACACTGATATCTATGAACATCGCACTAACATGAGCAGTTTGCGCACAATCCTGGTAAATTGGCGTAGTTAAAATGTACAAAGCTCTGCTCGTGCAATACTGTTTTATATCGATTAACGCCACCGACGAAGCCAAAATCAGAGCGTATTTCGCAGCTATAAATATTCCAAGCCAATCAATTCATCCCGGCTGTGACATTGTTGAAGCGGAAGAAGATGAGATTGAAATCTGCGAGATATATATATATATATATATATATATATATATATATATATATATAGATATATAGATATATATATATATATATATATATATATATATATATATATATATATATATATATATATATATATATATATATATATATATATATATATATATATAGATAGATAGATAGATAGATAGATAGATAGATAGATAGATAGATATATAGATAGATAGATAGATAGATAGATAGATAGATAGATAGATAGATAGATAGATAGATAGATAGAGAGAGAGAGAGAGAGAGAGAGAGAGAGAGAGTGTGTGTGTGTGTGTGTGTGAGAGAGAGATGCGATGCGATGCGATGCGATGCGATGCGATGCAGATGCGATGCGATGCGATGTCCCGGTCTGGTCCGTGTCAGGCTGTGTTATTTCGGTCATTATACTCGGATATCGGTTTCAATGATACCTAGTATCACTTCGGGCACCCAGCTTTAATGTAGCAGCCGCGAATTCCCGCTGCACCGGCAGTCAATAATTGGCATTTAGATGTAGTAGTATTATATAATGTGCGGAATGGTGTTGCTCGTGGTGTTAATCTAATGTGTCACCTAGATTGATTATAACAAAAACATTGATCCACCTTAGAAACATGTGATCATTCATATTATTTGTTATAATCACTCTTGAAAGAGGGGACGTATAGTGTACATTGTAAACTATTGTTTATGAAGGAAAAATAGATCGATGCTATTGCATGTTGCCTCGGTACTCGTGGGCATGTGCGTAAGGAGCCACTCTGCCAGGCTGTCTGGGGCAATGATCGTTAAAAAATCGCGGGAAAAGTTGACAACGTCTATGTCGTCGGCATATTCGACGTAAAATGGCAGGCCGGCGTTGATGGCAGGTTGTCGAGGCAGCCATGACCTGAGGCTTCTCATGGCCGCCTCGAGGTAGACAGTGAACAAGATCCGACTTAGGCCATTACAAGAAAGAGATTTCCGTGGCTCGAGTGAATTATCCGCAAGTAGTCTTATCATCAGAAGTCCTGATTCGTCCTAAACTCGCTTAAGGTCCTACTCTCTTCCCGGGCTTTTGGAGTAGGGTTAGAGCACATCTACCAAGCACTTAGGGATCACATGGTTCCAGCGCGTTGTTGAATATTCTGCGATGGGAGCTAACAGCCACCGGGTGGCATACTTCGTCAGCTCTCCGCGGATTCAATCTCATTATAGCCTGATTACATGTAGCTTATTGTAGACTGATTGCAGGTAGCTCATTGTAGACTGATTGCAGGTAGCTTATTGTAGACTGATTGCAGGTAGCTTATTATAGATTGATTGCAGGTAGCTGAGTGTAAGCTGGTTACAAAATATGTGCACAGAGTGATTACAAGTAAATATCCTAGATGACAATAATATAAGTACAATATCAAATATCAATGCTAGCCCTAAATATTTACAGCCAGAGATAGTGAGTGATAAGTGGCAGCTGTAATTATCCACCAGGTTATCATTCCAGTGACCCCATCAGTCTATTGTCTTGGGTCCCCCTTTTATTCTGGCCTACCTGAATGATTAGTCTTTCATTTCCTGCCATAGTTCGCAGTTAACTGTCAATTGTCCATTCCTCCCTCCCATTTCCACTACCTCTGCAGGCCTGGATTGCCAGGGTGTACTGCATGTGAATGCCAGCGCCTCGTGTCACCAACTCGTCTGATGTCATTAGAAGTTATCAGCAGCTAGATGTCATCATAGTCAGCAGCAGGATGTCATAATAGTTATAAGACTCGTGGGGAGGGCGTGATGCACCGAATATCCTGAAGCAAAATGAGGTAAAGTGACTGAGGAACAATAAATAAATAAATATAATAGCAACCGCATTATCGCCCAGAGGGTGTCAACTGATGCGTAACGGCTAGCGCCCCATTGTCTAGCGCCCCATTGTCAAGACTGGCCACTCGTCCAAAGTCCAGCTCCACACACCCAAACAACAAACAACAATCGATGGGGCCGAAGTCGCGCAAACATAGTTCTACGAGCGACGACTCTACCGCGACCAAACTAATAGAAATTCTGAAAGACGAGATATTCGTCGCGAACTTCGCTGATGTGCACAAAAATTAAACGTGCGACTCGAAAACATGGAGAGAGTGACTGCTGCCCTGACCACATAAATACGTACACTGGGGGAGAAGGTGGACACCTTGGAGGCGGAGGCGGACAGACGCGAGCAGTACACGCTTCGTCCGAATCTCCGCATCTCCGGCATCCCAGAAACTACAAACGAGGTCACGAATGATCTAGTGATTGCAACAATAAAGAAGTTGGGATTTGATAACATAGATGTTTCCGATCTGAAAAGAAGCCATCGCATCGGCCAGAAGACTGACAATCATGATCGCCCCCGTAGACGCACCATCATAGTGCGCTTTCGCAGCGAGGCGGTAACAGATGACGTGTATCGGACACGAACCAAACTCAAGAACCACAAGCAACACCACCGAGACGAACAAGTATATATCAACGAAGAGGGCATCACTAGCATACAAAGCCAAATCCCTCAAAAAGGAAAACAAAATCAATGATTGCTGGACATACACATGGAAAGTTCTTGTAAAGACAAACGCCGGAATGATCAAAGAAATCCAAACTGCAAAAGACTTGGACATATATTTAATGGATCTCAGCATTCCTTGTTCACTGTCCACTGAACACCTACACCTATCTCTGTCCACTGTCCACTGAACATTTCATGAATAATGATGCAGGAGTGACGACAATATAGACCTGCACAAAGGAGCTTCTGCAGTTAACAAACAATATTGCAGACCTACACCAATCGTACAGACGTAGACCCATCGTACAGACGTAGACCCATCGTAAGGACAGAAGCCACAGACAACATTGAGTCATTACAAGTGCCAAATGTAAAACATTGTGTGTAGTGGCATTATGGAGACCAAAGACTTTGATATATATTAAACGGCTCTGAACGTTATTTTGAAACATTCTTAAACATTCAAAGTTGCTAGTACTGTGCCTCTTAACATTCTTAGTGGTGTTTTATACTATTAATGTATTTTGGCCTGAACAAGATCTCTCCTTTTTCTTTTTCATTTTTAATTCTCCCCGAAAAGGTAGTTCGATGGATGTCTAGGATGTTTCCTTTTTCATACTTATTTTCTTTCTTTTTTCTCAATTGACAACAATTGTTACATATACACAGTTTACCTTTATGTTTACACCTGCATACATCTCCGTTGTTGCACTATGCATAACATCAAATTCGAATAACACCTACAAGAGCATATCATTAGCAAGTCACAACACAAATCTACATACACACAATCAACACGAAACATTTTTAAACGATGCATATGAGGTAATCACCACACGCATATCATGTTGCACAGTTCACATAAGCAAACTATGAACACTAAATGACATGTGACGAATTATTTCTACAGTATTTGGATGGCTTACAGAACAACTTTTTTAATAATATCCTAGATGATAATACAAATCAGAGTAATGAATTAAATTAATTAAATCCTATACGTCTATCCTCATATTTCGACTCGGATCCATTTATTGCTTTATGTAAGAAGAAAAAAAATTGCTTCAGCGCAATAAGCTCAAATAAACAATCTATTAATACCAAATTTAGTGAACTAGAGGCATTCGTAGAGGAATTAAAAACTGAAAATGTTCAATTAATGTTATATGCCTACAAGAGAGTTGTATATCTAAAAATAATGATTTCTCACACATACAGCTGGATGGATAGAAATGCATTACACAGGGAAAACATCCAGTAAAAAGGGAGGACTAATCATATACGTTGATTCAAAAAATATATATATATATATATATATATATATATATATATATATATATATATATATATATATATATATATATATATATATATATATATATATATATATATATATATATATATATATATATATATATATATATATACGAAGTGATTAAAAATTTAAACAATTATGAACTTTGGGATGGGCTAATTATCAAAATAAGTGAAGGTGGTTCGACCAAACCAGCAATAATAGGAAATATTTATAGGCCTCCAATGAATTTAAATGATAAGCTGGAACAGTTTATAACATAATTTTCACTAATGCTATCATCTCTAGACCAAATACAACACAACGTAATCCTTGCCGGTGATTATAACATAAACCTGGTAAGGTTAAATGAAGATGAACTGATCAGTGATTTCTTTGATCTTCTTACACCACACAGTGTGTACCCTCAAATTACACTACCAACTAGATTTTCAGAAAGACATGGTACAGTAATAAATAATCTTTTTTTTTGTAAATTAACAAAAACAATTCTAGAGAGCAGAGCAGGTATACTCATAAAACAATTTTCAGATCACCAACCCTATTTGATCTATATGGACGCAACACAAAAACAATCAAATCCTAACACAACTAAGATACACGTGGAAACTAATGAAGCCTTATTAAGAGTTAAACATGACGTTCATACATCAGACATTTATAGCAAAATGGACAAGAGCCCTAATTCTGATACAAATATCAATTATAATCTTATAGATCAAATAATAGAAACGACTATAAATAAACACATGCAAACTAAAATTGTATAATTCCATAAATATAGACATAAACAATCAAAATGGATAACGAAAGGTCTATTAAGATCAATTAAATATAGACATAAATTATATAAACAACTGAAGATGTTACATCCTGATTCTGCACAATATAACAAGTGTTGCACTAATCTAAAAACATACAACGTAATACTTAAGAAGAACATTCGTGAAGCAAAGAAATTACACTATGAACAACTTTTCGACAAATGCAAATTCAATGCAGCAAATACATGGAAAGCAATTAATGAAATTATATCAAGACACAAATTTAGCACACAATTTCCAACATGTTTTAAACAAAATAATGAGACATATACTAATAAGATTGACATAGCTAATGAATTTATTCATATTTTTACGGAAACAAAAAACAAAAAAATCTTGCTGAAAGCATACCATGTACAATTGCAAATAATTTTACTAAATTTCTCAAAAACAAGAATAAAAATGGCTTCAGATTTACAGAAATACAAGAGGAATCCGTATCACAAAAACCTTCCAAATAAAAATAGCTGTGGTTTTGATGGAATATCCAGCAAATTATTAAAACTTATTGAACCAGACATAGTGAAACCTTTAACATTATTAATAAATCAAGTGCTGAACACAGGACAATTTACTGACAAACTTAAAATAGCAAAGGTTATTCCTATATTTAAGAAAAATTATCCCACATTATTCACAAATTATAGACCAATATCCTTTTTGCCTGTTATTTCAAAAACCTTGGAAAGAATTATGAATAACCAATTACTCATGTATTTTACTAATACTAAACTACTGTCTGATAAACAATATGGATTCAGACCCCACCATTCAACTGAATATGCAGCTCTAGAAATAGTCGGTAGGATCACTACACACTTGGATAACAACCAATTACCCATCAGTATATTTCTTGATTTATCGAAAGCATTCGATACACTTGACCACACAATCCTCTTAAAAAAATTTAACATTATGGGTTGGAATCATCAGCATTACAATTACTAAAGAGTTACTTAACAAACCGTGAGCAATTTATACAAATTGATGAGATAAAATCAAATGTCTTACCTATAAACACGAGAGTCCCACAAGGCTCAAAACTAGGTCCTCTTTTATTTATTATATATATATATATTAACGATTTATCACAAGCCAGTACTGTCTTTAAATTCATAACATATGCTGATGATACTTCTCTAGTAAGTACGCTCGGGTCCTTTACAAATGGTGCAAATACTGAACATATGATAAATACAGAACTACACAACATAGCAGAATGGCTAAAATTAAATAGATTATCATTAAATATCAACAAAACTAAATATATGACTTTTTAAGCAAAACAGACAAAAAGGTAATAGTACCAACACTAACAATTGATGGTGTAAACATTGAAAGAATCCAACATTTCAACTTCTTAGGTTTAATATTAGACACACATTTAAATTGGCATAAACATGAGAAAATAGCAAATAAATGTTCTAGGACAATCGGAATTATAAACAAGTTGAAGCATGTCTTACCAAAATGTATCAGAATTATACTATATAGTTAATTAATATTACTCCACATAAATTACTGCCTAATGATCTGGGGCTACCACTGTAATAGGATAACAAAATTACAGAAGAAAGCAATTAGAGTAATATCTGTAAGCAAATGCAACTCACACACGGAACTATTATTTAAAAACCTCTTTGTTCTAAAGGTTGAAGACTTACTTAAACTACAGATACTTACAAAACTGGCAGATAAACCAGAATACACACATACACAATCATCTCATGCGTAAGCACAACAAAACACATACATTTAGAACACGACGCGAATTTGAAAAAACAATTCTGAAATATAATTTACCACATATCATCAACAATACACCAGACATTTTAAAAGATTGACCACACACAGCTTACAGGGATATAAACTTTATGCTCAAAATTATATTATAAAAAGCTATCTATGCGTAGGCACCGTTGTTAACTGCTACACTTGCACGCATGGTCAATAATAAATAACTAATCCCGCTATACGTGTTAGCATTAATTTACACAAGCGGAAATATACAATAAATTATTTGAAAACGTAACAGGGTGGCTCCTATCCAGCCAGTCGGGCTACCAACCTTGCAAAGTGAAGTAGCCCGACAGCTTCTTAGGTAGCCCACTTGCTACTCAGTACTTTGATGATAGAAAGTAAATACTTTGAAGATAAAATGTGTGAACAATATCAACGACAAATAAAAAACATCAAAAACAAACAGTTTTGAAACATTTATTTTTAAGGCAGGTTCAGTAGAATGTGATACATAATACTGAATAAAATACAGTATACAATTATACAGCTCCGTGAATATTTCGAGTCGCCATCCGGGCTACTGTAGTCAAAAGTAGTCGCCCGAAGCCAGTTTTGGGCGCCATTGGCGACCGGGCGACCGCTAAATCTCACCCCTGGATTCTCCCAAATGCACTTTGTACTAAATATATGCGCTTACGTACCTAATTGACACACAATTATTATTTTTATGTATCAATTACTGTTACTGTAATATTATGTAAACAATTTTGTTTGTCTGTTTGTCTGGAACTGTGTGACTCAGTTTAGGACTCTACAGACATGTTCATGTAATGGGACTGGTATGTAGTGGGACTTCGTGGTTACAATAATGCAGTGCTGTACTTATTAAATAAATTAATAATGTGTTTGTATACATTACGTTGTTTTGTTTCTCCAAATAAAACAAAACGTTCATATAAAGCCAAAACATATAAAATTAATTCAAATACATTTGCAAATGTGTAACCCAAATATTTGCATTTGCATTTGAGTGCCAACCCAAAACAGTTGCATTTGCATTTGAATGCGTTCTTGGAAAATGGCATTTGCATTTGCATTTGAATCAAGTGAAACATTTGTATTTGCATTCAAATGCGTTGACAAGACTGACGTCAAGCTGACGAAGCACAGCCTGACGTCAAGCTGACGAAGCACAGCCTGACGTCAAGCTGACGAAGCACAGCCGGCTTTGCTCGCTTCAAGAAAACTTGTTTCGACTGCGATCTGGCCCTGTGTAATCCGGGTGCTAAAGGATGAAGTGCCCACATTATTCCCGGTAGTGGAAGCTATGCTGATGCCACCAATCCGTAGAACGTCGACGACTACGGTCCATCAAGGATCGAAGCGAGTTGCCAGCGAGCTATAAGCGCGGATACAGGTGATGTCAGCTCACTGTGAATTCGGCTCGGTGAATTCGGACAGCATGCTTTGGAGAGTTCAACTCGCAACTTTAATGACTTCGGCCTCAGAGCATAGTGATCTGGGCCCAACCGATTGTGTATCGAGCAAATGAAGTTTAATGTGTGTCTTACTGTCAATAACGCATGCTATTTATTCTCCCATTTGTTAATTGATTTAGTTCCACATTAATCCGAAATTGTTACTCTGTAACTGCTTTCATAGCTTTCGCTTCCGTTCGCTAAAAATACGGCGCTATATTTTTCCTATTTTAACACGCAATCAACGAGACAGTCATTAGAACTTATACAATTCGTTGTACCCTTAAAATTCATATCATGTAATATATAGTATAATAATACATTACGCCAAAACAATAACAGTATATACAGTTGAATAATTTAAATACATTAAATTACAATTATCATAATATCTGTTTTGTATATTTCAGATTTTCATGCTTTTGCCTTATTCAGGGGAAATTCTCCCCAGATAAAAAAATAAATCAAATACAGAGCAATGACATTGATAAGCGATTATTGTATTGTGAATACAACGGAGCCACAGGCCCGTAGTCGGCTTTTGACAAAGGGGGTCATTTTCCCCCAATACTGAAGTTCATGCGGGGACATATTATTTTCTTAATCGACTCTAGGAGGACGCCACCAGTTTACACGGGTGTCAGATTTTCTCAAACAACCTCCTGGGAGCGTTACAAGTTCACATGGAGGGGTCATATTTATCCAACACAGAGAGTACCACAAGTACTGTGCACAAAGCATTGTCTACATATTGAATTATTTCATAAAATAAGACAACAGTAAAACAGTTATTAATTTCTTTAATTGTGCAGTGAGATTAAAAAAAAGATAAAGATATATACACATATATACACACTTATACACATAAATACAAACACACACGCACGCACGCACGCACGCACGCACGCACGCACGCACACACATTTCCTGGGTTGTGTGAATTATACATTAAACAAAAATGATTCAATTTAGAAAATATTTCATGAATATTGTGAATTATGAAAAGCAGTCACATGTCGAAGTCAACATTTAAGCTTTTGACAAAGTGCCACATCAAAGATTACTACTTAAATTAAAAGCCCATGGCATCGGGGATAACATAACTGACTGGATAAAACAATGGCTCACTGACAGAAGACAACGAGTTGTAGTAGATGGAGAAGTTTCAAATTGGAAATCGGTTTTGAGTGGGGTACCTCAAGGATCAGTATTAGGACCTATATTATTCTTAATTTATATCATTGACTTGGACGACAGTATGACAAGTAACGTACTGAAATTTGCGGATGACACAAAACTGTTTAGAAAGGTTAATACTGATGGTGATAAACAACATTTACAAAACGATCTAGACAGATTAGTGAAATGATCTGAGAAATGGCAGATGTTGTTAAATTTTGGGAAATGTAAATGCCTACATACAGGACATGGGAACTTGAATGTAAACTATAAAATGGGAGATACTGTTCTGGGTACTACTGTAAAAGAAAAGGACTTAGGAGTTACAATAAGCGCTGATATGAAAGTTTCAGAGCAGTGTGGTATTGCAGCTTCAAATGGTAATCAAATTCTTGGGGTTGATTAGAAGAAACATAACATACAAGGGAAAAAGTTAATTATACCTCTTTATAAAGCAATAGTTAGACCTCATTTAGAATACTGTATACAAGCATGGAGACCATATCGTAAGAAGGATATAGATACGCTTGAACGCATACAAAAGAGAGCAACTAAAATGATTCCAGAAGTGAGAGACCTTAGTTATGAAGAACGCCTGAAAGAATGTGGTTTAACAACTCTAGAGACAAGAAGGTTAAGAGGAGATCAAATTGAAGTTTTTAAGATATTGAATGGGTATGAAAATATTGATAGAAATATGTTTTTCTCACTTTAGAAGGATAGCAGAACTAGAGGACATGAGGTAAAAATTAGTAAAGGATCAATGTAGATTGGACATCAGGAAGCACTCGTTCTCACAGAGGACAATAAATGAATGGAACAAATTGTCTACAGATTGTGTAACTGCTAGCAGCGTGAATATGTTTAAAAATAAGGTTGACACATATCTCAGGAAGGCGGGTTATAAGTAGATGAACATTGTTGGACTCTCGATAAGCCAATGGCTTCCTTGTCCACTTGCCATCTGGGCCTTTGGCTTGGATGGCAAATCTTGTTAAATCTTGTTAAATTTATGAGAAGTCAAAATTTGTTAAAAGCACAGTCACACGTCGAAGTCTAAATTGATATCAGATAAGCGCAGTGAAATGTCGAGATCGAGAGTGATCATTCTATAAATTATGCAAGCCTTTATGCAGAGTAAGAGGGAGATTGAGGGACACATAATGCTACCTGAGCTGTGAATGAGCAACAGATTATTGTGCAAGTTTAAACCAGTATCAATTAAAGAAAGCTAACAGTACAAAATGCTGGTTTCATATCTTGCTGTATACACATACCTTTGTCTGCACTTTGCTTTGCAATTAACTTGAAAAGTTAATTAATTAAATTACATAAATTATCCAATTAAATTAAATTAACCTCAGACATTTCTCAGGTCAATTAAATTAAATTAACCTCACACAGTTCTCAGGTCAATTAAATTAACAATTAATTTTATTCAATTAACTATTAGATCATGTGTTAGTAGAAAGGTTTACACTTTTAAAACAGTTCTAAAAGCACAAGACTTATAACAGAAATGTGTTTTGTAATTTTGTTGGAAAGAAATTTGTTCATACAATATTTACATGCCAAGACATTTCTTCACGGGGCATTTGATCACTTTTTAAAAAGTTGCAAGTACTTTTGATTAAAGTTGGCACTGTAAATAGATCCCAAACTGAAGCAATATTAACTTTCTCTAAATCTCCCCATCAACGGTTATAATGTACACACGAAAAAAATATAGATACATAGGTCTAATGGCCCCATACACAAACACACAAACAAAATGGACGACCGTGTCACGCTGTGTCGCAGACAGAATGGGCGAGTGTGTCAGGCTGTGTCGCAGACAGAATGGACGAGTGTGTCACGCTGTGTCGCAGACAGAATGGACGAGTGTGTCACGCTGTGTCGCAGACAGAATGGACGAGCATGTCATGCTGTGACGCAGATAGAATGGACGAGCGTGTCATGCTGTGACGCAGATAGAATGGACGAGCGTGTCACGCTGTGACGCAGACAGAATGCCAATGGACGAGCGTGTCACGCTGTGACGCAGATAGAATGGACGAGCGTGTCATGCTGTGACGCAGACAGAATGGACGAGCGTGTCACACTGTGACGCAGACAGAATGGACGAACGTGTCACACTGCCGCAACGAATAATACATTACATTTTCGGTATATTCATTGGTTTGTAGAGTGATAGCGTTTAATTAGATGGTTTGCGCTGCATTTAATAGAACCATTTTGTTGCCGCCAAATTGTTCTTACAGATTGCTGCACCCAAGCAGCAAACCGATGTTTTCAAAACTACTACGCGACCGAAGTATGTAGGAATTAAGTGGCGATGTAGGAATGTGTGCATTGAATAACAAGGCTTCGCGAAAGTGCGCTGAATTGAAATTATTTTAAGTACGGTTTGAAACCATCCTAAATCATTGTCATTAAACAAAACAACACATTTGCTCTTTAATTTTTAATGAGAGCCTATCTAATTATGGGAGCAGCCGTGGCCTAGTGGTTAAGGTGTTGGACTCTAAATTCGAGGGTTGTGAGTTCAACACCCACATTGGGCACAGTTCGTTTTCGAAGCTTAGGCAATTTCGTTTACCCTACTTTGCCTCAGTCTACTCAGCTGCAAATGAGTACAAACACTGTTTGGAAGGTACCTGCGATGGACTAGTGTCCCGTCCAGGAGAGTCAGTATAACTGCACTCTAAGTTGCTTCGCACTAAAGAAACCAGGTTTAAGCACTGGCCATATAAGCCTTCATGGCTTCCTAAGGCGTAATGCCTGGGGGATGACTATCTAATGAGAACATTGGATTGATATTTTCTGCGTTGTCAAGGAAAATAATTCCAGTTACTATTTTTGAACTCAACAACCGCGATAGAAGCCACTGTCGAAAGATAGATATATTTATAATGTATTAATTTTTACCAATTCAGAAATTCAAAAACCGAATTATATGTTATTTCTTGAAAAGTATCAAACACGCAACATTAGTGTGTTACAAGGGAGAATGTTTCACAGAGTAAATACGTTAATATGATTTTGTTGTTGTTTTACAATGATATATAACAACAAAATACAAATAATTAATGAATGTATGCTATTAAAAACAGAAAGTCATTGAATCGGTCGACACAAATAAACTGTTCTTGATTCTTTTTGCATATGGCATCCCGGAGAAGATTGTCAACGCCATACGCATAATGTATGAAAACACCTCTGCAGTCGTAACTCACTCCCGAAGGGAAACTACAAATGTTGAGATCACCACAGGAATTTTCCAAGGAGACCCTCTGGCCCCATACCTGTTCATCATCGTCTTGGAATACGCTCTAAGATCTGCGATCGATGACAGACAAGAACTAAAGCTCACCAGACGCCGAAGCACCAGGCAACCAACCCGTCAGATATCGTCTGTTCGCGGACACGTTACACGAAACAGAACTACTACTACATAAGGTGGAAAGAGCTTCCAAATATATCGGACTATTTCTGAATCAAAACAAAACGAAGTACTTGCACATAAACCCATCTGATAACTACAGTTTCCACACGTTAGATGGGAGTCAAATTGGAAAAGTAGAGGAGTTTAAATGTCTTGGTTCATACACTAACGCACAACATGACATTCAGTGTAGAAAAGCCCAATCGTGGGCATCAGTCAGCGCCCTCCTTTAGATATACCTGTCGACCAAATTCTCATTTATGGCTGTGAATCACGAGCTATGATAAAGCATTTGATGGCACATACACTAGAATATTGCGGAAAATTTTAGCGGGCATGGGACCCTTTCGTTTCCCAGCAGTGGAAAGTTTAACTAGACCATACAATACGCAATCAATATCTATGTTTAAAGTTCTGGTATCACATGACATCCGGGCTTAGATTGTAACCTAATGATCGTATGAGAATGACAATTATCACAGACATCCTTGTTTATGTTGCCCGTGCATAAAGTCAAAATAAGTAAATAAGTAAGTCAGTCAGTCAGTCAGTCAGTAAGTAGGTAGGTAAATAACTAAGTAAGTATATTATTAATATGTATACCTGTACATGTTATGCTTGCATTGTGGGAAGTGCTAAGCAAAGTATTGCATTTAAACTTTCCCCCTTTTCCATTTGAAAATGTTCTTCTAAATTACTTTATTATGTTATTATGTATTGTTTGTATGTACAATTATTTTTTTTATTTGGAAATAAACTATTGAATGAGTATAATTATAATGTATTACTGTATATGACCAAATTTGTCAATGCATTGGGTCACAGAAGTTCCTGTGACTCCGCCATATTCTCAGTGAGTCAGACCAGTTACCTCACCTAGCGTGTCACTTTAACTGAAAACCGACCAATCCACAAGTGCTCACGCGCCCGCACATTCTGAGACCCTGAACCGTTACAGTTCTGTACATTGAATGTTTACATACCTGAGTACTATACGACCCTTGAACCCTCAGAACACTGCCAAGTATCTATTCTGGGGAAGTAAGTTATGTAGTATTATGAACACACATTATGTAATGCATAATGAAACCACCACTCATGTTGCATGGACCGCCATAGTAGATGCGCGGCATGGTGGTTTCCACGAATAACCAGCCATCAACGTTATAGAGGATTTACACTTGTACGCCTATGCGGTGATCTACATTTGCAGTGCCGTATATAAATAGAGTGAATGTGTTTCATGTTGTTGTGATCGCTGTTGTTGTTAGTGGTGGTAAAACCAGCCTCCACGTTCCTCGTAATGTTACTAACGCAAGACTGCACTGCGCGACAACGACACAGACAATGAGTAAAATGCATTAGCAGACGACATTTGCCAAGTCGTCTCACGTCTCATCTCCAAGACCGCGAAATCTCGGAGGTCCAACACGGTTGCCGTGACAACGACCTCGCACTTGTTCCACTGGAGGACACAGTCAACGTACGTTGCATAAAATTCGTTTTGTTCGATAACTGTGCGCCGTTTTAAGCACAACGTTTCAAACAAGAGAAAACCGCGTCTGTCATTACGATGTCGACACAGTGTCGTCGCCACTGTGTCATTGTATTAACCACTCTCCAGTTAGACGTAGCGCTCTGCACGGATTCTAAGAGGATTCATTTGCAACGACATTGCATTGACTGCTTAAACACACAACGCATTGGCGTTTATTACGTTATCGTGTTATTGTTAAGTGACACATCTCTCTTAAGTGCATGCTTAGGTTGCGAGGAAGGAATTTGGAAAGGGACATAGTGAGGGGGAAACACCGAAAGACGGACGGATAAAGACAGAGAGAAATATGCGCGTGTTTGCGAGCGCGTGCCTATGCACGTGTGCCTGTGTGTGCGTGCATGCGTGCGTGCGTGTGTCCGTGCGTGAGAGATAGTATTTTCTTTGGAACCATACCACAACATGGAAAAAAGTGAGAAAGAATGATAGAGATGGAGAGGGAAAGGGAGAGGGAGAGATTAATGGTGAACAGTTTAAATGCACGTGCCAACATGTAAGAACATCTTGCTGTAATACATACATAGAAACATAGTTCGCGTTGATCGATTGCTCAGTTTTGTGTTTGTGACAATGAGCTCTTATTTATCTTAGACTGTCAGTGTTACCAACGACAAGAAATGAAAGCAATAGAGCTTCCAGCGAACAAACAACGAGTAGAATAAAACAATAAACAAGGCAATTACAAAGATAATGAGGAAATGAAGGGAGGTTTGGATCAATCAGCAGTACAGTGAAGCACAGGCTGAGCTGAAAGCAAACCACAGCAGACAGGGCTTGAACGTATTGAAGGCCATCACCAACGCAAAGTAATTGATATAATGCCTCATTGGAACGATGGTCATTGTGCCGACCTGTTAGTCCAGTTCACTACGCCCATGTTTAAGGTTTCGTTCAATATTCTAGGAGATTTACATACCTATATATATTTGGACATTTTTGAATGTATTCAATGCAAAAACTAAAGTTTCCATGTTTACCCGTAAGTATATATGGCACCATATTGGATTTTTTAAAGATGCCATTCAAAAACCTGTATTTGTCAATTTATCGACATCTAAGCAACCTAGGACATTGATTCTAACAGCTTTACCTATATTATGAATGAATGAATGAACGAATGAATGTCTTTATAACAATAACTATTTTACTTTTCTTGTGGAAATGGAGACAGTTGAAGCGATGTACTTCTAAAATGTTCTACCCATTCCTATGAATACATGCCATGAAATTATGATTATGCTATCTAACAGTAATATCAATATAAAAGAGAAAAAAATAATGAAAAAAAAAGCAAAAAGGCGGTACTGGTAATGTGACAAATATTAATGAACGTTTCTATTAAAATACATGTATGTTTTTGCGCATATTTCCTAATGAGGTGTTACATGCCACGGACAAAACAACCAACTGTATGCCGCGGTTACTCGGGAGTGACGTTGTTTGTTCCAGTGACATCCTTCTCATCCTTCGTAATGGAGGCAACGGACGATCGTGACGTTTCGGCTGACAACAATGCGAGCTTTACGTACAACTACGACGACTACTACGAGCTGAGTGTGGAAGAGGGGACGGCGGACGCCATCAGCCGCTATGTGGCTCCCGTCCTACTCTTCACCGGGCTGGCCGGCAACGTGTTGTCGCTGTTGGTGCACATGAAGCTTGGACGTGCATGCATGTCGACGTGCTACTACCTGGCTGTACTTGCCGTGGTCGACTCGCTGTTGTTGGTGCACCGACTGGGCAGTGATTGGGCGAGACATGCCTTCAAGACAGACCTGCAGGCAGCCGTACAGAACCGCTCCGAGCTGACGTGTCAACTGTTCAACCTCGCCACGAGTTTCCTCCTTCACTTCTCTAGCTGGCTGCTCGCCGTCGCTGTCCTCGAGGTAGCCCTTGTGCGGGCCACGCCGCAGCGAGCAGACAAAATCTGCCAGCGTCCGGAACGGGTCAAGAACGTTACACTGACCGTTGTGTTGTTCCTTGTGCTCGCCAACGCGCACTTCTTCTGGACCTACGGTCTAATGTCTGCCGTCCAGTACTCGGACGAGCTGTTTTGCACGTTCACGTCGAAAGGAGGCAGTTACGCCGACGTGTTCCGTCACAGGGTCTGGCCTATCATGGACCTTGTCGTCGCCAGCGCCTTGCCCGACGCTTTCGTACTCGTCTCGGTCGTTTACATATGCCGCCGGCGCCAAGATGTGGCGACGACGTCACGTGATTCCAACATGACGAGCGCACGCGCTGTGCATCACTCGTCGCGCACGTGCGTCGGGCTGGGCGTCGCATCGGTGCTGTTGACCCTGCCAGAAAACGCCTATAGCGTGTTTGAGTTCCTCTGTGAGAATCACGTATATGAAGTCGACGATACCGACCTAACTGCGCTCTCGCGGCGCATTCTGGGACAGACCGTCTGCTTTACGTGTCACGATCTCTTTATTGCCAGCAAGGTGTTGTTTTATGTCGCCTGTTGGCCACGCTTCCGGTCATGCGCTGTCCAAGTAATCCGGTGTTCTAGCGGCAAACAGCAACGTAATCGTCTCAAACGGAAGAACGCCAAGGCGCGCACATAATCAGACCTCCCCATCGTTGATGTACTTCGACGAGCAGACTTCAGAAGGGACTACCAGCTTAACTTCCGTTTTATTTACTTTCTTCGACCAGTTTATTGCGACGGCGATGTTGTTGGTATTGCGGTACTGAAGTGAACAGGTTAATTCTTGTAAAAGCGCTCTTTTCGTCGCCATTGAATGTGCGTTATGCCGACAAATGTAACAATTTGGACAAACGCCATAATCGTCGAGAAATGTCATAAGATTGACTACAAATGTCACAGGTGTCAACGACAATTGTCACAACGCCAAATGCTACAATAATAAGTATTCATCACAATTGTCGTGAACATACGAATTATTGTCGTGACATATGTCGTTGGCGTGATGTGACATGTGTTGTTAAAACATTTGTTGTTGGCATGTGTGACATTTGTCGATGACAAAGTTGTGACATTTGTCGACAGTATTATTACATGTGTGGACAACTGTGAATTTTTCGAGGTTGCGACATCTGTCGGCACAGCAAGTGTGCATCTCTGTTTCACTTTCCATACCCGCGTGTAACTTTGGCCGTTCAGTTAAAAATTGGCATGTAAACGGATGTATATGTGTGATATTGCAACTGCATGTGTATTATTATTATTATTTTATCGCATTACACATGCTTTTTTCACATAATATAATTTAACTTTGTCCACATTATCGAGAACGGTATGCACATGATGGAATGCATTGTTCAGTCTACAAATGCCGCCATGTCGCCACACCAACTGTCATCAGGCATTTTCAAAATGTTTTACTGAGAAGCAGGGGCTGCTTTTGATGCTGAAATATCATTATCCTTACTTATTTTTAACTCCATCTATGGGCGTCCAACATTATAAATGTTAATTACTATTGAAGATACAATTTCTACAATTGATAGATTATATGCATACAGTAATATAACAAATTCTTACTATCACCCGTATACTAAAAATATTATACATTTTAGTAATGATTTAGTTTTTGAGTTTATAATTTCTTTACTGGTACAATAGATTCCCTAAATGTTTTAGTCTCCGCGAGTCTCCAATGTGCAGTGTACGGGAACATATGAAGTTGAAAACAGATGCATTTGCTAATATTTTGAGGTCACTGCTAAGTTTTTAGATTGTCAGTGTCAACAAAATATATTGTCTTTCCCGTTATTGTAGCTATATGTAGAATAATGATACATTGATAGTTTGTTTTGATTGTATCCAGCTATGGCAACCATTGAGGTAAACTACTTATACTGTATCGTGCAATTAAACTTTGCTATATTTAGAACATAGTTGTGGCTGAAATAAGTCTTTACTTTGACCAAAATTGTCTTTAGCGTGGTAAGGATGTCACTGACGATTTTATTTTTATTATTTTGTATTATATATTTATGATATGGCTGAAGCCATGAGAAACTGTAATAATTGTTTTTAAAAATCGGTAAAATGCGTTTCAAGAGCTAATTTTTTAAGGTGTCATATTTAACACATTATAAATTAATATATTGAACTTTTTATTTCAGTACTTATAATTCAGCTCACGCTTCGCTGCTACACGTGTGTATTAGTACACTTGATATAAATAGTACTAGCTTAAAAACAAAGAAATTAAACATTTATTTTTTACAAATGTCTTTACTGTTATTTGGCACTTTTCGTGAGTGGCTAATATGGCATCTCTACCTTTCAGGCATCCCTCTTCGCGATGTCCTCTCTTCTAGAAGTCTGCTCTTCCTCCTCCCTTGCTCTTCCTCCTCCCTTGCTCTTCCTCTTCCCTTGCTCTTCCTCTTCCCTTGCTCTTCCTCCTCCCTTGCTCTTCCTCCTCCCTTGCTCTTCCTCCTCCCTTGCTCTTCCTCCTCCCTTGCCCTTCCTCTTCCCTTGCTCTTCCTCTTCCCTTGCTCTTCCTCTTCCCTTGCTCTTCCTCCTCACTTGCTCTTCCTCCTCCCTTGCTCTTCCTCCTCCATTGCTCTTCCTCCTCCCTTGCTCTTCCTCTTCCCTTGCTCTTCCTCTTCCCTTGCTCTTCCTCTTCCCTTGCTCTTCCTCCTCCCTTGCTCTTCCTCCTCTCTTGCTCTTCCGTGTATCCGCCTTCTCGGTAGGCGTTGCACTCCCTCGGCAGCCTTTTAGGACACGCTAATCGCCGTGTATCCGCCTTCTCGGTAGGCGTTGCACTCCCTCGGCAGCCTTTTACGACACGCTAATCGCCGTGTATCCGCCTTCTCGGTAGGCGTTGCACTCCCTCGGCAGCCTTTTACGACACGCTAATCGCCGTGTATCCGCCTTCTCGGTAGGCGTTGCACTCCCTCGGCAGCCTTTTACGACACGCTAATCGCCGTGTATCCGCCTTCGCGGTAGGCGTTGCACTCCCTCGGCCGCCTTTTACGACACGCTAATCGCCGTGTATCCGCCTTCTCGGTAGGCGTTGCACTCCCTCGGCCGCCTTTTACGACACGCTAATCGCCGTGTATCCGCCTTCTCGGTAGGCGTTGCACTCCCTCGGCAGCCTTTTACGACACGCTAATCGCCGTGTATCCGCCTTCTCGGTAGGCGTTGCACTCCCTCGGCCGCCTTTTACGACACGCTAATCGCCGTGTATCCGCCTTCTCGGTAGACGTTGCACTCCCTCGGCCGCCTTTTACGACACGCTAATCGCCGTGTATCCGCCTTCTCGGTAGACGTTGCACTCCCTCGGCCGCCTTTTACGACACGCTAATCGCCGTGTATCGGCCTTCTCGGTAGACGTTGCACTCCCTCGGCAGCCTTTTACGACACGCTAATCGCCGTGTATCCGCCTTCTCGGTAGACGTTGCACTCCCTCGGCAGCCTTTTACGACACGCTAATCGCCGTGTATCCGCCTTCTCGGTAGACGTTGCACTCCCTCGGCAGCCTTTTACGACACGCTAATCGCCGTGTATCCGCCTTCTCGGTAGACGTTGCACTCCCTCGGCAGCCTTTTACGACACGCTAATCGCCGTGTATCCGCATTCTCGGTAGACGTTGCATTCCCACAGCCTTTTCACGACACAACTCACCGCTAAAAATGGTCGCATATATCTCGGGTTGACAATCCATCAGTTGCAAGTGCAGTTGTTGATGCACGTCGACGGGATGTAAGCTGCTTTGCCTTACCCAATCTCGCTGAACACACGAAACGTTAGTCTGAGCTATTAAACTACAGTTGTGATGATCGGGGCTACTTTTTAATACTGAAATATTTAGAAATTCTTTTAGTTGCCACAACAAATTACACGCAGGTGTTCGCGTACACGTCACGCAGGTGTTAGCGTACATGTCATGTCACGCAGGTGTTAGCGTATATGTAACGCAGGTGTTAGCGTACACGTCACGCAGGTGTTAGCGTACATGTCACGCAGGTGTTAGCGTACATGTCACGCTGCTAAGGGAGTTTGTTTGTATAAGAATATCCGAGATATGACAACTGAATTTGTACTCTCTCGACCAATGAGTACATAAATTACTACAGAAGTGTAGTTAACGCATTGTTCTCCCTTCGAAGCGATTTTAATCGTGTACATCAGACGTCTACGTACATAGTAGCAATATAATCACTCACGATGCCAATGAAAAGAACAGTGAAGATAGATATCACTGTAAACTGTAAAGTAAAGTAGTGAATGTAAACATCACTTAGACACTTAATGTCTAAAAGATTAAAAAGAAACATGGTTAAATCTGACCGGTAATTTTCAAGCCTAATGCTAAAGCAAGTATGTCCCCCAGATGCCTAAATGTAGCTTGTGTCGGCTATTGCAATCACTTCTCCGGGGTATATACTCCCAGTTTACCAAATTCAGACGCCGTCACTAGAGGCGCTGTGATTGCTTAAATACCGAATACGCTTTACCATTGGTCAACTTGTTAAATCCACCCACCCTCTCAACCGCTGGACAACGACGTTTGCCAGCACTTCCTTACCCAGTTTGCAAGTTAAACTTTTGAACTCTTGGAGCTGGGCCAAATCCAGGGTTCCCTCTCAGTTCCCCAAATACGTTGACCTCCGAGGCCATAGCAATTTAGCAAACGTCAGGATTAAAGGGAGGACTGAACCGTCTAAACATTACCATCAATCTTTGGCACCATATAGATTTTGTCCATATCCACTTGGGTGGTTTAACTATCAACTTTTCGAAAAGTGCTTTTCTGTTGCTAATCTAGGTGCATCGAATAACACCTCCTAATGAAGTAGTAACATTAGCTATTAAAGAATAATTAAACCAAACTGGCATATACTTTACATTCCTCCTACACTTTTGTTCTCAAAACAACGTGTTGTTTTTAACGCAACAATTTAAAACAAAGCTTAAAGGAGAGGTCGGTTTGGTTTTTTTACATTACGCCCAAACAACGAAGTTGCTAGAATACAATGAAGAGTATACCTTCACGAAAACACACAATATAGACGTTAGTACTTATACAAGTACCGTACAATGTACCAAGAATACAGCATCGGTAGCCACACATGCATTTTACAAGGTACCGTAGAACAAACGTCGGTACATACATGCATCATACAAAGTACTAGAATAAAACATCGATAATCAATGCACGTTATGTACCGGAAAATACATCGGCACTTGACAAACACAGATTATCATGTAGAATATACTTTTTACTTTATCAAGCACTGATAAAAACCGCCGATTATGCAAATCAATGTCCGTGCGTATCATGATATACACTTTCATCTAAAGGCTACATAAACAATCATAAAAAGATGCTTCACAATGCTAGGATAAAAACAAGAATGCATTAACAATCCACAAAAATCAATTCGTGTGATACAATAAGTATGTCGACATCTTTAACAGCTGTCAATTTCGACATGGACTCTCTGTCCGTTTGTGACACAATTTCGGTGTCGACACAGTACTCTTATAAAGCATTACAACCATCACGAACAAACGCACTATAACAATTGCTGCAGTACATGTCCCGAGTACGTTTCCCACATTAGAAAACTACCATTGGAGACTAGCGGAAGTCAAAACACGCATTGATTCCTGTCTGATGAAGCAGCTCCTTTATTAGAAAACTTAATTCTAACTACGTCTTCTGTGTTTCACTTGTAAACCAATAATATTCTCACGAAATTTCACTAGCTGATCATGGGTTTTAGTTAATTGCTGAAAGCATTTTGTTTACCGAAGGTACAATATGCTAGTTTCGTCGGCTGTAGAGTCACACTAACGTTGGCATTTACGAACGTCGATGCCGGTCGCTGTTCCAAAGAATGTTCTTGACAATGATCGACAGTTGATCGAATATGTCGAGGAATTCCCGTTATACCCTGCACTGTATCAGGGTGGACATTGTCTTTTTAATAACAGCGATACGTATTGTCTTAGTGTCAGTTGTCGCGTTTGCTAAGTCAAGTCGTCAATCACCAATTTAAAGCGCATTTTAAAGTGTAATCCTGGGATTTCGGTCAGCGTTGCTATCGTAATTATAATTACCCATGTCGCTATGTGATTTCATCGCCGCCTATTACAAGGAATATGTTAAGCGGATAGTACGGTTCATAAAACGTACGTCCCTATGGACGTATTCAGAAGACTTTGCCGTTGTCATCAGTGTGTGAAATACACACAGAGTGCTAAAGTTGCGCATTTCTGTCGGTTTATTTCTGCCTCAGTCAGCGCTAAGTTCCGTCGCTTTCTGAAATACTTGTCTTCGTTAATGACTCACTGTTACTGTCGTTGCTGTCCGCTGCTTCGCGACCAGTTACAGCCCGTGTCCTGGGGCGGAGCGATATGTCCGTCGCAGATCGGATAAGCCTGGGGTTCGGCTGTCTGTCATCGCGGGGCGGGTCATATCCGTTGCTGGATAATAGGCTACTGGCTGGCTATGTGTGACCTGACCAGGCCGCATAGAGGGACCGTCTCGAAATTTATCAGGGTAAAAGTTCATCGGTCTGTCGTTGCTGTCAGTGTGGGCAGCAAGTCGTCAGCGAGTAGTGCTAAGAACCTTGACGAATTGGACGTGGATTGTACGAGTCCCAATTTTGTTCGGGGGGGGAGGGGGTAACAAGTCTTGGCGTCTACCCGAAATTACTGTGTTGCCAACGGAATCAGGTTAATTCAGCATAATATTCTTAACTTTTATTTAAATCAGAATTATTAGCTGTTTTGCTGTCCATAATAGGCGAAACACGTAACTTGGGAAAAAATAAATGCTGGAGGAGTAACTAAATGTTCTGGTTGTTTTGCTAAGCTCTTATATAGCTAATGGCTTCATGTCACTAGCCTAAATAATTATTTCTGCTATATGTTTCTTAGTGGGAAGAACCTTAACTAATTTCCCACCACAATTAAACGTTCTTTAAGTCATCACCCTCGCTGACATTTAAAGATGTCCTTTAATGACCCACCACAAAAAAGTTATAATCACTCCTTTGAGTGAATGGTCGTGCAGTTCAACCATCTTAACCATATTAACTATAATTAACCCAATAGTACCAAAATGTATATGCCAGTGGCACGCTGCAGTAATTTTGGTATATCGATGGGTTCAACCGATTCGGATTACCCCAATAATCTATTCGCGGATAACGTTTGCTCCATTTAAACATTGGCGTCCCTATGTCTAAACTGCCAAACTATCCGTTGATTTGAGTCCTGCATTTATCAAATCCTTACAAATTATAAATCTGTAAAAATAAAGACAATTGTCATAGCAACTGTTGATCTGTATTCGATCACACCAAATCCAATCGACGACACAACACTGGCCATAATAGGACGCATTAATAATAACGTACTTTGGTATTTTTGGTTTAATTGCCACTGAACACATTAACAGTGACTTCATTCACTGTTCTGAATCTAGACTTGTATTGTTCTCACAACAACACAACTCAACAACCACACATTTATAGGTTGGCGCTCTTTTCTTTAAATTACAATCAAGTTCCTAATCTTGACTTCAGTTAATCTTACAGTGGATATAGCGTAACCTGACGCAAATATGTAATTAATTATTTCCAGTTAACAGTTTAACTCCATTTCTCCACCCACAAACGTACAACC
Source organism: Lamellibrachia satsuma (assembly GCA_033239005.1). Lineage (NCBI taxonomy): Eukaryota > Metazoa > Annelida > Polychaeta > Sabellida > Siboglinidae > Lamellibrachia > Lamellibrachia satsuma. Next base: position 1,916,820 of record BSQZ01000029.1, read on the forward strand.
ACGTGGTTTTTGAACTCCTCAAAATAACGATCTCTTCAATGTTGAACCCAATTCCAACTATACTAGGTATACTGTGCAGCCAAACAATTTAGAGAATAGTGTAAGACATTCCGCGAAAGCAATTTATAATTTCTACAAATTATGCTTAATTGTCATGCACTGTTGTTGAATAGGGGAAAGTCCCTAACGCGCACCTATTCCCTAAAGTGCCCCACCACTGCCCTAGCGGACCACAGCAACACCAAGTATGCGTTATGTATTCAGTTCGGTAGATGTCGCTGTTTAAAGCACGTGCTAAACGAATTGCCGTCTAGAAGGCGAACATTTTCGAGAAAGAATATCGGTAAGTTTTTGACCGTGTTTGATTTTAATATAACGTTCTGTAAAGTCTTGGCAATGTAATTAATATGGTGCATTTGTTCTAACGATGATATTATTAGTAATTACAATTTATTACATAACCATATGCACGTTATCGGAATTTCGTTTCGGAATCTATTCTTTTACAAATGGCCGATTTAGTGTCACTGATCATTGTTTCTAAACCGCATCCCACTATATCCCGAAAACGCACCCCATCCTGATGCTAAAAACTGGCGGTGCGTTTTGGGGACAATGTATGCAAATAAATATAATAATGTCATGCACAATCTACATTAACCTAAAAGGCTAAATACAGTATAATTTGCAATATTAGCGTATGCATAATACACTATAATTGCATAATGTAGTATACTTATATTGAACCTAAAAAGCACCGTTTATTTCAGATGGGGCGTGACTTCAAACGTGTCACCAATAGGCCTAATGGTGCTTATGGAAAGCTTTAGAAAAGGCTCTCAATGCTCTTGAGCATGGCGAGTCGTACAGGAGCGTCGAACGAGAATACGACGTCTCGAGACACACGCTTCAACGACACCATAAGGGCCAGGTAAAATGACATCGGTTTACATTAAAATTTAACTAAATTATTTTAATGCCAGACGGTCGATTTGTAAGGTATAATTAAACAGGATTACACGTGGCAAGTGTTATATAATGTATATAATAATATGCGTTTTATGTTATGCCGTCTTAAATATGATTATACTGATTTTAATACAGTTTCATTTATAATTATATGGTGTTATGATGTTATTTATTGCGATTTTTTTTTAGTTTAATCCAACAATACAATTACAAATAAAACGTTGTCTTTATCACAGGTTCGAGCACCAGGCCGAATACAACTTGGGAGGTTCAGAACTGGACAGCGATGTGAAATCAATTATCGCAGGACACGCCTTAGACATGCAGCAACGATTTTACGGATTGTCGCTGAACTAAATTCGACGCATGGCGTTTGAGATTGCGGAACGTCACGGCCTGTCGCATCCATTCGACAAGACCAAAAAGATGGCGAGGCGGCTCTGGTTGAACGGAATCTGGAGGGCGCCGTTGGAGGACCTAGATGGTTGTCGATTGTGGAACATGGACGAGAGCGGGTTGACGGCTGTCCACAAACCTGGCCGAATTATCGCAAAGAAGGGTCAGAAGCAGGTCGGGAAGATAACGAGCGGCGAACGAGGAAAGACGGTCACCATACTTTGCAGCATGAACACACATGGGCGACATGTCCCTCCATTCATGATCTTCCCCAGAAAGAAGATGAATGACTACCCGCTTCTCGGAAGTCCACCTGGTGGGAGTGCGGACAGTGAATGGACGGACAGTGGATGGACGGACAGTGCGGTGTTCATAAAGTGGCTGAAGTATTTTGTTGATCACGTCAAACCAACACCTTCCAAAAAGGTTGTGCTCTTTGTGGATGGCCACGTCAGCTACAAAAGCTATGATGCAATTGAGTACGCCAGAGCGAATGGAATAGAAATGATTTCATTCCCGCCTCACGCCACGCACAAGCTACAGCCTCTCGACAAGACCTACTTCGGCCCGCTAAAGCAATACTACGGGCAGGCATGTGATAGGTGGATGGTGAACCATCCAGGGATGCGAATCTGCTTCTACTCCATCGCGGCATTGTTTAGCGAGGCATTCGCAAAAGCTTCGACACTGGACAAGGGCATAGCCGGATTCTCATCCTGTGGACTGTGGCCTTTTAACCCAGATGTATTCACAGAAGTCAACTTTGCTTCATCTATGATGACGGACGACGGGAACGAGCACATCGCCTCCAGGAGCGATGCAAAATCGCCTGCGAGTCCAACTACACGAGCGGCGCTACCTCAAGCTGTCGCCTCCACGAGCGATGCAAAATAGCCTGCGAGTCCAACTACTCGAGCGGCGCTACCTCAAGCTGTCGCCTCCACGAGCGATGCAAAATAGCCTGCGAGTCCAACTACACGAGCGGCGCTACCTCAAGCTGTCGCCTCCACGAGCGATGCAAAATAGCCTGCGAGTCCAACTACACGCGCGGCGCTACCTCAAGCTGTCGTCTCCACGTGCGATGCAACATCGCCTGCGAGCCCAACTACACGCGCAAAGCTACCTCAAACTGTCACCTTCACGAGCGACGCGACATCAGCACCAAGTAACGCTGCTGCAGGCGTGACGTCACTCAAAGCTCACGTGCTAAACGTATTCCCACTACCTAAGGCGGGGCCTCGCGCGGGGAGACGTCGGACGCCGTCTTCCGAACTTCTCACGTCTTCGCCGTACAAAGGTCTGCTACGTTCAAAACAAATTAAACTGGGCGAGAAGACGAAAAGTCGCGCTGATGGGATGTCTGTCAAGATGTCGGACAGACGTGAGCTTCACAAAGGAAAACGCGCACCCGCAAACGAAAAGGCACGACAACCACTCGCTGACAGGCTGAAGAAGAGGCCAGGGCCCGAGGTTATAAACCATACTCAACTCAACTGAGCACGGTTTCATGTTCAAGCCTCGCTTTCACACTATGCTCAAACTCAGGCGAGGTTATAAAACATCTTGAGCACGAAATCGTGCTCAGCGTTGAGCACGAAATGCTGAAATGGTTCAGGCCGCACAGACAGTGTGTACCGGTGCATCTTCTGCAACGAAGTGTACAAAGACCCACCGACTGAGGGTTGGCTGCAATGCCCAGAATTGCATTTAAATGGTATAATTTTATCCGTAATTATAATCATCGTGGCGTACGGAGTAGTAGCTGAATCGGCGACTGTACACCGTGTCTAAGGTTTGCTTTCATTGAAGTTAAATAATTGTACCCGTTGTTGTAATCATCGTAACGTAGACTAACACTGGAGTTGGCGAATGTAGGCCTACACTGTGTCTTAGTAATTATTAGGCCTTACGTTTGCTTTAATTGCAGTGAAATGCTATATAATTTTATTCGCATCGTAGGTGCGCTTTTGGGAAGCATCTGGGGCGCTTTGGGGGCACACTTCCCCAAAATGCCCCAGATGCTGTTTTTTTCTTTTTCTAATATCATTTCTATTTTTTATAATAATCAGTTGATATGCGTACACATTGTTTAATTAATGTAACCGCGTTGATAAATAAAAGCAAACCGTATTTTTAAACAGCATGTTCAAAATTATTGACAAAAAACGAAGTGGGGGTGGGCGTTAGGGACTTTCCCCTACACTTTTTAAATACAACATCAAATCGAAACAGATCAGTCAAGACGTCGACATAAATCGGCAACATACAATACACGATCCCAGACAGGTTTCTCCACAAAACATAGGCCTACACACAAATGCTTTTTTCATCAAGTCCGTTTCGTCTCGTCCCGTCTCTGCGTATCGCCGTGGCGTTAGGTGATATCGTGTATATCGTTTTAAAATGTTCGAAAGTTAGCTAAGCACAAACAATCACTGTTCGTTTTCTTCCAATCAATTCTATGTCACTGTTCGTGAGAATGTCACAGTTCGTATGCACGACACGTCAAATGAAGGAATTTTTCTTTCCACATATCGTCAGTAGGGTAGTGATGAAACATCGCATTTGTAAGTTCGAAAGACACATACCTCTCTAATAGATCGTTGCTGGTAATCATCGTGAATGTACGTTGAAGAGTATCTTCGGTTGTTTCATACGAAAACAAAATCGCTGTTACTGCTCGCCAATGTACGTTGTAAGGCACGCTCGTGAGTGTACGTTTAATAAAAACAATCGCTGGCGCGTCTCTCCAATGTACGTTGTAAGGTGCGTTCGTCAATGTACGCCAAAAAAAAATCGCTGGCGCATCTCGCCAGTGTAACATGTCTGCCTCCCTCTTCACATCTTCTTCGGGGACGCACGCAATGGTCCGGGAGGCATTTCCCACAGATGTAGAAGTATTTTAATTGTCCGTCTTCTTTGCCCTCGCCAGGTCGAGATTATTAACTAAATTTGTACTCACTTGACCAATGAGTACATAGATTACTACATAAGTGTAGTTAACGCATTGTTCTCCCTTCGAAGCGATTTTAATCGTGTACATCAGACGTCTACGTACATAGTAGCAATATAATCACTCACGATGACAATGAAAAGAACAGTGAAGATAGATATCACTGTAAACTGTAAAGTAAAGTAGTGAATGTAAACATCACTTAGACACTTAATGTCTAGAAGATTTAAACGAAACATGGTTAAATTTAACCGGTAATTTTGAAGCCTAATGCTAAAGCAGGTATGGCCCCCAGGAACACCCTTACCGATAATTTGGATGCCTAAAAATGTAGCTTGCAATCCCTCCTCCGGGGTATTTATACTCCCAGTTTACCAAATTCAGACGCCGTAATACGCTTTACTATTGGTCAACTTACTAAATCCACCCACCCTGTCAACCGCTGGACAACGACACCTACCAGCACTTCCTTGCCCAGTTTGTAAGTTAAACTTTTGAACGCTTGGGCAAAATCCAGGGTTCCAGGGCTCCATCTCAGTTCCCCAATTACGTTGACCTCCGAGGTCAGAGCAATTTAGCAAATGCCAGGATTAAAGGGAGGTCTGAAGAGTCTAAACATTACCATCAATCTTTGCCTCCAGATGGATTTTGTCCATATCCACTTGGGTGGTTTAACTATAAACTTTTCGAAATCTGCTTCTCTGTTGCTAACCTAGGTTTAATACATCGAATATCACCATCTAATGACTTAGTAACATTAGCTATTAAAAACTAATTAAACCAAACTGGCATATACTTTACAATGGCAAGCTAATGGGTGACTAGGTTTGCACTTTAGCCTTTACAATGGCAAGTTAATGGGTGACTAGGCTTGCACTTTAGCCTTTACAATGGCAAGTTAATGGGTGACTAGGCTTGCACTTTAGCCTTTACAATGGCAAGCTAATGGGTGACTAGGCTTGCACTTTAGCCTTTACAATGGCAAGTTAATGGGTGACTAGGCTTGCCCTTTAGCCTCTTTGCGAGATCATACACACGCCACTGGATATAAGTTCTTTAATGAGCACATCTTGCCTGAAACAGGTGAAGGGGTTAATTGAAACAGGTGAAGGGGTTAATTGAAACAATTGTATCGTATCACTAATGTACTCCTGTTGTGTCGATGTACACATTTATTTAATAAACATATCCTTTTCAGGCTTGTTAACAAATGCAAATGCATTTGAATGCGCATTTGAATGTTGAGCATTTGAATGCGCATTCAAATGCCTCCATCTAATTTAAATGCATTTGCATTTGCATTTGAATGCGTACCTTGAACATTTCCATATGAATGCGACCCACAACCATTTGATTTGTCAAATGCACAACCAAATGCGCACTCAAATACATGCGTAATTCTTTGAATAATTATTATTGTTAGATTCACTTTCACAAGTTCACAACATGCCATTGGAAAAATTGCTCTGTAGTGAGTAGTACCCGCAGTAGATTATGAAATCATTGTCTGATCTGTGAATCCACTTTCACAACGTGCTCTTTAAAAAAGTGATATGTAGGTCAATGGTCAACTGGTCAATGCCTGAGCTGGGATTCATACAACATATATAGGTTGATGGCGTCAGAGATTAGCTGTTCATTGAAACAAATCAAACAATGCAGATACATGACTCCTTTGTGTTGTGTTTCACCAGCCCTGAATATTTACAACCAGAGAGAGTGATTAGTGGTAGCTGTAATTATCGACCAGGTTATCTTCCCAGTGACCCCACCAGTGGACATTCTATTGTCTTGGGTTCCCTTTCTAGTCTGGCCTACCTGTGGGATTAGCCTTTCATTCCCTGCCATGGTTCCCAGTAAACTGTCAATTATCTATTCCTCCCTTCCATTTCCACCACCTCTGCAGGCCTGGAACTGTGTAACTCAGTGTGTGCCTCTACATACATGTTCGTGTAGTGGGGCTGGTATGTAGTGGGACTTAGTGGTTACAATAACGTTCTACTGTATTTATTACATAAATCAATCAAATGAATCAAGTGAAACATTTGCATTTGCATTCAATTTCGAAAGGGTAATGTTAATCTGGTTCCCGAATCCTTTCCTAGAGACGCTCCGCAGACTACGCACAGGGAATATAATAGTGACGCCTAGCGAATGAAATACATAACGCCCGAATAGTTTGATGTGGTCCACCAGGTAGCGTTCCAGAGTACGCGTGCGCCACAGGCCGACCACATAACAACATTGCGTTAAATTTAGAAACAGGACTACATTATTCTCTTTGGAACTATAGTACAAAATGGGAGAAATGGAGAGGGAGGGGGAGGGAGGGAGGGAGGGAGGGAGGGAGGGAGGGAGGGAGGGAGGGAGGGAGGGAGGGAGGGAGGGAGGGAGGGAGGGAGGGAGGGAGGGAGGGAGGGAGGGAGGGAGGGAGGGAGGGAGGGAGCGAAGGAGGAAGGGAAGGAAAGGGTAATGATAATCGGGTTTCGGAATCCTTCCCTAGAGACGTTCCGCAGACTACGCATAGGAAACATATAGTGACACCTAGCGAATTAAATACTTAACGCCCGAATAGTGTGATGCGTTGCACCACAGGCCGACCACATAACAGTACTGTGTTTAATTTAGAAACAAGAACACATTATTCTCTTTGGAACCATAGTACAAAATGGGAGAGGGGGAGGGAGGGAGGGAGGGAGGGAGGGAGGGAGGGAGGGAGGGAGGGAGGGAGGGTGTAAGGGTGGGAGGGAGGGAGGCAGGGAGCGTGGGAGTGAGTGATCGAGGGAGCGAGGGATGGAGAGAGCGAGAGATAGATACGGCGTGACTAGGGGTGGTGCGTGCGTGCGTGCGTGCGTGCGTGCGCGCGTGCGTGCGTGCGTAAGTGGGTGCGTGCGTGCGGGCATGCGCCCCCAAGGGGCAGCGCACAAAGAGTTCTCTTACACAACATAGGCATTGCCGTTATTTCACTCATGTTGTGTTACAAGGACACAAGTCTGACGGCGAGACAACGTGCAATGATATAAAATATGTTTAATGGGGCAAGCAAATATCTAACGAGACATAGCGGCCGCACACGAAGCGAATGGCGAAATGAATAACATTAATCATATTTTTCATTTCGGTCCTCGGACACAAAACCTCTACAATAGAAGAATGTAATACCATCGCTTTCTGGCAGATCGATGAGTCATATCGTTCCACTGATCAAGGACAAAATTTTAATGTTCACGCTTCGTTGTGCGAGCATGATCTGTTTCGTTTCTCGCCTTCAGCGTTATTATTTCCTCGGCTGTCATAATAGATTTAACTAATAACACTCGATACATTAGCATGGCAATAAATGCTGGTATTGCTCTACATTTAGCCGCAACTCAATGAGGCGTGTGATACGCTGACATCCTTTGGCAATAGCCCATTCTACGCAAGTGAGATTCAATAACAGATGACCACAAACTGCGGACGCCATTATGCGATCGATCAGGGACGACCAGATGAGATTAATTGTAAGAAGCTGGTTTTAATTAAGTAAGCGTAATGACGTTCCGTGCTCAATATTCACGCGTCCATAATGATGACGAATCACGCTTGATTTGTCCATGATTCGGCGCGGACACATTCCGTTCATATGTTGCATACACTATTTCATATTAACGCCGACAAATTGAGATTTTTCATTGAGCGCCCGACACCAATAACAAGGAATCATCCGCTTTGAAGACATATTAACACGACCTTTGGACATCGCTAGCGTTTAGTCCCCTCTAATGACGCGTCATTCCCCTGGTGAATGTTAGCGCGTTTTATTGAGGACAGCGTTGTAATATGTAATTATGCTGTGTGGATCTAGCCATGATTTTCGTATAGTTCTAGTCATACTTCGTATATAGGTCTGGTCATACCTTTCACGCAGATCAAATACAAACTGTAGCGCCATTAACACTCGTAATCAATATTAACCCAACAGAGGTACTTGGATTGCTTCCCCAAATTAGTCATAATGGAGCGAAAGGTTTTACACGTTTTAAGAACGTCGCATTTATATCCATCTCTTCGCGAGCCTTCTCTTTAAAAGAAAAGGAAATGTGTGTTCTTATCCTAACCTGATACCTACGTCATAAGTTGTGTTTTAATGTGTAAATAACAGGCTAACAATATTGAAAGCAATGCCTTGGGTAAGACTTTCATCTCAGGAGATAACCCCAAAGGCAGTTCGACAAATATGCAGCATTCAAGTTGTATAGTTACCAATGAATGGAAAGATGATATGAAAGTTTCAGAGAAGTATGGTATTGCAGCTTCAAAGGGTAATCAAATTATTGGGTTGATTAGGAGAAATATAACATACAAGGAAAAAAGCTAATTATACCTCTGTATAAAGCAATAGCTAGGCCACATTTAGAATACTGTATACAAGCTTGGAGATCATATCGTAAGAAGGATATAAATAAGCTTGAATGAATACGGGGAGAACAACTAAAATGATTCCAGAACTGAGACACCTTAGTTGTGAAGAACGACTGAAAGAATGTGGTATAACAACCCTAAGGACAAGGCGGTTAAGAGGGGGGTCAAATTGAAGTTTTTAAGATATTGAATGGGTATGAAAATATTGATAGAAATATTTTTTCTCACTCAAGAAAGATAATAGAACTAAAGGACATGAGGTAACATTAGTAAAGGATCAGTGTATATTGGATATCAGGAAGTACTCGTTCTCACAGAGGACAATCAATGAATGGAACAAATTATCTACAAATTGTGTAACTGCTAGCAGTGTGAATATGTTTAACAAAAAGGTTGACACATATCTCAGGAGGGCACATTTCACAAAGATTAAACATGTTGGACTCTCGATAAGCCAATGGCTCCCTTGTCCACTTGTCATATGGGCCTTTGCTTTGGATGACAATCTTGTCAAATCTTGTTAAATCTAATAATCGAACAGTCTATGGAATGAAACTCTCCTGTTTATATTAATTTGATAGACTTCGAAATATGCACCCTACGGGAACAACTAGAGGATCTTTACTTTGTCGTTGATTTGACTCTTCTTTCACACAACCTATTTAACCAAATGTAAGAAAAACATCACTAATAGAAACAACTGCAGCCACGTTAGTACTTAATGTGAACAAAGATAAAGCTAAGATCGCGGAAAACAACAAGAACAACAATCCAATTACACTACAAGAGACTTCCTAGACGAAGAACAGTCTTTCACATATATAGGAGGCAGAGTGGACACAGGCAAAGGAAGCAACGACTACGATAGGGGGCGCAATGGTAGTTTTCATCATTCCTAACAAAATATGGAAGTCCAAATAAATGTCAGTACCAACCAAGCTTCGAATGTGAAACTTAACTGTACTATTGTATGGATCAAAGATATTATATTATACAGATTATATTTCTAAGGATATGGTGGATAAAAGCCATTAGAAATGAAGCACCATGAAAAAACGAAATAAAGAACCAGCTAAACATCACATTAGAAGGAAACACATCACAAGACAGGCGTTCATATGAAACCCTCATGACAATATGAAAAGGGGAAGGCCGGAAACACATGGCGTAGAGAAGTGGAAGCTGAGACGACAAAAGCAGAGAGGGAAAAAAGGCTAACTAAGTAAAGCCAAGTGGAACACGTTACGTTATGCAACGTCATAAGAGGATTACGTGAATTGGTTGTTCCACACGTAACATTTAAAAATAATGCTTCGTTTTTTATTAACAATGATTGATCATAGTACAGTTACTGCAACAAAACAAAATAAAACACTATCCCTAATAAAATTATATAACGTACCTTGGTTACATATCTTTCAATGCAATAACTACGAACCAAATAAAAACAAATTGATTTTGTAGCGTACATACAAACATTCGGAGGAAATTGTTGGCAGCCCGTCGACACTCATCTTGCATTAACAACGTGCCAACACACACACACACGCACGCACGCACACACTGACATAGCGGTACACAAATGGGTCCCAAACGTTTAGTGTCAAGATGCAGTTCTGTATTCTCTCCACTGACGTTGCCCCGTCCAGTGAACCTGTGTTACAATGGTAGAGTGCTTCACGGACAGTGCTCAAATAAAACCAGTCTTTTATTCATTTCCAGATTTCATCACGAGAACTTTTAGCGACGCCGTTTCGTAAACTTAGTATGCTCGGTGTCTTACGAAATAATTTACTTCCTTCCCGTTCATACTCCTCCCATAATGCTCCTTCCTTTGCCCGTGCCCGCAACACCGACTCCTACCCGTCTGTCTCGGTCTCACTGCGGCTCTCTGTCGCCGCTGCGGTCCGTCGTCTCGTCCGGGTCCGAGTCGCTTAGCAGTAAGTTGATGTTGGCGAGCCGGGCGTGCTGCTGCTCCAAGTGCTGCTTGCGCCACTTAATGCGACGGTTCTGGAACCAGACCTTTACCTGCGCCTCTGTCAAACTCAACGACGCCGCCAGGTAGTACCTGAAACCGCCACGCTCTAGTGAGTCTGTTTTGCGGCAGTGACATTAAAATATTTACGAAACTTCGGACGTACATTTGCACCATTTAAGCAATGTTGAACTAATTTCGCCAAACGACATACAGCGCATTATCTGTTCGATCTACTCGCAGACTCACTTCATGTCTTTATCCCGACCGCACATGTTTTAACCTTACATACTTCTTTATTCCGACTGTGAACATAAGTATTACGGTATCTTTTTCAGACTACACACAAGATTACAGGGTTTATAGCACTTCGACCACGTATATAGCTTCTGTCCTTCGACCACCTGCACATTGCTACCTACCTCTCTATTCCGACCATGTACTGTTGCCGTTTGAACTCTGCCTCGAGTCGCTCGAGCTGTTCCGGTGTAAAGATGGTCCTCACTCGCTTGCTCTTGGCCGGGCGCCAGTCTTCCAGAAGCTGGCTCGGACAGCCATGCTTGGCCGGCGTCCAGTCTTCACGGCCGGGATAGCACTCTTTATCACGGTCGACTGGAACACAAACACCCAGCTAAATCACATAAGCGGATCTATGGGGTGGGCAAGAAGTATGTTTTGTTGTCATAAAAATGTGGCCAGGTAGACCTATGCATTTACAAGTACACACTGAGTGCACACACTGAGTGTACACACTGAGTGTTTCTCTTTGTGGACTTTGTGAACAACATTTATCAGACCGTACAGCTTGATTCCAAGGACCGGGTTGAAGTGTTTTAATAAAATGCTATATAAATATTATTATTGAATGTTAGAAATACTGCGATAAGCACGTTGTCGTTTATTGTGTAATCCTCAAGTCGCTGTAGGCTATAATATTTAGAAATGGCCAGGAAGCCTTGCCATATAGTAATTATCCATGTAACTGAACCTAATTATCATACACCGTGTTTATATGACTTGCACGGCATGTTTACGACAAATACTCTTGCACGGCGTGTTTACGACAAATACTCTTGCACGTATTGCGAGTCCCGCCATGCGATGTAAAGCTCCACACTTGCTACTCGTCGTGGTGCTTTTTAGAATACATTGCAATATCTTAAAACTTTCGCTGGGTAATTGCTTTATGCCGAATGGTATTCGCACGAATCGGCTTGGTTGGAGCTGTCTGGTTAAATTGTTAAACTGTCCGATTACCGATAACGCCGGCCTACCCTGACATTTGGTTGCTTGGCGGTTTTCTGCTTAGGCCACTGATTCCCAGATTATACTCTGGACAAAGCTCTAGCGGGTAACAAGGCAGGGCACGACGTCGTTGCTAATAGCTCTAGCGGGTAACAAGGCAGGACACGACGTCGTTGCTAATAGCTCTAGCGGGTAACAAGGCAGGGCACGACGTCGTTGCTAATAGCTCTAGCGGATAACAAGGCAGGGCACGACGTCGTTGCTAATAGCTCTAGCGGGTAACAACGCAGGGCACGACGTCGTTGCTAATAGCTCTAGCGGGTAACAAGGCAGGGCACGACGTCGTTGCTAATAGCTCTAGCGGGTAACAAGGCAGGGCACGACGTCGTTGCTAAATCGGTTACCATCTAGTCTAAGATGTAGTACTCGAATCAACCGAGGCAAGATTAGAGTCTAGTTTCCGGTGAACACAAGACAAGTCATTTGTTTTTATTTACGAAAACAAATTAAATGCATTATTTGTGTTGTAAGACAGATGGATCGTTGTGTTATATCCAGACGTAACCTGACTTTTAACGGACGTAAATTATATCGCTCTTTCATTCATCCATTATAACTACATCCTCATGATTTAGCCTATCGCAAATCCGGTTCGTTGATGTACAAATATGTAATGTGTGAATTTCAGTAACATATGCAGTCGATTTAATTAAAAAATATATTTTTTTCCAAATTATCAAAATAATTGACTTTAGTTATTAGATCTGGTCAGGCTCAAAATAGTGGATATCCAAATTGGTAAACAATGCCAGGTCACTGCCGATCATGGGCGTGACTTCCATCATCTCGCCTATCACATGACAAAGTTACCAAATTTCACCGAGGGTGATATTCGCGAGTTTTCAACGTTTCAATTTTAACTTCAATCACTGTTTGACCAAATTATTAAGTAATTTAATAGTTTCTCTCTTAATTTCGCACAAAAACTACACACAAAAATGCATAAGCGAGCTAGCATGTTGCGGTGGATGTTAGGTTGGTTTGATTTTTCGCAACAATGAAATTGAAATGAGACGAGCGAAAACATCGAATTGAGGAGGCACCTTTAAGTAAATACGCGGGGTCTCTCAACAACTGTGCTGACGTCAGGGTCCAGTAAGTAGTATCGGCCAATTGCTATGCAAACTTCTGAAACGCAGCATTACGTTGTCCTCCAGTGAAACGTTCACATGAAGGTGATCCGTCAGCCACGCGGGGTGATATTCCCTCAGGGTTCCCGGGAAATTAATGTAGGCTACTTAGACGGTGGCAGACAGATTAAGAAAACAACTATCGGAAATTAAAATCCCTTTACTTCCGGGTCACGGTAACGTGATAAAACTAAATGCTGACCAAACTCATGCCAAGCTCTATAATTAAATTTAGATATGCAAAATGCGTTCAGATACATATGGTGACCTGCAGTTAATGTACCAGTGTTAAAAAATGTACTTAAGGAGTATTTGATGAACCGACAGTTTCAACATAATATAAAGATGCATACGTATAAACGTACATATGTACGCACGTACGTACGTATCTGCCTGCCTGCCTGCCTGCCTGCACGTACGCACGCACGCACGCACACATACATACAATGACAATGCGTGTTAATTGTCAGCTCCGGATGAAGTTGTTCATTACGTTATGTCGACGTAGTATTTGACAGTAGGGCACATAATATATTTGACAGTAGGGCACATAATATATTTGACAGTAGGGCACATAATACATTTTACAGTAGGGCACATAATATAGTTTAAAGTAGGGCACATAATATATTTTACAGTAGGGCACATAATATATTCATACATCACTATTAACTTAAAGGCGCCTCCTCAATTTGATTTTTTCGCTAGTCTCGTTTCAAATTCATTTTGTGAAAAATTAAACCTACCTATTTAGTATCCACAGCAACATGCTAGCTCGTTTGTTCAACTTTTGTGTGTAGTTTTCGTGAAATCACCAGACACACTATTAAATCACTTCATGTTTGATAAAACTATGATTGAAATCAAACTAGAAACGCTGCAAACTCACGAATTTCACCCTTGGTGTAAATAAAAACCTTTGTAATGTGATCGGCGAGAGAAGTAACACCCATGATCGGCGAGAGAAGTAACACCCATGATCGGCGAGAGAAGTAACACCCATGATCGGCGAGAGAAGTAACACCCATGATCGGCGAGAGAAGTAACACCCATGATCGGCATTGACCCGCACAGTGTTTACCATTTTGGATATCCATTATTTAAAGCCTTACCAGATCAAATAACTAAAGTCAATGATTTCAATGATGTGAGCAGAAAATGGCATATTTTTAATCGACTGCAGATGTTACATAAACTATTGATACACTAAATATTTGGATATCAACGAACCTGATTTGCGATAGCCTAAATCAGTTGAGGATGGAGTTTTAAATGTGTCCGGAATTGAATTTTGTTATGTGTCCACGCCCAGGTCTATGCTTTTAAATGTGTTATATATCACTACTACTTTTATCAACCGTTGCAGTGTACGCACACGCATGCATGCGCGCACGCACGCACACACAATCACACTTGTTCTAGTGTTCTTGCTCACCTGCGTTATCTGACACGAGACTTGTGTGTCGGTAGCGGAAAGTTGTCGCGCATGTGAGCGGGGAAACATAGCCTGGTGTCTCGTCTGCCTCGCACAGTCTCGGCTCAGTCTTAGCGGGCGTCCGCATCTCCGCCGTGTCACACCCGGCGTCTCCCGCTACGCGTTTGTGACATCCGAGAATGGCGTCAATAGTGAATGATTGTCCCTTGCATGTCTGGTAGACCCCTTGGGGGGCCAACGCCAGAAGTCCCGTCGGGGTTCGTATTGGGAATGCGGGAGGTAGGAAGGCGGGATGAATCTGACAAGATTCACCCGATGAGCGAACTGAAAACGGGAAGGACATAAGTGGTGAGGGATAGAATGAGTTCCGTGTGACGACAGTTGACGGCAACATCCCTAAGAGTTGACTTGTTACTCCGTGCGACAGTCCTTCACCGACCATCTGCCGCCGTGTGTTCAGTCGTCTCGAGGGAGTGCCACGTCCGCCTCCTGCTTGACGGCCGTAACAACAGCCGATGCAGCTAATGGCTCCTTCCTGCCTGTCACAGCACGGGACAATGCACCGACTTATTGGAGTCATCGACCAATTAGACGCCGGCGAACATCTCTCCGACTCTGCTCTTTCATAAATGCTTGTAGGATTTGCCCATTTGACTAAAATGCCACGTCCCCGTTAGATAGATTGGTAAATAGATATTTCGCAGAATGGGTGTGTTAGGTCTAAGTATCCTTTGAAGAATTAAAAGCCTGATTAATTTTCCTATATTCTACACAATTATTATTCAGAACTAATAATACAGATAGTATGCATACGCATGAACTCGTGCACGCACACACGCACTCACGCACGCACGCACGCACACACGCACGCACGCACACACGCACGCATGCACATACATACATAATGAACATTAAGTTGCACAGTATGGTTTAGGAGACTCCTAAGACGTTTTGTAATTACTTTTACTGCTTATCTTGCTTAAATTAAAGTTTAGACTACGCTTCAGTATTCAATCCTGATTAGGTATGTGTTTATATTTGTGACTTTGCAATTATGTATGTATTCACGCGTGCTTGTGTTTAAATTTGTTTGCATACATGAGCGGGTAGCTGGAATGGCTATTTATTCTGTGTATGCATGTGTAGCAATTTGTGCATTTTATTATTAATATTATTTTAGTATAATGTATCAATCCTTGTAACCTGTGTGTGGTTATCTTATCTTTCAACATATATTCCCGTTGTTGACATTCTCTGTTTTAATTCACTGTTATTATATACAGTAGCTATTATATGTTTATGTTATTAATACACTGATGATTAACTACTGGCACGCTATATATATATATATATATATATATATATATATATATATATATATATATATATATATATATATATATATATATATATATATATATATATATATATATATATATATATATATATATATATATATATATATATATATATATATATATATATATATATATATATATATATATATATATATATATATATATTATATATATGTATATATATATTATATATATATATATATGTATATATATAATATAATATATATATATATATGTATATTATATATATATATATATGTATATGTATATATATATATATATATATATATATATATATATATATATATATATATATATATATATATATATATATATATATATATATATATATATATATATATATATATATATATATATATATTGGGAGGAATGTCAGGCCTGTCTGTCATGTTCCTTCTTCCTGATTGCACTGACATTGGTAGAATGTTATTAGTGGGAGTAATGTCGGTCCTGTCTGTCATGTTCCTTCTTCCTGATTGTCTGTGTTGCACTGCAACTATTTCTCTAAAGCTTAGACACGTTGTTGCAGAGCCTCATCGTCTTCTTCCTCAAGCCATTGATCTGCTTTGATGCATATTATATCCTTTTCCTGGGGAGTCAGCAGCCGGTGTGATATCTGTTGCGCTAGCACATGACCTTAGTGCTACTGGTGGATGTATTTGGGGTAAGTTAATCTTCATGACCTGTTCATTCCAACGTCAACTCGACTGCATATAGCTAGGTGTTCATTTATACAGCTGGCTGTACTGGCGCAACGTGAACATTGCCCAAGCTCTCGATTGTGAGTCCGATATTCTAAACACTACGCCACCGCGCACCAATAGGCCTACGACCCAAAATGTGGTCAACGACTTGAAATATGTCCAAACCCTTATTAGTATGCTTCAGTGGTTACATAATTATTCAAACATCTCCAATATTGTGCGTGTCGACTTATTTTTTAAGTAATCGGTTGCAGAAACAACAGTAGAACGGCGAGTCGGGTGTCGTGTTTCTGGATGTTGTCTCAACGTCTATACAGCTGTCAGACGTTCTTTCAAACGACAGAAGACTGCTGGGTAACGTCACAGATCACTAGGCTGGCTGAACGGCTAAACAATCAGCTTTTATTCGTAGATGCCGGGGAAAGATGGGTAAATGTGACGACAAAGGAATGAGAACCGCTCGAGTGACTCGATCGAGTAAATTACGCCAAATGAACAGTGCCTAGTTCACATTAGCTTCGTCAAGCGGCACTGTCCGCTTATCATCTGCTTCCAACGCGTGCGTGCGTGCGAAAATGTGCGTGCGTGTTTGCGAGTGCGTCAACTTGATAAATAACTGGAAACAAGACTCACATAGTAAACGTATTGCCATATATTTGAGAAATTATATGGACATTGTTGGAGTCGCCGTTTTGTTACAACGTTCATTTGCCTCACTAGTCAAACATACTGTACATACAATCATGCATGCATGCATGTATATATATATATATATATATATATATATATATATATATATATATATATATATATATATATATATATATATATATATATATATATATCCCGGGGTTGGGCCTCTATTACTGGAGGCCTGGTGGGACAAAGGACCGCCCCACCTTTGCTACTTCTACTTCTGTCATTTAATAATTGTTTCTCAATGAGCAACTTTGTATTGACAACTAAGCGATATCTCATGTGATATACATGTATTGTATTTTTCTTGATGAGCATGTTTGTGCTAGCTGCCAAGCTACTTTTCATTGATTCATATTATTTTCTTTTGGTATAATTATTAAGTGACCTTTACCAACAATCACTCTTTGTGTGTTCCTGTAGCAAACGAGCTCAGGGTTCTGCCATTAAGTATCAGCAGGGTATAAATAAATATATATATATATATATATATATATATATATATATATATATATATATATATATATATATATATATATATATATATATATATATATATCGTTATTTTGCGTTATTAGTTAATATTTTATCTTTTATCAATTTAACGAATTGCAGCAAATAACATATTTCGTCCATAGAACGATCATCATCCAACAACGTTCGTCCTAATGCCTGTGTTCCCCTTGTCTGCGCCGTTCGTGTACGCGTTCACACCTCAGCGTGTGGCAGTTCATTTCGTGCGCCTGACTTGCCGCCTAGCGGTCGAGCGTCGAAAGACAAATGGGACACGCGCGCGCGTTTTCATTTCACTAGTCGCAAACAAAACTAGCGATGTTGTTTCGCTTATGTTAATGATTGATGGCGCGCGCATCACTAGAGACAGCGCCAGCATCGCAGAGTCGGCTTGTTCACAAGTGTTCCTCGTGTAGCGATGAAGTGTCCCGAAAGAAGATTATATTTTGAGAGGTAGTCTCATCATGGATGTCAATAACAACGGTTATTCTTTGTTTTTTTTCACGATAAACCGGGTCTAAGAGAAATCGCAACACGCTATTGTTTTTCAACATTACTACCTTCCACGTATGGTTGTCAGCATGCTTTATTAGACGACCGGTGGGCACCGCCTGTCTGGGACGTCGTAATTAAGGCACCATGGGCTCCTTGCATTGTTCCGGTCTGTGTTTGTTGCACACACTACACAGACTCACATAATGGGTGATCTCTTGGTTCATCAGTGGCCAGTACACAGCATCCTTGGCGAGACGTGTACATCCCTGTACTGTAGCGTTGGAGACGCAGTAGCATGCGTTGCAATCTCTTGGGTGCTATCACGAGTGGTTTTCTGAAGATCACTTC
Source organism: Lamellibrachia satsuma (assembly GCA_033239005.1). Lineage (NCBI taxonomy): Eukaryota > Metazoa > Annelida > Polychaeta > Sabellida > Siboglinidae > Lamellibrachia > Lamellibrachia satsuma. Next base: position 1,935,522 of record BSQZ01000029.1, read on the forward strand.
TAATGGCTTGTGATCACTCTGTACATACACATTCTCTATTCCATGCAAATATTGATCAAACTTCTCGCAGGCAAAAACGATAGCGAGTAACTCCTTCTCGATTTGCGCGTAGTTTCTCTCAGTGGAGGTGAGTGCACGGGATGCCTACACTACAGGGAGTCCGTCCTGCAACAATCGGACAACAAAACAGACAGACTTATTTATTTAGAACATACATGTAATAAGTTTGTCAAATTTAAACAACATACATACGAATAGAAAGATCAAGGAGACTCCCATTAAGACATAAAATGTCGCTAATATGGGAGCCACCTTTTCACAATAAAACTAAAAATAATATAGCGTCACATAATGTGATTAATATTCATTTCTAGTCCTAGACAAGGTATGCTTTTTGATATGAAAAACAGAGCAAAAGCTAGGTTTAAAGGTTTTATGAGATTTATCAGAAGTAATTAGGATATGCTTAGGAAGGAATCGCTTGCTAAAAAGCTTTTGTGTAAAAATTACAAAGTATTTTGGAAAGAAATTAAGCTGATGAATAATAGTAACACGGCTCTTCCTAATGTTATTGATGGTGTGACAAGGTCGCACAACATTGATTATATGTGGAAATCTCACTATGAAGATTTATTTAATTGTTTAAATAAAGACAAAGATATAAATAACCTTTGTAAAAATTTTGAATATGAGATAGACATAGAGTTGTCATACTCTGAGATTATCCAGGTCATAAAAGATCTGAAAGACAGTTGTGGCTTGGATGGTATCTATGCGGAGTACCTTAAACATTGCAGTGACATAATAATTCCACTGTTATTTATGTGTTTTACTAGTTTATTTGTCCATGGTATTTTAATCTATGATATATGTTGTACTTGTGCCCATTGTTAAAAACAAAAGTGCCAGCATATATAGTAAGAGTAACTACAGACCCATTGCTTTAGCCAGTATTGTGTCCAAAATCTGAAAAGTTAATTTATGACCATATTGCTTACAGTTTGACTACATGTAGAACTCAGTTTGGATCCCCGTGATGATGATGATATGGCTAGGCAGTATAAGAGAATTTATGCTCAGGGTAATGCCTTGATTCTAAATTCTATATGTGTACTGAAGATGTAAATTAGACTCTGTTTAAATCGTACTGTACTTCATTATATACATGTCAGTTATGGTATAATTATAAATCGGAATCAATTAGAAAATTATGTGTAGCATACAATAATGTGTTTAGATTGTTGTGCAATGAACCGAGGAATTGTAGTGCTAGTTATATGTTTGTGTCACGGGGATTACCCACCTGCAAAATGTTGATCAGGAACATTTTTTATAGTTTTATGACGTGTATAGCTAAGTCGGGTAATGCAATATTACAAAGTATTATGAATAGTGATGCATTATACATATCACCACTGTGATATATATATATATACATATATATACATATATATATATATATATATATATATATATATATATATATATATATATATTTTAGTTGTAGTGCTAGTTATATGTTTGTGTCACAGGGATTACCCATCTGCAAAATGACATAACATAAGACGGAAATAAGTTACCGGGTTCCTTATTCCGTCATGTGCACCCTCTCACCTTTGCAACGCTCTGTATAATTTACTTTTAACATACATTTTACAAAAGTTATTTATATCTTTGTCTTTATTTAAACAATTAAATAAATCTTCATAGTGAGATTTCCACATATAATCAATGTTGTGCGACCTTGTCACACCATCAATAACATTAGGAAGAGCCGTGTTACTATTATTCATCAGCTTAATTTCTTTCCAAAATACTTTGTAATTTTTACACAAAAGTTTTTTAGCAAGCGATTCCTTCCTAAGCATATCCTAATTACTTCTGATAAACCTCATAAAACCTTTAAACCTAGCTTTTGCTCTGTTTTTCATATCAAAAAGCATACCTTGTCTAGGACTACCAGAGTTTTTCCAAAGGATATATGTCTCTCGAGACACATTATACAAATCAGATGCAAATTCATTCCAACCTGGTCGGTTGAGGTTGTTACCCTTGTATGGTTTGCGTATCTCTATAGTATTCTGACCAGCAAAGGTTATTGCACACTTTATATCATCATGGTATTTGTTTAAGGCTTCTTTATGCTTTACTTCAGCACAATTGCAGCCTTTACATAGTAAAACGTCACTTGATATCTCAACATTTCTCAGACGTATCTCTGACTGTACACCATATTCATAGATTACATCTTCACTCAGAGCAGACCAATCAATTTTGTTTCCAATATTGTTGACTGCCCCATGATCAATGTCGGGAGCCAACTGTAAGTCAATATTAACAGCGACCGCAATATGGTCATACTGAACAGTACCATATAGTTCACACACTATGTACAGGGATGCCCTAAGTTCGTCGCCAATAATTATGACATTCCTAAAGTTACTTATCAATAACTATTAAAGAATATAATGTTACTAAACAATTCCACCGTCAATTCTAAACCTTACTGATAACACATACATAACATATCATATTATTAAGTCGCTGTCACTCATTTTCAACTCAGTTTGTCAGTTAGTTCATATGATACATGATACTCGAAAGGTACCATTTATTGCAAATCAGTGCTGAACTGTAACCAATTATATGTAAAGTTAGTTTATAAGGTGGTGAATTAAACGGTTCCTCCCAAGGCGCATGGCATTTGGTGGAAAACCTGCAAATGCTTTGACATTTGGCTACACACAAAATACACGTATAAAGGTTCTTGCAATGTGCTTTTCCTCCAGTTCACCATCCATCCGCTTTCCCTCTATTATACCCTGCATTTTCTACAGTTCACCATCCATCTGATCTCCATTGGTTGTACCCTACTCTTCCCCCAGTTCACCATCCATCCACTCTCCTCTGTGGCACCCTGCTCTTCCTCCATCACGCAATCTGTCCACTTTCCAATTGTTGCACCCTGCTCTTTCCCCAGTTCATCATCCTTCCGTTCTCCGTCTGTTGCACTCCGGTCTTCCTCCATCATGTCATCCGTCCACTCTCCCTTGGTTACACCCTGCTGTTACTCCAGTTCACCATCCAAGCTATCTGCTCTCCCTCTGTTGCACCCTGCTCTTCCTCCAGTTCACAGTTCACCCACTCTCCCTCTGTTGCACCCTGCTCTTCCTCCATTTCACCATCCATCTGCTCTCCCTCTGTTGCTCCCTATTCTTCCTTCCTTTCACCATCCATCTGCTCTCCCTCTGTTGCTCCCTATTCTTCCTTCCTTTCACCATCCATCTGCTCTCCCTCTGTTGCTCCCTATTCTTCCTTCATTTCACCATCCATCTGCTCTCCCTCTGTTGCTCCCTATTCTTCCTTCATTTCACCATCCATCTGCTCTTCCTCTGTTGCTCCCTATTCTTCCTTCATTTCACCATCCATCTGCTCTTCCTCTGTTGCTCCCTATTCTTCCTTCATTTCACTATCCATCTGCTCTTCCTCTGTTGCTCCATGTTATTCATCTAGTTCACCGTCCATTTGGGCCGGTTGTTTTTGTTCTGTTATGCTCTGCTCATTCTCAATCATGGCTGGCGTGATTGTTTGTAAGTCAGCAGGGAGGAGGGGAACGAAATAGTTTGGCTGCCACCAGCTAGATCGTGCACTACTGGACACATTAGTTCACATGATGTGCAGAATGTTCTCAAACCTCATCTAGGCACGATTTAGTTTTCACCAATGAAAAAGGTATGGTAGATGACATAGTGTATGAAAGCCCACTTGGTAAAAGTGATCACTGTGTCCTTATCATTACATTTAGGTGCTATGCAGAAATAACAAATCATACACGACTTAAATATTATTAAAACCAAGGGGATTATAATGGTATGAAGGTGAAACTAGATCACACAGACTGGAGCGATATACTTGGCACGAGCATTATAAACCATCAATGGTTAGGCTTTAGAGAATATATTAAAAAGATAGAGGATGAATTCATCCGTCATCGACTTGTGAGTAACATTAACTAACATAAAGGGAAAGTACCCCTAAACAAGGAATCAGTAAAGAAAATTAAGGTAAAACACAATTTATGGAAACGTTATATGGAGACAAAAGAAGGGAAATACTATACTGAATATTGTAGGGCTACATATCAAGTGCGTAAATTAATGAGGAGGATACAGAAGGAATTTGAGATGAAGCTAGCAACAGAGGCTAAGACAAACCTGAAAGCAGTATGGCAATATATGAACTCTAAAACCAAGAATTGGGAAGGTGTTTCAGACCTGAACATAGACCCTACAGATCCTAAATCTAGGCTCACAGACTCTGACAGGAAAAAGATGTTTTAGGACATGTTTTTCAAGTGTTTTTACTATAAAGCCAGATGGTGATATCCCTCATATGTGAAGCTAAGGCACACCATGGAAGAATTGACTATTGATGAGGAAATAAAAAATTATATTAAAATTTTTTTTATCCTAATGTGTGTAAATCAGAAGGACCAGATGGTGTTCATCCTAGTTTGTTGAAATAGTTATTTAATTATTTATGTAAACCACTAGCTAGGCTATTTAATAATTCCATGCATGTGGGTGAACTACCAAACAAATGAAAACAGGGAAGCCATATTTAAGAAGGGTAGTCAAAAAAAGGCAGGAAATTATAGAGCTGTCAGCTTAACAAGTATAATATGCAAATGTATGGAACACTGTGTCAAAGACCATATTGTCAATCATATGACGAGAAATAAACCATTCAATATGCAACAGTTTGGTTTTATTAAAGGTCATTCTACTATACTCCAACTGTTAAATGTTATGGAATCGTGGACTAAAGCTTTAAATAGAGGAGAATCTATAGACGTAGTATATCTAGACTTCATGAAAGCATTCAATACCGTCCCTCATAAAAGATTGATAGGCAAACTTAAATCATATGGCATAGAGTATTACATACTAAGATGGATCCAGGCATTCTTGTCTGATTGTATACAACAGGTCAGTGTAAATTGTATTAACTCTGAGTGGGGAAATGTAACAAGTGGAATTCCGCAGGGCAGTGTCTTAGGACTGATGCTATTTATATATTATTATTAATGATCTTCCAGAGAATATAATTTCAAATGTATATATGTTTGCATATATATGATGATGCCAAGGTTTTCAAAACGATTAATAGTATGGTCCCCTTATAAACAGAAATACAAAGATGCCATCGAAAACATACAGTGACGTGCAACAAAGCAGCTTCCTGGTATGAAGGATATTCCTTATCAGGAAAGACTTGAGAGATTAAAACTTCCCATACTTGCATATAGATGAACATATGGTGACATGATTGAGGTATATAAACTGCTTCAAGGGAAATATTACTGTGATGTATCTAACATTGTCAAGCTGCACAAAGACAGTGATACAAGGGAAGGAACAAGGGGTATAGTTTGAAATTGTTTCTAGAATGTGCTCGTACAAATGTTAGAAAAGAAAGCTTCTCCCTTAGAGTTACCAGATTATGGAATGATTTACTGGAAGTAGTTATAACTGCCCCAAGTGTCAACTCGTTTAAAGCCCATCTAGATAGACATTGGAGTACTGGGGAATTTCTCTACAACTGCAAAGCCGCTTTTCCAAGGGAAAGTTGAAGATCTGACCACAGAGGCCGCCGCCTACGGTCAGGAAGAACCTAAGTAAACCTAAGTAAGTAAACCTATGTAATAAGATGGTGGAGGTCATGTGTTATGTTACCAATTCTTGGGTATATTGATTTTACTCTTGTTCCCAGTATGGACGATATGGCATGGATTTGTCAAACGTTCATATATACTCCTAGTTTTGACAACTCTCACTGTTTCTTCTAGAAACAACCTACGTATATCTGTGGAAAGTAGGATTGTGCCGGGCTGATGCAAATCAGAGAACAAGGCATATGTCGTACTACTTGAAGTTCAGACGCTGATGCCGTTTGCAAGGAAATTGTCATCCAAATACAAGTCCTCGTGAACAGCAAGTTCCACAGCAATTCTCATTCTAGCTTCAACGTGGTGATATGCAGGTATTTGTTTGGGTATCAGGTCAGAATATTCGGCCATGTCACATAGTAGGTCTGAGGACACTTCATCAGCAACGTGACATATTTAATGATGATGATAGTTTATTATAGAAACTATGGTACATTACATACAATGATATGATACTTACAGACATTGTCATAGTTCCTATAATGAGGGTTTAAAGCCACCAAGTGGCTGATTTTCCCTCTCAATACATGTAATACATATATAATTCCATGGTGTAAGTAGAAAAAAATTTAACAAAAGATTATGCAGTTGGAGAATATCAGAAACATAAATCACAGCAATACTATTCTCATAAATACACGCATTACGATTGTAACAATGAGTGTTAATTATATATGATACTAATATTATTTATTTTTAAAAATCTCGAGTTGAGATTTTTTTACAAATGCATAGGTACAATCCACTGTTTTTACCATATAATTCCATAGTTTAACACCACGGTGTCTAATAGCTTTGCATAATACGTTGAATTTTTTAATCGGTACATGCAATAGTGCAGCATGGCATGTCATGTATTTGTTGATTTCATTATTTCTACTAAACATACATGTCAAAACCGACGGAACCATATTCTTGACAATTTTATACATAAACAAAACAACTATGTATTCGTAGATTTATCTTAATGGTAAAATCAATAGGTTCTTAAAGAGTTGGTATGTGTGCGCTCTGTATGGAGCTGACATAATTAAATGAATTGCATACTTTTGTAATTTGATTAAAGAACTAAAATATGTGTTACATGCTCCTCCCCACACTTCAATACAATACGTTAGATACGGATATATAGAGGTATAGTATAATGTCACAAGGGATGATCTACTCAGCGTTTTTCTAGCTTTACTTATAATTCCAACAGCTTTAGCTATTTTACTTTTAATGTACTGTATATGAAGACACCTGGACATAGAATCTATTATAATTCCTAGGAACTTTGTGCTTTCTACCTGGGTAATGTAGGCAGACAATAAAGATATTAGTTTGATTGGAGATCTATTTATTCACTGACTTGAATACAATAAAGTTTGTTTTACTGATATTTAAAGATAGTTTATTATGGCTTAACCAAAAAACTAATTTATTGAGTTCTTGATTCATAACAGTTTCCAACTCGTAAAGATTTTTGCAAAAACATTTGTATCATCTGCAAATAGAATAGGAAATAGGATATTTGATACGTTAGCAATATCATTAACTTAATATAAATCAAGAATAATAGTGGCCCTATTATTGATCCCTGTGGAACTCCACAGCATATAGGCTGGAAGTGCGATTTTACTTCATCAAATAAAACATACTGCCTTTTATTAGACAAATAACTTTAAGCCAGGCAAGCGCTTTTCATCTAATACCATAATGTTCTATAGTTTATTAAGTAATATTTTATTATCAACTGTGTCGAAAGCTTTACTGAAGTAAAGAAAAACTCCTAGTACGTAATCACCGTTATTTATATGTGTAGCAATTTTATCGACTAGTTGCACTAGAGCCATGCTTGCAGAATAGTTCTTCCTAAAACCAAATTGGTAATCATAAAATATTATGTTAGTTTATAAACATCGTTAATCTATTGTACATTAATCTTTCTAGAACTTTTGAGAAAACTGCCAGAATCAATATTGGACGGTTGTTATTTACGATTGTCTTGTTACCTCCTTTGTATATCGGGATAACTTTAGCGACTTTCATGTCATCTGGAAAAATACCTTTAGCTAACGATAAGTTAATAATATGTGTTAAGGGAAGTATAAAGGCATGATATGTTAATTTAACTATACGTGGAAATATTAAGTCCCAACCAGGAACTGATATTTATAGACTTTTAATTATGGTTTCTACTTCATCCTCTCCAACAGGTGAGATAAATATTGTATGCAAGTTTCGACCCTTAATATACATCGACACAGAAATTTGACAGGAAAATACCATTTGGGCTGATCTTTTCAGCCAATGATGATCAAATATTAATATAATAGTTATTAAAGTATTCTGCAATTACCTTTTTATCGGTTATTAACTGATTATTAATAGTCACCTTTGGTGGTGGGGCAGACTTCTTGTTTTTATCAATGAGTTGCCATGATTTTGAAAGATTCGACTGGTTTTGCCTTAACAAATGTTGATAATGATTTCTTTCAGCTATTCTTACAATTGAGTTAAGCTTATTGCGACATACCTTACAATTGGTTTCATTAGTAAGGGTAGGTAATTTTTTATAGTAAACAAATAATTTTTTTTTTTTATAGTAAACAAATAATTTATTTTTTATTTTTATGGATGTCCTCAAACCATCTGAAAGTTTAACTTTTACTTCAGGAAAGTAGTTAGAATAATGGTTACCAAACTCTGAATAGAAGGCAGCATATGCATTATTTGGGACGTCAAGCTCAGAATTAACTTTAGACCAGTCAGCATTAAATAGACTTGTTGTAAACCTTGCTATGTGTTGGTCGGCGTAAAGCCTTTTAGTTATGTATGTTTGGTTTACATGTGTTAAACAATGATTATTATCAATGTAGAATGATTTGATAAATGATCTAATATATCTGAATATAATATACTGGAACAAGTCTCTGCATTATCAATAGTTACTTTGTCATAGAGGTAAATTGAGTTTACTACAATAACAATCTTTTATTTACACTACAGTACTAATAACACATTAAACCAACTGACAATGAAACACTTAACTCATCTTGTCTCACAGACAGGGTCCCTGGCACACCCCAAACTTTAAACAGCTAACAATAAACCAGTTACCAAACCAATAGGCCAGTTAGGACACTGCTTGATTGCACACCAGCTACTCCTAGGCAATCACTCCTGCCTCCCCACAACTCCCCAAGTCTCTTCTCTACCTCTTCTCTACCTAAACTTATATTACCTTTTGACAGACCCCAGGAAAGATGAATTAGCCAATGGGTATCACCCATAATTCCCACCAACCTATGGATCTCTCTCTAGCTGTAAATGATTTGAATAGTTACTTGGGTTTCCCTCAAGAGAAGGTGTCAGGTAGTGATGTCTTGTTTATGAAATTGGTGACTCCAAAGAATCAGTGGTCATTAATCCTGCATTAGGATTAATGACCACCAGGCTTATCTACTACAGACATCTGATAAAGGGTCCAGACATCACCTGGTCACAGTCCCTCAAGGGAAGTGATGTTAGCCACCTGCATGTTCCATCACCATCATACCCTTCTATATAACTTCTATCATTCTTATATATATATATATATATATATATATATATATATATATATATATATATATATATATCCCTACCACAATGTTATTAGTAAAAGTGTTGTCAATAAGTGTGGCAGATGTAGCAGTTACTCTAATTGGTTTGCTAATTAGAGGGATATATGACATAATATACATACATTCAATTAACTTGGAGCTAGGTACATGTTTATCAACATTTAGCAGATTGATGTTGAAATCACCCATCAGATAACATAGGCAGTTCTCTTTTTGAATAGTCTTTAAGATAGCATGCAAGACTGTTGTAAATACACTTTTGTCTTTGTCTGGCGGCCTGTATACAACTCCTATAATGACATTCCTGTTAAAATTAAGTCTACCCTCATCTAATTCAATAAAAACACACTCTATGTCTACATTACTTTTGTCTAAATCTTCTCTACGTTTGTAAAGTGAATCTTTTATGCAGACTGCCATGCCACCGCCCTTTTTATTTTTTCTATAATTATTCACCATATAACCTGCGATGTTATAAATATCGACATTGCTTTCCTGGAGCCACGTTTCAGGGAGTCCAATTATTGAAAAGGAGTGACTGATATTAGCAAAATAATTTTCAAGTTGTTGATGGTGGTGAGGCAGACTTCTAATATTGACGTGAACAACAGAACATTTTTTATGTGGTACACTAAGTTGTAAGCATGACTTATTAAAGGTATCTTCTATATTATAATTACACTTGTTTTGTGTAGATTCACAATAATAATTTGTATCAGGATCAGTGTTAAATAGTATGTTTGTGTCTGACTCACTGTTAATTTCAGACGGTACGAATATTTTCTTTTCTAATTCTTGGAATTAATAATCATTAATATGCGTCCAACTTTCAGAAATGATGTCTATAAATTCACTATCATTGTCCATATGATTGTATGGAAAAATATTGGGCATACATTTAATACAATACCAATGTTCACAATAATCTCGAGCATTTTGTTTGTTCAATCCTGTAATACAATTAATGTGAAAGAACCAGTGTACTGTAAAACAGTTGAACAATGATGCACTCTCTTTGTACATATTTGACAAAAAGGATTTATCTTTATCCATTGTCGATTGGAGTAGACTGACATGTATTTCTTTCTGCTGTGATTCAAAGTGTGCAGAAGGAATTAGACAGTACATACTATTTAGTTAGCATGAGTACAACAATATGGATTTACCAATAGCAATTAATATCATAACTCACCCTTTTTTAGTATTGCAGTAATAGCATTTCAGCCTGCATTGGTAGTTTATGTACAGCAGCATAAACAACACATATACGGTGTGTATATAAATGGAATTTATTCAACATTTCAACATAAAGCAGTACAATACAACATTATATACAACAGTGACATGTCAGCACCATTTTGCTGCTATACCTATCAAGATCTGTAAATACATAGGCAGATTTAAAGAAATGTTGAAAGGAAATGCAGGAAGTGCAATACTTATAATAAGCATTTCCCACTATATAAAAAATACTTAAATTAATTAAACATGTGAAGACCACAATAAACATAAATACATACATTAACTAATACTACTAAAATTGATATTACATACTACCATACTGTTTGCCAAGAAGAAACAAAGTTGATAGACAATTTGTATTTGAAATATTTACAACCTAGGATGTGACTAAGTGTTATATTTATTGACCAAATAATGTTTGTAGCTTATGTTAAAAGCATGTATATTGCTGCTATTTTTAAGATCCTTATTTAAGGAATTCCACCCTTTACACTTATACACATAGATTTTAATGTTGTCCTGCAGTATTTGTTTTTGAAGTTATTTTCTTGGCGTGTATTATAATCATGACATGTATTGACCATTTCAGAATGAGAAAGAATGTTCACTGGCATTAAATTGTTGTAAATTTTGTACATTATAACCATGGATTAAAGTTAATCATGTAAAAAACAGTAAGGGCATTAAATTTCACGAAAGCTGGTTTAGAATGAGCTCTGTATTCCAACTGACCACACATTCTCATTGCATGTTTTTGGAAAGTGTACAAAGGTTGTATCCTATTCTTGTATGTGTTTCCCCATATTTCACAACAGTATGTGATGTAAGGTAGCATAAGTGAACAATATAAAGTATACAATGCAGACTCATTCAGTAGCCATTTAACTTTATGCTTTACCGACAGATTCTTCGCAATTTTAGTACGTATGCTATTCACATGCTCAAAACCATTTGAGTTTACAATCAACATACACACCAAGAAACTTAGAACAATGTACTTTGTCAATATCAACATTATCTATACTGATTTTTTTCATGGCATGTTGCATTTACAAGATTAAATTTCATATAATAGGTTTTGAAAATATTTAATGAAAGTTTGTTTACTTTGAACCAGGTGCTTATTTTGTTTAACTCTATTGATACCTCTCTGCACATCTCAGACAGGTCACTTCCTTCAATATAAAACCTAGTGTCATCAGCGAAATGTATTGACTTGAGGTGTGAAGATGCTTTACATAGGTTATTAATATATACGATAAAAAGAGTTGGCCCTAGAATTGACCCCTGCGGTACACCATAAGTTATAGTGGAAAAATCAGAATTTATACCATTAAAACATACACGTTATCTCCTGTTATCCAGGTAACTACTTTTTCACTACACCCATAATGCCATAATGTTCTAGTTTATCAACAAGAATTCTGTGACCAACCGTATTGAAGGCTTTCTTTAAATCAATAAAAACACTGATTGTAAACTTTCCTCTATCCATAGCATTTGTAATCTCCTCTACTAATTCCATAATTGCAATTGATGTGGACATATCTAAAAACATACTGACATAAGTATAATATCTGCTTTTTATTTAGGAAATCCATTATTCTGTTGTTGAATATGTTTTCTAGGATCTTTGAAAACTGAGGTAACAAGGATATAGGTCTATAGTTTGAGAAGTTTTGGTCATCCCCTGCTTTGAATAGAGGAATGACCTTAGCAATTTTCATATCATCAGGAAACACACCTTGTTCTAATGACAAGTTACATATAGGTCTCAATGGAGCTAATATGTGTAGAACGATTTTTTTCACTAAGCACGTCTATGCCATCATAACCTTTTCACTTTTTACTCTTGCATTTACATACAATAGCTAAGATTTCTTCCTCCGAAACTGGATTTAAGAATAACGATTCTTCCACCCTGTCACCTAGATAGGTCACAAAGCTTGTATTTCATTTAGGTATGGTTCGGGCTAAAGATGGCCCTATATTAACAAAGAATTGATTGAAATACTCAGCAATTTTCTTGTTCCCTGAAATAGTTGACCTATTATTCTTAAATTCAGATGGATAATATGACTTTTTGGATTTTTATTCAATAAACTTTTAATGATTTTTCAAGTCTCCTTTGTATCGTTCTTACTTTCTTCTAACAGGTTGGAGTAATACTGTTTTACGCAATATCTTAAAATGGATGTAAGTTTATTCTTATATTATTTGTATCTAACTTCAGCTGTGTCGTTTCTTGCCTTTAAGAAATGCTTGCAGAGTACATTCTTTTTCTTACATGCATTTTTTATCCTGGAGTTATCCAGGGTTTGTGTTGCCTTTTGGTCTTTTGAGAAAGATTTCTAACAGGAAAACTAGATTCATAAGTATTTGTGAATATTTCAATTAATGATAATGGTATAGGTGAAATTAACATATTCATTGTTCAAAATAACCTCCCATTTCATATTTGCTAGAGTACTGATAAATGATTGTAATTTTTTTTCATTGGTCTTGTTTCGAAACATTGGTTTTCCTATTAATCATAATTACCTCTCAAGAAAGTTACGTTCAGTCTGCTGAAGAAGACTGCGAGATTTAATTTGGGAGGTTATTTCAATTAAATTGACCCGAGAAACGTGTGAAGTTAATTTAATTGGAACATTTCTGAGTTAATTTTAATTTCATCACCTCAATTTAATTGCCCCATGCCTGCTGTGAACATGCTACAGTAATTAATTTTATACGTAGGAAATGATTGCAATCCACGAGGTGTCAAAAGACGTCGTCTATCTGCTGAGACAGAATACGGATACAGAAAAAGGCACGCAGAAGAGACGCGAGAAGTCGACACACGTTATTCCGTACATGAAATGACTTTACAATTTGCGGCACGAAGATCGCAGCTGATAGATGCTATCCACTCACGCGACCCTAAACCTCAACTGCAACAACAGCTGGAGATCCTAGAACGGCATTTCCCTGGATATTCCATTCCAGGGAGCAAGGACATCCAAAGACTTGACTTACTCCTACTGCAGATTGTGCAGTCGTTTGAGTAAATAGTGGATTGGTGAATTATTCGGACATTTTGTGTGTAGACTGTTTCTCGTATGATTTGTCAATTTTTTTTCCATTAAAACAGTTAAAACGTACAACTGTATGTGATTATTTATTTGTTGGCAGATTTACATTGTTGTGTATACTAGGCCCAATTTTACTTAATTTTACACACACTTCTCAAGTTAATTGCCCTATGCCTGCTGTGAAGATGTTACAATGCAGAATACAGATACAATTAAAACAGATTAGGCCTCAGTATCTCCTCACTGGGATTGTGTAATGTCATTCGTACCTCAATTTTGCTGTCGTATAGGACGTTCATTCCATCAAACCACCATTATGAAAATTTCAATATACTTTTCGCGGCCACAAATGCACACAATGCTATGCAATCAGGACCGTTTTCTGACCGCTAAGGTTTGCCTAAAATGCAGTATTATATAAGAACATAATAATGAATGACCGTTTCTTGTATACCAGAAATGTACAATTCTGGTATCTCCAAGAAATGGACAGCGCTTACAGTGCATTTCTGGTATACGAGAATTGCGCATTTCTGGTATATACCAGCATTGCGCCTTCAAGCTGACTTGATCCAAAAGAGATCTAACATATCACTGGAAGAGAGGAAAGCACTTCAAACTTTACGTAGCGACAAGACGATCAAGATTCTACCAGCAGACAAGGGTAGAGCAACTGTGATTATGAAGGCCACAGATTACGACGCAAAGATTGCTGGACTATTAGTAGACGACACCACCTACAAGAAATTGGAAAGGGACCCCACCAAAGTTTAAAAAGTAAACTAGTCAACACCATGAAAGAGTGGAAAAGAGCCAAGACGATCTCAGATGCCCTGTACTACAGGATCTACCCTACATCAGAAACAGTCCCAAAATTCTATGGATTGCCTAAGGTCCACAAGAACAATGTACCATTAAGACCTATAGTATCAAGTATAGGTAGCATCACATACAAGACAGCAAAGTTCCTAGCCAGCATTTTAAGCCCACTAGTTGGAAAAACAGAACATTTTGTGAAAAACAGCACACGATTTGTAAAGAAGATCAAAGAGTTGGAAGTTCCACCAGGGAGGAAAATGGTGTCTTTTGATGTGACAGCCCTGTTCACGAGTATCCCTGTGACAGAGGCGGTATCAGTGATAAAAGACCGACTAAACCAGGATACAACACTGAAAGACAGATGTGAACTATCAGTAAATCAGATCATCACACTGTTAGAAATATGTCTGAACACCACATATTTCATTTATGATGGAGTATTCTACAAACAGAAGAAGGGAGCAGCCATGGGTTCACCGGTCTCTCCGATAGTGGCAAACCTATACATGGAACATTTTGAGGAAAGAGCCATCAGAGAAGCACCTCATCCTCCAGGCATCTGGTTGAGGTATGTAGATGACACATTCACAGTATTACAAGAGAGCGAAGTAGAACATTTCACACACCATCTGAATTCAATGGACAAGAACATTAAGTTCACGGTAGAACCAGAACAGGACAATACGTTAGCCTTTCTAGACACGTGTGTATGCCTGAATGATGATGGATCAACCAAGGTCAAGATATATCGGAAAGCAACCCACACGGACCAATATTTGAACTGGGATTCTAATCACCACCTGGAACACAAACGCTCAGTAGTCAGGACACTCCTCCAAAGGCCAGAAAACCTGATAACGGAAGAAGAAGACAAGAACACAGAGGTGGACCACATCAAGAAAGTGCTGAAAGCAAACGGTTACAAAACTTGGATGTTTAACACCACGCAACCAACGAGAAGGAAGGAGAACACTACCACAGAAACCAGCAGAAGACAATATGCCATAGGTCTGCCCTACATTAGTAAACTATCAGAACAAATAGCAAGGATTTTCAAATCCTATAATATCCCGGTTTACCACAACCCTATCAACACCCTGAGGTCACTGTTGGTACACCCAAAAGACAGAACAGCAAAGGTAGCACAGTGTGGGGTAGTATATGACATACAATGCCCAGAATGTGACCAACACTATATAGGAGAAACAGCCAGAACACTTGGCACAAGAATCAAAGAACATCTATCTTGTCGCCAACCCCTATCAGCTATAAGTGAACACAAACTGAACACAGGTCATCAGTGCTCTATGATGGACGTCAATATTCTAGACCACGAGGAGAACTGGCACAGGAGAAAAATAAAGGAGGCGATTAATATCCGCAGAAAGAAACCTACGCTGAACCGAGAAGTCGGCCAGGAGCTCCCACCAGTCCTACTCCAGCTTGTGTCACATTACATTGGTCATGTGACACATCCGTAACTTCAGTCTGCTGAAGAAGACTGCGAGTTGCAGTTGAAATATTCAAAACAAACTGCAAGTTTCTTGAGAGGTAATTATGATTAATATTAATAACCAAGAAACCGGATCATCTATCCATTCAAGGGTTGGTTTTCCTGTTGATGAATATTGTCCACGTAATCGCAAATTTGGAAGACAGGCAAGTGATCACTTAGATCATTTATGATTAGGCCACTGACTGTATACTTTTCAAGCTCTGTGGTAAATATATTAACTATAAGTGTTGCACTTTGCTTTGTTATCCTTTTAGGTCTAGTTATTAAAGGATGTAATCCATAGCTATAAATCTGGTCAATAAAGTTACTTGTCGCTGCATGATTTTCACATTGTAGTAGATCTACATTGAAGTCTCCACACAAGTACATGTTTTACCGTTACAGTTGTGAAACATATATTCTATTATAATGTTCATTTAATAAAGTTAAGTCAGTATTTGGTGCACGATAAATTGACGCAACAATGATGTTTTTACCATTACTAGTGGTGATTTCAGCACAAGTAACTTCAGCAACACTGTCTATACATTTAGAAAGTTTTTGTAACGGTTTATGCTTTAAGGCCTTATTTATATATAGAGCAACCTCACCACCAGTTCTGTGTTGTCTAGAAATATAATAGGCATTATAATTTTCTAACTGGAATTCCTCACTTTCATTGTCATTCATCCAAGTTTCTGAAATTGCAATGACATAACATTTGTAATCTAATTGAGCGATACATGCCTTTAGTTTATTAAAATTGGCAGCTATATTGGTGTTAAAATGAAAAGTTGGATAATCCTTCACTTTTCAGTACAACTTTAGTGTTGAATTCATCATCAGTAGAACACTGGCTATCTACATTTACTCGGTTATGTAAATTATTGTCTGGATCTGTACTCCCATTTATAGTGTAATAATTTTTATCAGAGTAAGTAAACGGAACATAATTTAAGTGTGCACATTGTTCATAAAGTTCAATCAAGTTATCACCACCACCTGACATATTAAAATATAATTCTTCATCAGTGAGATCACCGAAAGGGAATAACTTATTTAAGCATGTTTCACAGAACCAGTCTTCTTCAGTAGAGGAATACTTGTTAAATTGTTCGCTGGTCAGATTAGTACATTAGTACAACAGTGAATCCAATGATTACAGTGTTCATAGAATATAGCGTTCGTTCGGATATTTCCATTGCATATGCTGGAAGGATATTGTATAGGCATGATGTAATGTCAACAGTTCATGGAAAAAAATTTACTTTGAAAGTTCATTTTAGTTCAGGTAAAACTCTCTCACTCTCTCCTCAGACCAGCCGAGTGAGAAAAGGTCATCAGGCGATTCGATTTTGAATCTTTTCTCCTCGCAGTTGTGCATTTTCTCGACACAGAAGAGTTTGCAATCGAGGGAGTAAGCTCTCTCAATGTCAGCTGCCTGCCTATGTGTGATGGTGTATAATAAAGTCAAATAGACACACCATTGAAGGGAAATACAGCGTGTCCATGTTACACCAGCAGCTTGTCGAGTTCCGATTGAGTCTTTATTGGGATTACCCGATTGGAACTATCCCGAACCAGGATATTCCCGTCTACAGTCCAGACATCGTTCACTTTGCCGCTCTTTTTTTTTGCCTTACGACACTCGTAGAACAGATGTGCTCGTAGTTTGGTTAGGTCCTCGTTGACATACACCGGGTGCGACGATGGTGTCGTTGATGTAGTCCCAGCTTGAAGTTTTTACGTGTTGCGAAGACACGGAGTCTCGCTCTGTACGTCGCCAATTTAACCAGAATTGGGCGTCTTGTTTGGCAATTTGGGGCCAACATGGTGTACGCGGTCAACTTCCTCCATCGTCAGTGGTGGGAGAAGTGATGAGTTCACCAGACTGAGTGAAACCTCGAGCGCGTCTTCGACCTGCTTTTCGGGGATACCTGAAATGCGCATCGAGTTCCGTCAAGAGTACTGCTCCAGCGCGTTCGTCTTCTCTTCGAGGCAGTTGACGCGCCCCCCCAGATCGGAGATCTGCTTGTCTTTAGACTGGACAATTCGTCTCAATTCGGCAACCTCCTGCCTTAGTTCGTTCACATACAACTCCTTGAGTTTGTTGGCAACCTTGGGATCGCATAGTGCCTCAAATAGCCCGCAGAGAAATCTCACTTTCGCTGCCGACGAAGATCCTCGCGAACGACCCATGGTCGACAGTGGAGATGGACGGTCGCTGTCTGTTGCTGCACTGGACAATAAGAGTGTTTATTGTTGTTGTTGAGTTGGTCGCTGCGTT
Organism: Lamellibrachia satsuma; assembly: GCA_033239005.1. Lineage (NCBI taxonomy): Eukaryota > Metazoa > Annelida > Polychaeta > Sabellida > Siboglinidae > Lamellibrachia > Lamellibrachia satsuma. Next base: position 1,953,775 of record BSQZ01000029.1, read on the forward strand.
GATTGCTGGGTTGGACCCTGTAACCTGGTTGCAGGCCAATGCGACCAGAATATTCACCGCGAGCACCGGTCATTGTTGTCTGACACGTTCTTGTATAGGTACACGCCCAAGCAATCACTATATGCGTTCACGGTTGAAGTCTGTCGCGGTCCCAGGTGTCTGCAGATTCGGTCGACACTAATTAGGTCAATGGAGGCTGACTTGGTTGTAAAATAAAGTCCGAATACTGTATTTTCCACATTGCGAAGGTGTGATGTTTCTCGGTCATCATTTTAGAAATGTTGTCAAGCAAGCACGTAACATTCAACGGTTAACATAGCAAGCCATGAATCTATCCTGTCCACACACTTACGACAGACTGCCATCGGGCAGTATGTCAGCTAGACACATCCGGGCTTCGAAAACAATATATTGGTAGAACAATGACAGGCTCGTTGTCGCTTACTTCCGATAGTACCTCTCTGCTGCAGCAAAGCTTTTGCATTTCATTAGCAATCGTTGCCTGGAAATGTTCAATGCGCTTCTTGCCTATTCTTCTCTTGTATTGTTTTTGCTTTCAGGATGTCTTGCCGTTTTTTTTCAGCACATTTTCTGTACCTCATTAAACAACATCTTCTTTGCTCGTTCTTCCTTTCTCTTCTATTTCGCTTCTTCTGCATCTTTTTAGCTTTCTCGTGTTTTCGTATTTCTCTTGCAATGTCTTCAGATGTCAGTACTCTAGCTCTAGTGGTTTTGCGCTTACCAATGCGCATCACGTGCTTTTCTAGCTTTGCAGGCGGCAACAAAACGTCTGGAAGATTTGGTGGAATAATGCCTGCTGTGACTAACGGTTTTTCTTGTAGACGTGTTTTGACAGCGTTGGCTGGTTGGGTTCCTTGACCTCTTCGACTTTCTTCTTTAATATACTCCATGTGGTGTAAGCTACATCGCTTTGTTCATCCGTGTGTTTTCTGCGTACTTTTATGCTTAGGCATTGCATTTTCATGGCGTCAGTGATTGCTCTATCACATCAAGAGGCAGTTATGGTGGACATATTGTCGTATCCGCAGCAGCGACTACTTCAGCGTCACTAAGAACGTCCGATGACAAGAGCGACTCCACGCACAGGTTGATCGCACATTCTGCGTTTTCCAAGTTCAGGTTCAACATACCTTCATCAACACCGTCTGAAGTAGTCGTGATATCCGTCCCAGTGACATCACATTTGTCGTTACTCTTGGGTTCCTCTTGTACTCGATTTTTTGTGTGCCCGTCGTTTACATCTTCTACACATTCTGGTTGGGTTGACACTGGAACATATGCTACATTGGTTACCTTAGCATCTTGCTTGTCTGGCTTTTGAATCAGTTCCTTGCTGATTGGATCTCTGTTCAGTGGAAAGATTCAACATTTCCGAAACGATTCAGTAATTGTGCCTGCTGTGAATGTCTTCTCAGCGACATTCCTAAAGATTGCTGGAAATGTGTGTTTGCTTATCCAGCAGTCCCCTCTAAGCATTTTTATATGATACATGACTGTTTAACCAAACTTTCATTGTGCGATTGATCGCAACGTCGCAAGCTTGTAGAATGTGAGTGGGTTTGGGTGGAAAGCAAAGGACAATGACGTCATTTGTAATAGCCAGGTCAATAAGGGTTGGCGAGATGTGGGCTGCTGCTCCATCCTGCAATAACAGGAGTTGTCTCTCTTATGATGCATGAGCTAGGAAATTCTTCTGAAAGAAGTCAGTATAGATTTCCCGATCAACGCATCCACTCTCGGGTGAACTGTAGGTAGCTTTCGGTGGTCCATCTTTCTTGTATGTCCTTCCTTTTGGCATACCTTTGCTAAAGATCAAGAGTGGAGGAGCATGTCCTCCACCTGCGTCGATGCAGCATAAGACTGTTATATGCTGGTTTGTTCGTCCCATTTTCGCATCCATGGGAACTTTCCCTTTAACTCTGTCACTCAAAGTCATCCGTGGAACCCCATACTCTTTCACCTCTGCTGATATAGATGCATTGTTGATGTTGGCGGCTTCATGGGCATTTAACATGTCAGCCTCGTCCCATGATTTTCTACCCATGGTGGTAATATAATATAGGGTAGGGCGGGGGAATACGCTCACCATAAGCAAGAAATTGAATAAAAAAGACATTCACAACAGGCGCAATTACTGAATCGTTTCGGAAATGTTGAATCTTTCCGCTGAACAGAGATTCAAGCAGTCTGACAAGCAAGATGCTAATACTATATTAAAATAAACAGTATTAGAAGTCTGATTACACACAGTTTGACAATTGGGTTACACGCAAGTTATACAAGTTATACGCATTCTAAAAAAAGTCTTATGTGGGCGTATTGCCCCTTTGTTGGGGTTGTTTCGTATCACAATAAATCAGGAAATCGTGTTGACATCACATTTGTCACGTATAACATACATGTGGGACCTACCAATTAAGCAAATCTAGTTCCGTATTATACGGCTATTAGCATATATATAATTGATACTGCAAGTCGTTTCATTTATGTCAAGCTAGCACAATTCCTATTATGGTCGTGTATAACATTATATTAAAACAAATGTCATAATTGAAAGGCATTACGGTAATGTTTTCGCCGTTGCTGTGAGACATTACAAGACATGATGTGACTTGCCACTTGAAAAAGGCTCGCCACATACAAGGCAAGGCTATGTTCCGTCTTCGTCATCGCTGCTTTCGGGTGTAGCTTATTTCTTTGTCTTGCGTTTCTTTTCCGATGCAGTGCTGACGGCGGTTGTCTTTCGTTTCTTCCCCTGCAGTGCGGACGGCGGTTGTCTTCTTAATTTTTTGGTGTTCGGCCTTTTCCACCAAACTCCGTTTGTATGGAGACGACTTGAGGCACGCCGCAGATTCAGCCTTCCGCGTACGAGCTCTCTGTGCAGCAATCTGCGCAGAAGGAGAAAGCTTCTTGACGCTCTCCTCAGCGGTATCTATAACATATAAACCAATACAATAGACTCTGTTTGTACAACCGCTAGGCATATATCAATAAAACATACGATTTCCTAATTTACCCTATTCTGCTATAGTAAAGTAATATCCATAGTAATTTACTGTATTCAGCACAGGTATTTGGGTCGTCATTGTTACACTTTATTACATGTATCTTCTTATAGGAATAGTGACATTTCTCGAAGTCGTCGGAAGTTGAGTGGGAACGCTGGCGAGCTATATGGGGGGCAAGCCAGGGCATATAGATAATTTTAATTTACGCATGTTTGGGTTCCAACGTCTGATGGACAGGTTTTGGAATATCCATAGTGTGCAAACTGACTGACGTACTGTGTATATACCGTATAAATAATGTGTGTTCACATTGTGCACATACCTTCAACAGAAAGGGACTGGTGTGGAGTCGCAGCAGCACCACTCTGAAGGCCGGATGGCCTGGGATGGGCTCGGCTGGGAAGTCCTGGTGGTCGACAAAAACCGGCACATCGACTACACGCACCTCAACACGTGTGACGTTCGCACCGACAGCCACAGCGGCCTGCTCAGTGGTATATTCTATGGGTGGCCCTCTTCTGTCACCGCAGCAGCAGCGAACTCGTTGTCTTGAAGGTAAATTGTCGAAATGCCCCTCTGCCTGAATGCACCAGTCGCAATGCACCAACAGCCGTGTCGCAATGTTCCAACCGCCTAGTCGGAATGCTCCAACGACCTGGTCGCAATGTTCCAGCAGCCTGGTCGGAATGCACCTGCTTATGATCGGAATGCCCCACTTTGGTGGTAACGAACTGTGATGTGTGTGTGTGTGTGTGTGTGTGTGTGTGTGTGTGTGTGTGTGTGTGTGTGTGTGTGTGCGTGCGTGCGTGCGTGCGTGCGTGCGTGCGTGCGTGCGTGCGTGCGTGCGTGCGTGCGTGCGTGCGTGTAAAATCGAGGTTATATGTAATAATATTGTTGTTGTTTTTAGGACCATTTTAGTCTAATATATCTTCGTTTGTATATGAATATATTCGAAATTTGCCACATTTGAGATTTTGTGCTCCGTTGTTGATAATGAACCATACTATATTAGTAGTGGGGTGGCATAGTTCCAAAATCATTGTGCATTAGGTGATAAAAGCATGAGACTTGGTAGATATAAGGATAATTTTTATATATTGATCCATCTTAAATTGTACTAACGTATATTTTAAAATAAAAAAATGGCTGACGTCAAATTACATATTTGAATGTCGTAAAAGTTACGTTCGTTTTTATAAAGATTCCTCATGACATATACATCTGTAATATTTATTATATTCATTGCATGTTAGTATTGATTCGTTCTTCACACGTAAAACAGAAGTCTGTAAAAGTAATAAAAACAATAGAACATTGCTGGTTTTTCATTGGAACACTGTTGACATCTACACAAAAACTGGCTGAAAAAGGTTGTAGTCAGAAATCAGGATTACAATTTTATTAATTAAATATATACACAAACATTAATTATTACATCAAGAAATCATCTCATACAATGGACATTCTTTGTACCTACAAACAATTACCCCTACGAATAAGGCTGAAATAGGCCTATGACAATCTTGTCAATACACAGTCAAAACACTTCCATTGGAAGTTATCCCGCTCTTCTATTCCTTTCACCAGCTCCCGGTACTGAGCTTGGCTCATGGATGTATCGCAAATGCGGTGTTGCCACCGATCACATTGGTCGCATTGCTTGTTGTCGCGGCTGGACAACCTACTCGCATACAACGCAGATGGTGGTATCAGACATTGCACAACTGTTTACCGTTGAGCTTCGTTAAATTTTAAAAGATTTAATAATAACTAGCAAGATAACATTCACAAATAAATGCAATAGTCATGTCAGGCATTTTGGTACCAGAAGTGGGGTGAATTATTGAAATTCCAAATTAAATGTTTATATTATTCTGAATTTATGCGAAGTTATGGATAAGGATCAGTCTGACCATTGTAGCCGCATGGCAGAAGAACTGGAAGAATTGCTTCGACAATTCAGTGAGCTGAATGCGCACACCACGGTAACACCTCCAGTGACGGTTGTTGTGCAGAGAGAGCGTCGTCTACGTAGTTTCGATGGGAAGGGTGATGAAGACGCGACTCATTGGTGCAAGGACGCGGAAGCTGCTTTACGCACACAGAATCTGAACGGACGAGATGCAGCTGATTATGTGTGGTGTCATCTAGAGGGTCCGGCGAAAAAAGAAATGGCGTGCCGTACGGTAGATGAACGATGTGACGCGCAGAACATTTTCAAGATCCTACGGGATACGTTTGGGGAGCGCGCCAGTGTCACTCAATTACTGCGTTCATTTTACGAACGAAAACAGCGGGACGGTGAAAGTATCACAGAATACTCTCATGAACTGGCATCATGTGTTGATCGGCTGGACAGTATCAGTCCACGACATGTGCCTAACCGGGACGCCATGCTCAGAGATCAGCTGGTGGAGAATGTACGGGAGTCGCTGCTACGATGGGAACTGAAAAAGAAGACGGAGGCACAGCCGAGCGCATCATTTATCGAGATCAGGGACATGGCTGTTCGTTGGACTGCTGAAACGGATGCAGGAAAACGTCAGGTACGCGCAGCATCGCAGGAGGGCGCTGTGGAAGACGGGGTCATGGCAATGCTGAAAGTCATCGTTGAACAGCAACAACAGCTGATACGAACGCTGGGAGCTCATCATCTCATTGACATGCTGTTCGAGTTTAGTCAAAGTCTCATATTTCTAACTCTTTTAAAATGCCTGAACGTGCCACACCCGTCAATGTTTACCAATTTCTGCATGAATTACTACGCACATGTGCCTTGTGGCGAAAAAATTGCCAAAAATCCTTCCGCCTATTGAAATCATCTAAAAATCCACAGTTACACTGCCAACATGTTCTACCAGCAAACCTGCCAATGTGCCTGCTCAAATGCAGTTATGTCAGATGATATGATTTTTTTAAATGACACATACCTAAAATTACTGTGCCCTTCATTCGTCTGTAACACACCAGGAAGTGTAACTGAGGCATGATCCCAAATAGACATCTCAATATTTGCGAAAAAAATTTAATTTAACATATTTTAGAGACACACATGTATCATGCACTCAGCCAAAAAATGTATTACATGTTTAGTTTTTAGACACATTTCAACAGTACCAAACTACTGGGCAGTGCATACCCAGGATAGCCGCTTTAATGTGTAACGACCTATAATCCACCTTAACTCTTGAAGGTACACGCTTTCTCAGCTAGCATTTATGAATTTTTAACACCATGTTTCAGAAAGCCCAGCATATGTTCTGTAAGCACATTGTATTCGGCCAGCTTTTGTTTTAAACTGAAAATTATATTATTGTTTTTGCCTCTTGCCCGATTACACAGATGTAAATATACACAAGATTCACCTTAAACTGTGAATTCCTTCAAAGCTAGACTTCTCAACTAGTTCAATTGCATAACATTATACAACCTAATTAGCAAACTAGCAATAGCAAAGGCACTTGCCTGATGGATCAGCTCCAGCCAGCCAGTAGACGTTATCAGATAGCATGCTGCCCTTTCCAAGATTTCCCCAAGCCACAAGAGGGCATACTACCCCAGGTGGTCTCCACAGTAGGCACATGTGTCTAATTAGCTGAAGTAAACAAAAACTGACCAATAAGTCTTTAGATTACAATGTCATTGACTGAGATTTATATACATGTCCAAATCGAGGCTTTACTAATGCAATTCTCTCCCCTCCCCCCTATAATACAGATGTTCTGTCACTGTCATTTGGACTTTCAGACTGATTAGAGGTCTGTGATTTCAAATAACGGTTTGTCACTTTCAACTGTAATTTTGCCTGGATTACCGTGCATTGTTACAAAATGGAAGCGACAGTACTTGAGAATAGTGAGAGTAAAATTAAGAGTGAGAGTGAGGTTAAGAGTAAGCGCAAACCACCCCCTGGTGGCATTAAGAAAGTGCGCCGTTTCAAACGTGGCCACCCACACTAGGGACCACAAAATGCTGCAACATCAGAAACTCGACAAACGAACCGCAGCATGTGGCTGCGACGACTGAACATGGATGAATATTCAAGAGTGGTACATGTAACCATTGGTGGACTGCTAACAGTGCCCGATGCTGATGGCTTATGTGGAAATAGCAAGACTCTACGACCACGACCAGATAAATGCCCTGACTTAACAGACAGCTACCTTAAGACAGAAGAGACTGATGGAGTTTCTGAGATGCGTCTGCTAAACATGCAGAAGAATGTGGCAATGTGGAATGAGTGTTTCACAGAGCATGCGAAAAACACAACATGCACATCTCCACAGTTAGAAGTACACAACGAAAGACAAGTTGGTTTATGCTGGAAAATGTCATTACATTGTCTCCACTGTGAATATCAGTCAGGCATGCACAAATTGTACACTGAAGTAGACACTGACAGTTGTGGTCAAAAACCAGCTACATCGAATATGGCACTCCATGTCGGACTTCAGGATTCGACAATGGGAATCACAAAGATGCGTCACATTCTGGCTGCAACGAACACACCCCCTCCAAGCCGATGTGGATTGCAAAGAAACGCAGACAGGGTTGCCGCTATCACTGCCCTGGCAACAATGGATGATTTGAAGCAGAAAAGAGAGCAAACAAAAGAGATTAACATTATGCGTGGTCTGCCAGAAAATGCCCCGATCAACATAAGCATGGATGTGAGGTATAACGCAACAGCACATAAGAACAGTTATGGAGTCGGGCAGGCTGCATCGCAAGCTATCGGAGCTGCCATAGAGTGGCAGACAGATCAACACCAGATCATAGGTTTTCATCTAGAGAATAAGCTGTGCAAAGTAGGTGCCATGCTTCGCAGTCAAGGTCACAATGTCACATGCCCAGATCATGAGCGATGCTCGGCAACTCTACGAGCAGTGGATCCAATCTCGGAGTATGAAATTGGCAAACAGATAGGCCACAGTTTCGCACAGGACAATGTCGCAATCAGATATGTGGCTATTGATGGAGATACTTTAGCTTCTCGTGGGGTACAGGACGCTATGCCAGCAGTCCCCATAGAAAGACAGGCTGACACAACACACCTTGGTCAGACGCAATTTAGACATATCATGAAAGCTTCATTCTCCCCCCGAATGTTTCCGGGAGAAACACCCACATCAGAGCAGAAAAGAAAAGACTGTTTGCTGAAGATGTGAAGACCAGATGCCAGAAGATCTACACAAGTGTGCACACCCTGTATTCCAGTGACATTACTACCATCACTAGTAAGATGCCAAAGGTAATTCAAACTACTGTAGACTGCTATGCTGGTTCATGCAAAAACTGTCGCCGACATGCAGTGGTATGCCGAGGCGGATTCCAAACAATTGGTGGCATAAATCACAGCACTTGAAGGCAAGTGGTATGAGACGACTGAATATGACAGATGGCGATAGGTTAACACTCCAAGGGTTGATAGAAATGCGTCTCGGAAATGCAGCACTTCAAATGACACAACATAGATTAACCACAGACTAGAATGAATCGATCAACAGATCATTCTCTGCATCCCTTCCAAAGAATGTGAACTTCAGCAGAAATGCACAGGGACGAGTGTGTTCAGTCATTGATCGTATAAATTATGGAGCTGGAAATTCAATGCTACGAAAACTGGAAAATGTAAAGTGTCCTATCACAAAGGGTGGCAGGGTGGCTAGGGCAGTCAAGAACATTCAGCACGACGTGGTCTACCAGCGAACATATTCCAGACGGCCACCAGTGCGACTGCACAGACGGCATACAAAATTAAAGAGAATGAAAGACTATTTTGAAGCAAAAGAGAAACGGTGTCAAGAAGACAGATACAGAAAAGGTCAGCTTGACCCAAACCTGCAACTCGAGCAAGTGTGGGTAAGGCATCAACTTCAGGATTGACAAGCATAGCCACTGCTACTGGTGAAAAGAAGGCGGCGGCAGAGAAAGCCACCTGCAGATCGCACTGATCACCCATATTCGTTAAGATCACGAACATCTGCTGACCACAACTATGTCAGCAGAGAGTAAACACACAAGAACTATGCACACACAACATTCTAATAATGCAATATTCTGTATTTCATGCAGCATCTATTACCTGCTGACATCTCTGCGAACACAATCATACGAAGACCTAGAGACCAAGACACACGACATACTGCTGACATTGATACCAAGACCAACACACACGATGCAACACCAGTTATGATGGCAAACTTACATTGATGCACATCAGTGATTAAGGCGTTGATTCGAAACAGTTCATTCTACACAACTCGAAAAAGTTTTTACCATTTCTTTTATTTCAACTCTAATAGGCACTGGGGGGTATTCCCCATGACCAAAGCAAATGTTTTTAGCTATGCAATATTGCCTGTTGTTATTTATAGAGTGTGGCTCCATATATATATATATATATATATATATATATATATATATATATATATATATATATATATATATATATATATATATATGACCCCGTCAATTTTTACCAATGTCTGCATGAATTACTACGCAAATGTGCCTTGTTGCGAAAAAATTGCCAAAAATCCTTCCGCCTATTGAAATCATCTAAAAATCCACAGTTACACTGCCAACATGTTCTACCAGCAAACCTGCCAATGTGCCTGCTCAAATGCAGTTATGTCAGATGATATGATTTTTTTTAATGACACATACCTAAAATTACTGTGCCCTACATTCGTCTGAAACACACCAGGAAGTGTAACTGAGGCATGATCCCTATGCCCGCGAATGTCGGAGGCGATCTCCTGGCTTTTCAGACAGAGACTCTAGCCGGATGTGCGATTTCTGTGGGTGCAGGGGTCATGCGCAGCACCAGTGTCGGGCCTATGCAGCGGCACAGAACGAAGTCAGGAACCATTTAAATTAACTGTCTCCTCCGCTGAGAGTCGAGCAGAGGAGAGGGTAGGAAAAACACTCTTCGGCATGGAAACAATTGGTGGGAAACGCGCCGATCGTCGAAGCCACGGTTGGTGGCATGACCATTCGTTTTCTGGTAGACACGGGAAGCCAGGTCACCACGATCACAGAGGCGTTTTACCGAAAACACCTGGCCACCGGCAATGATCTTCACAACCCAAATAATTGGTTGACCGTCCGAGCGACCAATGGATTGTCTGTGCCATATGTTGGTTACTTGGAATTAGATATTGAAGTATGTGGTGTTGTGGTGCCGAAGCGAGGCGTGCTAGTTGTAAAGGATAGTGAACACAAGAATGCTGATGTGTGTGGTCTGCTAGGAACCAATGTACTCTCACATGTGCCTGCTATGAGTGAGGCATTTCGTTCCATGGCTGTTGTCGATGATTCACTCCGAGCCAGGACACGTGTAGCGAGAGTGGCTGGCTGCCGTCCAATCTTCGTTCCCGCGCACTCGACGATGGACATTCCTGCAATAGGACATTGTGGGTCGGGAACTGCCATAGTGGAACCATTATCTACTGCATTTGCAGGAAATTTCTTCACGTTGAATACATTAGTCGAATCCGATTGTTTCGTTGTCAAGGTAGTCAACAATTCTTCAACCAGCGTGAATTTGAATCCAGGTACGAAAATTGGTCTTTTGTATTCGGCCACTGTATGCATTTCCGCGAAAGTGGAGGTGAGCTTGAATGAAATCAAACTCAACATGGTGGACGGAGGGGTTGAACATTCACGGACGACTCGTGAAGAACCTTCTGTTGACGTACTCGCCAGTTTGGACTTATCCGGTCTAGAGGATAGCCCCGCGGCCAGAGACAAAGCAAGAGCGATGTTTCAGAAGCATGTTGATGTATTCGCGTCATCAAAAGATGATCTCTATTGCACGGATGCGGTTAAACACCGCATTTGGACGACTGATACTCGACCGGTGACACAACCTTACCGTCGAGTTCCTTCCACCCAGCTGGACGAAGTTAAAGAGCATTTGGAGAAGCTACTGCGAACGGGTGTCATAGTGCCGAGTCATAGCGATCATGCCAGTCATATCGTTTTAGTGCGGAAGAAATCCGGTGCACTACGTATGTGCGTGGACTATCGTGCGTTGAACGCAAAGACGGTAAAGGATGCGTATGCACTCCCTCGCATCGTAGAATCCATGGACGCGATGACTGGATCGAAGTGGTTTTCAACATTAGATTTACAGTCGGCATATAACCAGGTACAGATGGAGCCGGAGGATCAGCAGAAGACGGCGTTCACGACCCCAGTCGGGTTGTATGAATATACGCGCATGCCTTTCGGACAATGTAACGCGCCAGCGACTTTTCAGAGACTAATGCAGACGGTGTTTCAGGCTGATATGTTCAACATATTGCTTGTCTATCTGGATGACATTGTCGTTTATTCGGCTACACTAGATGAACATTTGGCTAGACTTGACACTGTGCTCGTCGTCTGGGGATGTATGGCCTCAAACTAAAGATCAGTAAATGCAGTTTCTTCAAGAAAAGTCAAGTACCTCGGTCATGTGGTAAGCGAGGAAGGTGTGGCAACCGATCCTGAGAAAATCGTCGCGGTACGAGAGTGGCCTATACCTCAGATCCTACGACAACTTCGATCTTTCTTAGGGTTTGCATCGTACTATCGTCGTTTTGTACCACGGTTTACACAACTAGCGACACCGCTAAACCGAGTAGTGACGGCAGCATGCAAAGACGGCAAAGGGAAACGAAGGATGAGTTTAGTGCGCAGCATCGTAGATGTTTGGACGGAGGATTGTCAGCACGCGTTCGACGCCTTGAAGCTAGCACTTACGTCAGCACCAGTCCTCGGGTTTGCAGACTACCGACTGATGCGAGTGATAGAGGTTTGGGCGCGGTCCTGACTCAAAAACAAGATGGCCGTCGTCGAGTGATCGACGCCTACCGTGTGTGCCCACAGCACGCCGAGATGTTGATGACGACACGTCAGGTGATGAACGATTGCTGTGTCGCTATGAGATGGCGACATCTGCGCCACTGGATCCACGGCTTGGCAAAAACCTGTACCATGAGCCGCGATCGGCGTGTCGTAATTGAACTGTTATATTATATTATATTTGCGTGTTTTCGTTTTGTTACACACTGTTAACCAGATGTCAACAAAACGAGGGGTGAGTGTAGGCTGCAACTGACACTTATTTAAAACTTTATAACGCGGAAGTGTACCGTGACGATAAATCGCGCGCGTTCGCGTGAGAACGTGAGCGTGCGAAAATCGAATTTAAAAAACGCAACGAGAACATTCAGTTGACGTCGAGCTGTGGACTGGATACATTGGTCAGCGGTTCTGGTGGGATTTCAAATAAATAAACGTTTAGAAAACAAACGATTTACATTGTTATGTGACTTATTTATTATAAAGAACCCGTTTAGTGAGCTTACATATATATATATATATATATATATATATATATATATATATATATATATATATATATATATATATATATATATATATATATATATATATATATATATATATATATATATATATATGTATATATATATATATATGTATGTATGTATGTATGTATGTATTTATGTATGTATGTATTTATGTATGTATGTATTTATGTATGTATGTATGTATGTATGTATGTATGTATGTATGTATGTATGTATGTATGTATGTATATATATATATATATATATATATACACACGCACACACATATAAAGCCTCCCGGATTTATTGTGAATATCCATGTCTCCCGAAAAAGAATCAAATCTTCCGCATATTCGCATCAGACCGCCAGCAGCATACATACCCCTCCCGTCTTCGGATGTCCAATTCGACAGGACTCACAAACAAATTCAAATCTCCCGGATTTTGAAACTCAAAAGTTGGCAGGTATAGTTACCCTTGCCCTTGGTGGGCTTAATACGTTTGATTATTGCTTAAGCAGACACTTGTTTGTCAATATCAGCTGAAATCAACATTAAAAAATAAATAAAAATAAAGGAGCAACAAGTACACACCTTGCACTCATGGTAATGGTAGTTTTCGCCTTTCGTCTCGATCGGTCTGGGCAATGGAGGTTAGCACACATTTGTTGTGGTGCGCTGATCGTTAAATACGGTACGAAAGAAATGCGGTAAGAAAACTGTAATAAAACGCGAACGAAGGGAACTCCCGGCTAAAGTGTCCTACAAATCTCAATTATTTTTTACAGCCTACAATCCGGGAGATTTCCTTGTTTTCCGGGAGAACGGGAGTTACGTAACAAATCCGGGAGACTCCCGGAAAATCCAGGAGGGTTGGCAGATATCGTAACCCCCTGGTATCAATATCCTGATCGAGGTCAGATGTGTTATTCTTAATAGAATGTGCACAGGAGATCGATATACTAAACCATTAACAGTTATTTCATCGATAGAGTAAAAAAAATGGTTAGGAAAATTGTGAAGTGAAATACTTACAATTAGTACTGCCACCTAGCGTTCAGTGTTGTATTATATTCAAAAACGTGTCTCACAAACCTTTTTTCTTCCCAAAAGTAAACTTTGTAGTACGTTTATACCCCCAGTAACCGGTAACGCGAGAATCCATGTACATCTAGCAAATTGTACATCATTGTTGTTAACTATTCTGTATTATCTATACTTGTCAGCTTGTTCTAAAAGGCAGCCTGGCCTAAGCCAACCTGGCCTCAAATGTATAAAACCATTTATTTCTGCGGCTTGTTCTGCTGATAGTTGTTTCAGTTTAAGGGACTGTACTACCTAGCGGGGTGATTTTTTTATGTGGACTGCATAAAATTTATGGTTTATAGCAATACAAATGAATGCTATTTTTTCACAGAATTAAGAGTTTTATTCAACCATAACTTAATGATAGGATAAGATAGCATTATTAGAACAAACCAAAAACACTAATTAAAAAATAATAATATATATTAATATGCACCAAAATAAATTTTTTTTATAAAGTTTTCTGACAATAATTTAAAAATCCTTACAAATGTTCTTTAAGTTCCTTTTTTTGTAATTCCTTTACTTTTTTCTGAGACTACTTTTTTTGTGTGCATCACGCTTGGCAACAAATGCATTTGAATGTTGAGCATTTAAATGCTCATTCACATGCAGTCATCACATTTTCTGTGCATTTACATTTGGATGTATATCTAAATATGTATTTTAATGCAACCTCCAAACATTTGGTTTTTTATGCTCAACCAATATCAAAATTGCTTTTAAATGAAGATATAATTGTTTGAATAATAACCCTTAAAAGTGTTATATTATTGCTTAATAAGCCTCATATTTTGTGCTATGCATAGTTGTTTGATTTTAATTCATGATGAATAAAATCTACATTTACAATGTTTTGAGATTAATTCAAATGCATTACCAAAACATTTAAATTTGAATGTGACCTCAGAACATTTTCAATTAAATGGCATCTATGTTTAAATAAAGTAAAACATTTGCATTTAAATGCACTGATACGCATACGATCCCGCACTGTCCGGTGGTAAACATAATATATCCAGAGCTGCACCCTAGCGGATAAGTATGACTTAACATTCGTTACATCCTCCCTCCTTTGTAAAGTAACATGCTATCTTACCATGTATGCATCTTTAAACATTATAGCGAAACAATAAAAATAATATGTTAAATGTTCGTGTATGACAATTAACAAGTCTCTTAATTAAATGTCTGTTCATTCAGCATATCTGGCAGGGGTCTTAATTAACCTACCACTGCGTGACATTACTGGTTTTAAGACAGTGTTCGATTGTTCATTTCTTGGCAGTGTTTCTATAGTCTCTCCGGAGATCGCTGGCAGCGTCGTATCGATTGTTGCTGGCACAGTTGTTGGCACTTTAAGCAAGTGTCGACGATTTCTCCGGTATTCAGTTCCTTCCTCGGATCGCACATAGTAGGAACGAGGTTCATTTGCCAGCCGTGTGATGGTAGCAGGCTTACCATAGCCTTTTGGCGTTTGCATGCGGACGTTGTCACCTGTGTGCAGCAACGGTAGTGGCTTAGCCGACTTGTCCGCATATTTCTTTTGTTGCAGCCTTTCTCAGACAACTGATGTTGCACTGTCTGTTGATTGAGAACTTGTGGTTTTAACAGTGTCTGTGTTGTAGGCAATGTTGTCCTTGTGCGGGGTGATATGTTGCGTTGTGCAGGAGATCCTAAGACTGCGTCACGTGGAGTGTTTCGCCAATTGAGCAGATTCAAATGCACATCTGTGCCATCTCTGTATGATTTCTCTAGCAGCTTCTTTGCTGTCTGCACTGCTTTCTCAGCTAGGCCATTGCTGCTGTGAAAGTGTGGACTGCTCATTACATGGTTGAATGACCAGTCTCTTGCGAACTGTTTGAATTCTCGTGATTTATACTGAGATCCGCTGTCAGAAATTACCATCAAAGGTATTCCAAATCGCGAGAAGTGTGTTTTCATCTTTTTGATGATTGTCGATGTCGACGTGTCTCTCAGCAGATCTATTTCGTACCAACCTGAATACGAATCGACGGTTATGAGGTACATGCAGTTGTGCCACTCGAACAAATCAGTCCCCACAGTTGCCCACGGCTGATTTGGTACTGGGTATGACATGATAGGCTCTTTCTGCTGGTGGTATGTCATGCTTTGACACGTTTCGCAAGCAGTAATTGCCTTTTCAATGTCACTGTTCATGTTTGGCCAAAACATCACATCTCTCGCTCTTCGTTTTGTTGCATCGATACCGATGTGTCCCTTGTGCGCGAGGTTAACATACTCGTTTCTCAGAGCTGATGGGACAACAATTTTGTGTCCCTTGAGTATCACTCCATCTTCTGACGTCATCTCATCTCTGAATGGAAAGTATGGCTTCAATTCAGGATGAATGTGTTTGCTCTGAGTTGGCCAGCCTGACTGTGTTGCTCGATATACTCTCTGGAGTGAATTGTCGGCTGCAGTAGCTTGTTTTAGCTCGTCTAGCTTGTTGCTAGTTATCGGCAGTAGTGACAAAACCTCATAATCTGTCACTTCCTCATTCTCCTGTTGTTCTGTCTGTAGATGTGCTCTCGATAGCGCATCAGCTAGCACAAGGTCTTTGCCTTTTCTATATACGAGATGAATGTCATGACTCTGTAATCTCATCAGCATTCGTTGTAGTCTTGCTGGTGCTGCTGATAACGGCTTCTTTGTGATTGATATGAGAGGCTGGTGGTCTGTCTCGACTGTCACTTGTTTTGCACAAATGTAGTTTTTGAATTTTGTGCACGCAAAGACTACGGCTAACAGCTCTTTCTCTATCTGCGCATATCTTGTTTCCGTCTCAGTCAACGCTCTTGACGCGTAGGCGACTGGTCTGCCATTTTGTAGACAGGCAGCCCCTAATCCATGCTGTGAAGCATCACATGTCAGAGTGACATCCTTGTTGACATCGAAATACTCAAGAATAGTTGCGTGTGCTATACTTTGTTTCACATCGTCATAAGCTTTCTGCTGTGGAACATCCCAGACCCACTCATTGTCTTTGTGCAGAAGCTCGTTGAGAGCAGCAGCTTTCTCACTTAGATCAGGGACAAACTTTGATAGGCATTTAACCATTCCCATGAATCGTAGCAAGTCTGCTGGGTTTTCTGGTTCTGGCATTTCTGTGATCGCCTGCACTTTTCTCTGATCTGGTTTGAGTCCATCCTTAGATACTACATGTCCAATGTACGGGATTTCTTGCAGTTTGTACTTGCATTTTCGCGGTGCTATCTTCAAATTGATCTCGCGCAGCCGTTTTAGCACTTTCTCAAGATTAGCGTCATGTTCCATTTCAGATGCTCCACTCACTAGTATGTCATCCATGATCACTGCACAGGGGTATCCAGCTAACAAATGTTCAATTCCTCGCTGATACACTTCCAATGCTGAACGTATCCCCATTGGCATGCGCAAATAGCGAAATCTTCCGAATGGCGTTCCAAAGGTTGTCAGGTATGATGAATCGTTCTCCAATGGGATGTGGTAGAATGCTTGCTTTGCATCCATGACTGTGAAGTACTTTGCATTCGGAATGTTCTCGACTACCTCTTCGATCGTTCGCATCGGGTAGTGTGGTCGCTTGATTGCTCGATTTAGATCTCCTGGATCCATGCAAATGCGAATGTCATTTGTATCTTTCTTCTTTACCACTACCAATGCTGACACCCAATCGGTTGGTTCGTTCAATGGTGTGATTATACCTTTCTCGACCATCACTTCCAGCTCACTCTTCAGTTTCTGTTTCAAAGCTACTGGCACTGACCTCACAGGCCGTATGACTGGTGTAATGCTCGGATCGATTGTTATTTTGTATTTGATTGGCAACTTTCCAAGTGTGTTGTCAAATAGGTCGCTGTATTCTTGTAGAATACCTGGTGGCAGTTTGTGTTCTGCTATCTGTTCAGCATGTGAAAGTTCATGCACATCAGCGCTTAGAGTGATTAGTTCTAGCCTGATACTGTCTTTCAGTCCATGTAGTGTTGTTACTTTCTTGTCGACTACATGAAAGTCTATGACATACTCTTGTTTTCCCTGATGACATAGTAGTCTTGCTACTCCAACAGATTTCAGTGCATTTCCACCAAACCCCACCAGTGTTATTCTTCTCGATGTGTCTAAACGATTGTTACTATGCAGCTGATTGAGTCGTCGAAGACTCAACACGTTGCATTTTGCTCCAGTGTCTACTTTGACATCTATCTTCGCATTGTTTATACACAACGTTGTGTGTATGTCTCCTTTTGTCAAACCATCTACTGTCTCGATAGTGAACGTTTCTTCGTTTACTTCTGCAACATTTTTCTTGAAATGTCGATTTAGTGGTTCTGTTTTCGGTTTCGACCTACACACAGATGCGAAATGGTTCCACCTTCGGCAGTTGTGACATTGTTTTTGATAAGCGCGACACTGCTCCCTGGCCTTGCCATGACAATGCCCACATTTGTCACACATTTGTTTTGAATGTGTTGTTGATTGTCGATTCTGCCATTTCTTCTCTGCAAACCGATGCTGCTTCACTATATCCGCCTCCACTTTTGGTGGTTGCATTGGTTTTGCATCCTGTTCAGACAGCTCGTGTATCTGACAAATCTGCATTGCTTTCGCTAGTGTGAGGTCACTCTCCCTTAAAAGAAGTCTTCTCACTCCATCGTTGATAATGCCCGTCACAATCCTGTCTCTGATCAAACTGTCCGCCAGTTCTCCGTATTGACAGCTGATTGATCTTATCTTTAGATCGCTCAAAAACGTCTGAATTTACTCTCCTGGTTGTTGTACACGACAGTTGAACCTGTGTCGTTCCAGTATGATGTTGGTTCGCGGATTGCAGATGTCTCTGAACTTTCTTTTTAGACATTCCGGGTCTTCACGTGACTCCGTCGGCTCGTACGTGAACGAAAGCTATCGTTCAATAGCTTCTGCACCAGCCAAGTTCAATAAAACATATGCTTTCACTTTGTCTGGTTTATCGTCATATGCAGCAAGAACAAATACGTTATATTCTTGTTCGAAAATGCGCCAGTTTTCGGCTGCATTGCCATCGAAACATAACGGTGAAGGTTTTCGAAGCCCTACGGCTACGTCAGCCATTTTGTCGTCAGTTCATTCCAAATTGCGAGTGAGCGGGTAAATGCAATATTGTCACCGTAGCGTAGTACTGATATTTGCTAGTTGCAATGTTCTACTTACAGTTCTTGGTCAATTGTCACTTACTAAAAGAAACATCCCGCTTCTGACACCATGTAAATGTTTGTCTTGTTACGTGACACAAACAATGACTGAGTTTAACAACTCGTTTAATTGCCGGCTCGTCTCGTGGCAGTCCCGCACTGTCCGGTGGTAAACATAATATATCCAGAGCTGCACCCTAGCGGATAAGTATGACTTAACATTCGTTACAATATTACATGATTTTGTGAGGAATAGATCATACTTTGCACCTTTAAGATATTGTCTAGAGGTGGCTCTTTTACCACCCACAAATTGTTCTTGCCGGATGTGGCTGTGTATGCAAGTGGCAATAATATGTACGCCAAATGCACTGTGTTAAATATATTTTTATGCACGGATGCATGTATTACAACAACGGGTTACGATTTTTATATGTGCTTTACTATTTTAATCCATTATAATGATCATGTACTAAGATACTGCAACTTGTAAGTTGTACCTTTCACATAGGTGGTACAATAATGTTATTGGCCTGAAGTGTTTTGGCACTGACGGGTCTTTCCCTGGTTTCAGGAGTGCCAAAATATGTGCTAGCTAGTAGCCACCACATACTTGTATTGAATATGTAGAGTATTGTTCAGTGGTTGCTGCTATATTGCATAACATTATACTTGTGTGTGTGTATGTGTGTGTGTGTGTGTGTGTGTGTGTGTGTGTGTGTGTGTGTGTGTGTGTGTGTGTGTGTGTGTGTGTGTGTGTGTGTGTGTGTGTGTGTGTGTGTGTGTGTGTGTGTGTGTGTGTGTGTGTATGTGTGTGTGTGTGTGCGTGCAGACGGGTTGCATATGTGATGTGTGCATGCTTGTGTATATTTGTTAATAATTCCACGATTAATAAGGCTGCTTTTACAAAACGATGCCCCACCCAAATATGAATGTCACATTTTGGGTTTAGGAGAGGCTTAAAAAGCATCACAGAGTCTCTACAATTGTTTGGCTTTTGGGGCCCTTGAGCCGGCCCCAGACCCCATGCAATAGGGGGCTTGCTTCGCTCACAATTTTTTTTAATTTTTAACATAATCGCCTGGATTTTTTTACTCAGAGGTTGGCAGGTATAAATGGGGCACCCAGGCCTCAGTCACTTTAATGAGTATTAGCCCTTAAGGGAAGGGGGTCTCACAATGCCCTGTTGCTCACTGTGGCCTTGTCTCACCATGTTCATTCGTCACGGTGGAATTTTTTGAGTCTGAGAATTCCGCAATTCCTCGATCACTGCAAGAACTGCTTTTTGCTGTTCATCCTTCATAAGTCATTGTGTGTTATGAGTTGGATTCAAGCTGCTATATCCTTGTATAAGAAGCTGTCGCCTGTGGATAGCAAAGTGATGAGAGTGAAGAAGTTAAGCAATGACTTCAGATGGACTTCCTTGAAGTTGCATCCTTCCAAACGCTTTGCTGGTTTCTCTGCTGGTTTTCTGCTTAATCTTAGTATCATATTCTTCTTCAATTCCGGGTATGCTTCATTGGAGAACAAATTGGGTGCAGTGAGCTCTTCTGACAGATACCACATGTCATTTCAGTGCTGTTGCTGTCAAGAGGGTTTTTTCAAAGTTCTTGTATTCCTCGAGTTTCCTGAGAAAGCTAAAGATGTTGAAACAATAAATAATGTTCGACATCCACCTAACATGGTAGAATACTTCCTAAAGTAGAGCCCCTTGAGGGGTCTCCCCAGAAAGACTTTAGATATGCAATATGTTTTTATAAGACAACTCAATTAGTTTTTATAAAATATGAATTATATTAATAGAACCTGCACTAATTATGCAGTATGCCTAATAAAGGGAAATGATTCCATTTTGGATGCATGCATCCAATACCATCTACAAAATGAATGATGCAACATTACAGAATATTACATAACTTTAGGAAGGATGTTTTTCTGTCAATGGCACCAAATGGGAAAGTAAGACCTCAACATTTCCAACAAGAAATTTGACCAATCTAATATACCCATACATACGTATACGTGACTTGTGTTCAATCTCCTTTGTCTATATTAGAATAATATAAAAGTATGAAGAGGATATATGCTATTCAAGCTATAATATATTTATTAGCATGCATTAGTAGCCTCTAGAATGTAGATGAAAAGGGTACCTCCCCAGTTCATTTTAATATATCCCAATTCGCAATTACGGAAAAACTGCCGATTTTTTATTCACATTACTGGCGTCCCTAGGTTATATAATATATAGAGTATCTGCTTCATATTATAGGTCCTATTATTAATTAACATATATAATATTTACATTTATCTAATTCTTACAGGTAATTATGCATTTTAGCCCTGTATTATACCTTTGGGGAAGGCAGTGTTAGTTGAGCCACTGGGTTAGTTGAGCCACTCATGTTTCCCAGGAAACTACAGCAGCGTCTGTTACATGGTACCACCCAGTGATTGAACATGTTATTAGACCACGATTGACATACAATAAGTGCCATTTGTCACAACGAAAAGAAAAGAAAATGTGGGATTAAAAGTATGTTTTTTGACGTTTTTTTCTAAACTTTTGGTGATTGTGATTAATGTCTGCCGGTGTGTAAACTAGCAATGACCAGACTTTATTGTCGGTGCACTTATAAATGGGTTATCTATGCACAGAGAAGAATATTATTTGCATCACTTCGTTCATTAACAAGAAGTTAATTAAAAAGGCTTAATTGCCAAAACGGGGCTAGTTGAGCCACCTAAGGCCCAAGGGAGGATTAGGTAATCAGTGGTTAAAGAACGAAGACATGTGTTCAAGGAATTTATTTTCCAGTGCAAATTAGGACATTGGATAGCAACAAGGCAACATATTAGCACTTACTAACATTGGTTGCGATTGGCATACAATTAAGTATATATATATTTTTTATTGAATTGAATTGAATTTATTCAACATAATCAATGTACATTTTCAATAAATTGTAAACATACATAGTTGTAAGCCTAACTACCACTAAAGTGGTACAATGGAAATATAATTAAAGAATGACAGTAAGAAAATGTTGAAGGGAAATGCAAGAAGTTGTAAACTTATAAATTGCATTCCCAAAAGTAAACAATTGCACTGGTTCCATACAACATAAATTACTTAATTAAGCTAAGCCTTAACTACCCAAAAAGGTATGGTAGTTGATATGAAAATAAAATAATATAACACGTAACCATGACACTAATACTGTATCTGACACATTCATATTTCATATCTATGCAAGAGTAGAGCTTTGTACATTTTTTTTATTTATAAATCGAATTGCACAACTTAATCAGCAGACCGGTCATTCCACATCTTTGGTCCTTTTACACTAATACATTAAGCTTTTTTAGTAGTCCTACTAAATCTTATTTTGAAATTGCAATTTTTCATATGGATGTTGTGATAGTGACTAGCATTAACTTTCTGGAAGTACAACATCACATTAGCTGGTAATAGATTATTTTATGCCTTGTACATAAACACCATGCTGTTGAAATCCACCATGTCCTGTACAGCTAAAGTTTTCAGCTGATAAAACATCGGTCTTGTATGAGACATATAGTCTGCCTTTAGACATATACAAACAGCTCTTTTTTGAATAATATGGTCATATTCGACTCTTATAGGTACTGCCCCAAATTTCACAACAATAATTTAAGTATGGCAATATGAGAGTACAGTATAAAGCGTACAATGCAGAACTAGTCAATAAGTGTTTAACCCTATACATTACAGATACATTCTTCGAAATTATATTTTTTATGAGGTTGATATGTTCACTCCAATTCAAGTGGCAGTCAATTTGTACACCAAGAAATTTTGTAACATACTCTCTATTAATGTACATACCATTTATACTGACCAAATGATTGTTTTCACACTTTTAGTTACCGAATATAATAAAATTGGTTTTGGCAATATTTAAAGACAGCTTATTAACTTGCAGCCATCTGCATAATTTGTCCAATTCTTTTAACACTGTTTTACACACTTCTGTCACGTACATCCTTTCCTGAGTAAAGTTAATAATTAATTGTGTTGACTTATTAATATAGCGTGTAGACTTGTCAGATACACATGGTTTGGAAAAAGGGGTGGTCCAAGGTAACGTATGAAGCGCCGAAGGCGCGAAACGAGGCGTGAACTGCCTCGGAGGGGGGAGGTGCGACGTTTGACGTTTTTTAGACACTAAACACTTGAAATGGTGCAATTTTTAGACACCCATAATCTGGTTTCCGATCCTCAACAAGGTGCGGAAGTTCTGCCATTCCTTCACCTCAGCTAGCAGTGAAGAGACATTAGCATGTCTGACTGCCAGAACATCAATCCGTCCACAACATGCTGTACATTGCCCGTCTCTGTAATGATACCGGGGAGTAAAACAAGAAAACCTACAGTCTTCCTGCTTTCTAGGTTAAATCGATTGTGGAATTCGGCAGACCGGTGGTCACAAAACGGGATTGCCAGATTGCGCAGGTAGTGCTCCCGTGGGGATGTGCTAGGGACATTGGCTCTTTGCATCTGCCGGGACGACCGGGGTGTTCCTGGTGCTGAGATGGATATACCAAGAAATGTGGGTAAACGTGTAGCATCTTTATACCACACACTGTACTCCTCTTCTATCTCCTGTCTCGTCATTATCATTTGTTCCCTGGTTTGGTCGATCATACTGTACGCTTGATATATGTCTAAGTCCCTCTTTTGAAGTTTGGAGGCCATGGGCCTGACATTCTCCAAAACATTCTTGGTGGTGATGAATGCGATGATGGCACGTGACGAAGTGAGAATGGTTAGCAGCCCTTGCGCCTTCGTCCTGATCTCCTGATCCCAACTGCCAGTCAATGCAACCTCCTCGTATATGTCATGATATTCAGATGGATTCAGTACTGCTGCAGTGTACATACAAAGCTCGTGTGGATAACTGCTTTATCCTCGCCTGCACGCCAACCTTATCCGAAGACATACACTGCGCACCATCGTAGCTCTGGCCCCTGGCTTTACTGATGTCCATGTTACGATCTTTCATGCACTCGATGACACCATGAGCTATAGCTTCCCTCGTTGCCCTCTCAATGTATATAAAATAAAAAAAGAACTGTTTTACTTTACAGTGAGCCAGCATCCTCAAGCACACTGACAGAATCTGGTTACCATGTGCCATTTGCCATGATGGAAAAGAAGGCATTTTCGTCATCAAGATTCAAGGCTTCGTGTATGTTCCTTTCTAATGTATTCGACCACTACATCAATCACTTCATTCAGGATGATTATTGATGTATACTGCGCATTCTTCCTTCCGGTCTCAAGGTGTTCTCGGAGTGTGTCGTCACGTTTGGCCATCATCTCCAGAACTGCCCAGAAGTTTCTACTGTTGGACGATGTACTTGTCCGATCATCCCTGTGAACGTTTTTTTGTACATCTTCTGGTTGGACTGGCTTATCAAGTAGGGCAAGGCGCATCCTGGTGTCTTTTGTTGGTGAACAGATAGGATAGCTTAAATTTTGACCTGTAAAAATGCCAATTGTTATCTTGAAAGTCCGGTCCGAAGAACTGATGTAGACGATTTTCATCAAAGGACCAGCGCGTCTGTTGGGCGCATTTGCTGGATCTGCGCAATCTGCAGATTTTCGAGTGTCCGAGGATTGCGCAGCGCAATCGACCGAAATCTGCAGATTGCGCAGATCCAGCAACTGCACACAACACGTCTATGAACGCCAAACATTCCAACTGTATTCTCATTCTTTCGCTGGGAGACATGGTCAGATATGAGGTGGTCGTGTGTGTGTGTACACGTGCGTGCGGTGTGCGTGTGCAGTAAATCTATGACCGACGTCACCGATAATGCTACGCATAACTTTGGCGATCCCCTGAACACCAAGTATATCGCCTGTGCTAGATCAGTGTAGGAAAACGTCGGACTGCTACTAAAGAATTCGAACATAATAAGTGACAATTATGACCTTCTGTCGTTTCTTAGCAATGCCTTTGTCCCCCGTTGACATGCATGCAATGGCAATGAATTTTTTTGATACTCAAAAAGGGGGATCCGGATGGAGGGAGGGAGGGAGGGAGGGAGGGAGGGAGGGAGGGAGGGAGGGAGGGAGGGAGGGAGGGAGGGAGACCATGACCCCGTGACACCTGGACTGGCGCATGCGCATTTGGTGCTCGGTCCTTTAACAGTAACGCGCATAGCACCGATTAGGCAAAAATTTTCGCCCCGCTCTTCGTCTCTGGGGCGAAATGCCTGAGGGGCATTGTTAAAGCGCCATTTTGGCAGTTCCGTAGCCATTTGACTACGGAACTAATAACTTAAGTTTTAAAACCGATACGCACTAACCGTTTCATACGTGTATTCCGTGACACACAACCGACGATTGGGCGTCAAGAAACTGAAGAAATGTGCTCCAAATAATTACTTGTGAGTACTTTTATCGGTGACATAGAAAACATTTCACAATTAGCCACCATACTGTGCACGTGATGTTGCCTTTGGGTCACATGATCAAACGCGATTTCGTGAAGAATGAGGCCAGAATGGGCCAGCAGCAAAGACATAAATAAAACACCCGTTAGTAAGTTAGTAGTTTATATGGGCATTATTAATGATGTAACTCTATGGCCAGTAGACGGCAATTCTTAGCGTGACCTTATATAGATCTATGGAAATTCCGCGTGCTATTCTCGTTCACAACAACATCCGGTTATATACAAACCTTAACAAGCACATGCGTTCTGACAAAAAGGTAATAATTTCACACTTTTACATGGTTATTGTCAGGTAACTTTAGTGATATACATATAAGAATGCATACATACACGAAAGACGTGTTTATTGCTCTGTTTATGGCGTTTTTGTAAGGTTTCACGTTTCATGAAAATACTTACGTTTCGGCCGCGCGAGATCTTCGCCGTAGTAGTAGGAACAGCCAGACAGAAAAACATTGTACGGCGATTGACTTTGCCTAAGCACCGATGCTCGGCTACGGAACCACTTCGATCTTTAAATTACAGACATTCACTTTTAAATGTCTTAAATATCGTAGGTGATCATTACAAAGTCCAACGATGCGGGTCCATGTGTGAAAGGGTTTGTTCTAGTACCCCGGTGTGGTATAGGCAAGGTGTGGTAGGGTTGAACAATGATAGAAATGCTTATTCATGCTTTATCAGCCTTTTCAGCGGACTAGAAATGGGACAACACGTAAACAGCAAGATGATAGGACTGCCATCTGTCGTGCTGTGTAATACTAATTTAGAATGCGAATTTAATAGCAATACCACAAATTGAGTATACTTGAGTTAAAAAACATGAAATCGACCAAATGAAGTGATAGGAAATTAAACCATTTTAATGTTTGGTGAATTTGGTAGCTCATGCCAATTACTTCCAGCAACCAGGGTATGACAAAAATGTATCTGACACGTCGTTGGTATTAATTCACAATAACTCCAAAAGAGGGCATCATGATCAGAGGCGTTTGGGTCGAGAGGGCGAGTCTGGGGTAGCATCGTCGACGTCGTAACGAAGCGAGTAGGCTTTGTCGAGCGCTTATACAAACTGACAGCAAGTATGTTAACGTTCAAACCTGACGACTACCCGGCGTTTCAGCTGGGAAAACCCAGATTTGACCAGGTAGGTTAGGTTGAACAAGGTTGCATGGCGACAGCAGTATCGGTTACTGGAGCACGGACTGCCAATGCCATTGGCAATGCCAATGGCAATGGCAATGGCCAATGCCAATGGCAATACCAATGGTAATGTCAATGGCAATGCCACAGTAAACGTTTCGGTTACCGCTGTATCACTGGCGTGGCACTACTAGGTCACTGTGGCAATGTCGCCCACTGTCAGTGACGCACACTGACTGTCACTGACAAGTTTGACACTTGTCTTGGGGACAGATCATTATTTTGGGTACTTGCCTAGAATCCGGGCCCACCTAAGTTCCGACATTATTAACATTCAATACCATGCACAGTGCATGCACAATGCATACTGAACTACTGAACATGTAAATTATTAAACATGTGTGTAAAAACACATTTTAATCACCTTTTTTGAAGCTCGAATTCACATATTTAACCTGCATTGAGCGCCATTGTATTGCATTGCTGCCTTTGTTCGTAAGATGGCGGCACTTAAAGCGAATTAAATATGCGAATTCGAGCATTGAAAAAGGTGATTAAATGTGTTTTACGCACAACATAGTTAATTATTTACACGTCCCATAATTCAATATGCATTATGCATACATTGTGCAAGGTTACCATCAAGCATGGGTTAATTTTAATTGTTAATTTACTCAAGTTAATTAAATTTAATCAATTAACTTTTCAAGATAGGCTAATTTAATTTAATCAAAAGGGGTTAATTTAACTTAAAATTAACACATTCTCAATTAAGTGTTCATTCAGCAGTTGATATTACTCAATAGTTCACATCCAGGTATTTCCAGAAGGCATGCAGTCACTAGCCTGAGAGAGATCAGGTTCAGTTTTGTTTGAATGAGAGGGAGAACATCACACAGCACAAACACACTGTACCAACTGGGGTGGGCTGGTCATTCAAGCACCTGTGAATTGGAGGGAAGGCCTTTATTTTATTCATCATAGTTTATGGTTTATCTTCGTTATAAACATTTTATGTATGTCCTTAGCACTGTCCGTCCATAGTACAATTCTCAACAGTACAAAGTTGATAGGGATACCACATTTTGTCACATATTTGAACTACACTGGATACATACCATATATAACTCATTATGTGGCTCTTGAACCATTGTTTTCACTTAATGCTTAATTGATGGGAATATCAGTATCGACATATCACGAAGTATATGGATGTGAAATACAATTACAACATCCTCACAAACGAATTTAATTAACCAAGGATATGTGAAATAGGGTGTATCTCAACTCCTAAGGCAGGTTATCTTCGAGAGTCTTGTCACCTTCAGGCTTTATCATATCTGGTCCATTTGGGTTAACAAAATAAAAGAAAGCATGCTGAAATGGGAAGAACTTAAAAAGTGCTTATAGATCTGACATACTAAAATTAAACAGTTTATTCTAACTATTTTCAAGAAGTACAAATAAACAAAATAAAAAAAAACGAGAACAATGAGGGGAAGAACATAAATACTCCAGTATATGATCACCATTTTGTTCTCTGATAACATTAAAGTCTGTTTGCTAGAGTTTTGATAGACTATTTTTATTATTAAGTATATAGTTGGATGTCCTTATTTACTGAATTAATGGTTGACTGTGAGACAAGTTATGTATTCATGTTTTATTGAAGATTGCAGTTCCTTGAATGGATAGATGATCCGGTTTCGTGGTTATTAATATTAATCATAATTACCTCTCAAGAAACTTGCAGTTTGTTTTGGATATTTCGACTGCATCTCGCAGTCTTCTTCAGCAGCATTCTTCAGTCTGCTGAAGAAGACTGCGAGATGTAAAAAAAACACAGTATATACCCTACAGAGAATTTTTTTAACTCAGTGTTTTTAACTGAGCATGTTTGACATGTGTAGGTCATTAACATTATTATGTATATGGAAAATATTTTTTATAAGGGTTTTTTACCTGCAAACTATTATGTAGATTTTTACAGAAGCCTGTTGGCAGCTGAAGACATGCTGATGCAAGATGTATATTTGACATGTGTATCATGTACGATGAACTGTAAGCTTTTATTGTCATACTTATTGCATTATCAGGGTGTGTTAGTACTTAAAGTAAGAAACAACTACTATAAATATATACATTACAAGTACGCTGGTGTCCACTTTCTCATCATATCAATATGTGTGGATCGTTGAGTGAATAACAATTCTGACACAATATTGCATACCAACTATCAGTTGTAAATAATTTTGTACATAATATGTTGCTTCTTTAATTGGTGGCTAATTAAAAAAATAAAGTAAAGTAATTAAAGTTAAAGTAATTTATTTGGTAAAACGATGCATGTGTGAAGAAAATGGAAATGTATGCACAAGTTTTAAAGTAAATGTCATATAATGGCATGTTCATCTAAAACCTTAAAATTAGATTACACTAAAGACCAAAGTAGTACAACGCATAAAAATTATAACCTTTTGTATTAATAAATGTTGGCTTTAAAATCATATTATCAAACTTAAAAGATGAACAAGTTTTTTAATTAATGTCTTCCATTCTTTAACTCACATACGGAACCATTATTTAAAAGCCTCTCTGTTCTAAAGGTTGAAGACTTACTTAAAGTACAGATACTACGATTTTATTATAAATTCATACACAAACAAATACCAGCATACTTACAAAGCTGGCCGATAAACCAGAATACACACATACATAATCATTTCACGCGTAAACACAACAAAATACACACATTTAGAACACAACACGAATTTGCAAAAAAGTGTCTGAAATATGATTTACCACATATCATCAACAATACTCCAGACATATTAAAAGATAAGGTGACCACACACAGCTTACAGGGATATATATCTTATGCTAAAAAAATTATTATAAAAAGCTATGTATGCATATGCACCGAAGTTAACTGCTACACTTGCACGCATGGTCAATAATAAATAATTAATCTAGCTGTACGTGTTAACGTTAATCTACACAAGCGGAAATATACAATAAATTCAATGAAAACGTACCAAGGTGGCTCCTATGAGAGCGACTTCTTTAGTCTTAATAGGAGTCTCCCAAATCCACGTTGTACTAAATATATTAATTAATAGGAATTACAATTACTGTAATACTATGTACAAATGGATAAATAAACGATTTTGTCTGTCTGTCTGTCTGTCATTCCTTATTGATGTCACATGACTAGGACAGTTTCATACATCGTCACCCATCATCATACCCAAAATGGATAAATTTGGCATAAAGAAATATTTACATAACTAGTCATTAGTCACTATACATAAGTCGTATCCACGGTTATAACAATACTTATAATGAAAAGCAATCAGAAAGCACAATGTCAATCATATTAACATTCCAAGTGTAAGACTGTCAGCTTTGAGCTAATGCCAGTAGTGGATGTCTTTCCTCGGCTTGTCTGCTGGGACTTCCTTTAACAGGTCAGTCAGGCTGTCAGTTTGTTTACATCTTTTATCTCCCACCAAAATGAGCAAAACACCCTTCAGAACTTCAAACATACACTGCTACACGATAATATAGTTCGATAGATCAATTACTACTTACACATGCACTTGAAGAATGGATCTTTATGAACTTTAAACAACTATGATGAGAAAGACAAACTTGAAACAACAGCGAGCTAGAACATCGCATAATTTATTATTCCGACCTGTGTGTGGCGCCACCTAACGTCATAGCTAGATAATTCTTGACTTCAGAGGACAGTGATAGAGGGTTGTTTAATTGTACAGTACAGCACTAGCCAGACCTAGCCAAATTAAAAAAATATATTTTGTGTTAATAAATGAACAATGAAAGACATACAATTGTTTTTTTCGTGAATCAAGGTAAATCCCGGATTTGCGAGAATCATAGAATTTTCACCTTAAAAAACAAAATACTTTTACCTAAAGAAATAAAATACCATGTAAATCAGAGTAAAGTACGTTTATTCAGCTTTACAGGCATATGCACATTTTTATTATAGGTGGTCTATGTCAGCTGCTACGGACCATTAAAGGCACCCCTATAAACAGGCCTCTGTGGGTACACGTTTTGGTCGACTTGCCGATCACAGCACTACTAGCGTTGTGTGAGTTGCAGGAGAAGAATAGTGTACACATGGGTGACTGCTAAGAAAACGACAAGGCATGGAAGGTATTCATAGACCACACTAGTGGGGCAGAGAGAAACAGGATCAGAGACGAAGTGGAAAAGTGGATATCTGTTATGATTGGTGGAAGCAGATATGTAAACGACGATGGTGTTCTGAAAACCGGATTAGCTGACATCGTACCTGTCAAGTCAGCAGACACCACTGGCGTATTTGATGCCATAGAGAAGGGCCTGCACAACATTGTGTGGATCAATGCAGATCATGGACGTGACTTCCATCATCTCGCCGATCATGTGACAAAGTTATGAAATTTCACCAAGGAAAAAAAATTTTATTTTTCAGTATTTCGATTTTCACTTCAGTTAATGCTTAATAGTTTGTCTGATGATCTCACAAAAACTACATATAAAAGTTGCACAAACGAGTTAGCATGTTGCAGTGGATGCTAGGTAGGTTTGGTTTTTAGCAAAATTTATTTGAAATGAGACTAGCAAAAAAACTGATTGATTAAGCACCTTTATGCTGTCACTGACACAAATAAACAACTGCTACTATATCTCAAAATATTTGTTCTCCACCATAATTAAATGTTAACACAAGGATCAACAATGTCGGTAAACAACGCGTTTTCAAATAATACCAAACATGACAACATTTCGTTTATCTGTTAATCCGTTGTAAAAAAATTCAAAATATCTTGATTTGCCTTTGGTCGCTATTCAGTTCCACTTGCACGACTCTCAATCACTAAGTACCATCGCTATGTGGCTTAAGTAAACAAGTTGATTCTGTACAACTCACATGATCTCCGATCTGTGACAAAATATAATATTATAAATTATACTTGCATAGCAGATGTCTTATATATACTTTAAAATTATGCCCATCTATTCTGACATAGCCAAAGCCTATGCAAGGACATTGGACATAGTTATGTATACATATGTATGCTGTTTGATGTTGTTCTGGAGAGAACATTCCATTTAACACACATAGATTTGCAAGAGCAGTTAGAACCATGTTTAAACATAATAATAAACTCCAAACCATCTGAAAGCCTGCTGACTCTGGTAGTGGAATATCATATATTAATGTGCAAAACATGTTTATTGCTGTTTGACATTGGGATGTTGCTGTTCTGGAGAGGACATTTTTAATGGAAAATGACACAGACCAGTTTAAGATGGCCACATATTGTAAACCTAGTGACTAGTGCCCTGCGCGGGCCTAGAATTTGATCCCAAGCCCGGCCCGCAATTAGCAGTTAGAGTCCAGGCCCGGCCCATGCCCGCAATAATTTTTCAATCCTGGCCCAGGCCCGCAAACTAGAATTTAGGCCCAGGCCCGTCCCAGACCGTGAATGTTTGGCCCAGGCCCGGCCCGCAAGTTTCAGGCCCAGGCCCGGCCCATACCCGCAGGCCAAAGATGGGTAAGCCCGCGGCCCGCAAGCCCGCGGCCCGCTAAGTTTAGAGAAGATAAACCTATAATCTTATAACAAAGACGAAAAACAAATAAGCTGTAAAACAGACTGTTTGTTTTATTAAATAAAAAAAACATATATACATATATGAGATGGGGCATAATATCCTTAGCTCTTAGTTGAGTACTACTCTTATGCTGATGTTCCATAGTGTGTTGGATGAGTTCTAAAAATCCAGCACCACCAACTTCTTCAAACTTACGAATATCCTGAAGAAAAATAAAGAAAAAGTTCTTAGTGTCATTACTATTAAATATGATAACATTTGTTATATTTGGCTTTAATGTATTGGCTTATGGTTAGGGTAGGATATTTGTTTATCTAACCTGACTTAGCCCATATGCAAGCCATAACCCCAATTTATATTGTTAATTGAATTAGCTCAACTAAGTTAACATAATTTAATATGATATTTCAATTAAATGTTACCCACTGGCACAGACACCCAGTGGCATTTCCAGCAGGTGTGCAGTCACTAGCCTGAGACAGATCAGGTTCAGACATGTGTGAATTAGTACAAGTGTGAATGAATTAAGACTGGGGAGAAATACCAGTTACCAACTGGGTTGGGTACTGGGTAGTGGGCTAGTGGGCACTTGGCAGTGGGCAGGTAATTCAGGTGGGCAATGTTTGGAGGGAAGACCTAGACAATAGAATGTCCAAATATTTCTAAAGTAAACATTTAGGGCTGGCTACTTCCAGCCATTAGATTCCGTGCAAGGTCTCAATTTGCAACTATATAATACTAAAGAAATAATTTTAAGCATTCATTAACTGGAATTACAATTTATAATCAGTTTTTATTAAAAAATAAAGTAATAATCGGTGTTTTGTATGAATATTTTTATTGTGTCCAGGCCCAGGCCCGGCCCGGCCCGACCCGCTCACACTAGGTCCAGGCCCGGCCCAAGCCTGTTGTGTTTAAATTGTTTTCAGCCCAGGCCTGGCCCGGGCCCGCAGTATGTAGGCCCAGGCCCGGCCTGCGAAATTATGTAGAGGCCCGGGCTGCGAGCCGGGCCGGGCTTGGACCCAAAGCCCGGCCCGCGCAGGGCACTAAAACCTATGTAAAAATTGGCTTTTTGGTTTGGACTTGGGGTGTCTAGTACATTTTATAACTACATTTTTTATCAGTAGGAATTCATTATTATCTATGCAGGGACATTGTTTTATTGGGGTGTCTTTTTGTGAGGACAATAAAAAAAATTACGCAAAAGGCACCATTAAATACAAACTGAGTTTATACCGTACCTACTAATCCAATTTGCACCAAGTTGGTTGTTGCATGATAACTTGCTTCATAGTATTGCAGTGCAGGTTTTAATACTAACGTAAATTGAAGTGGGAGTAAGAAATGTGTCAAAAACAGCAAACTGTGCAGATTTTCCTTAACAAATGTTTGATGTATCTTCTTGAAATATGGCCTGTAAGTTCCTTACCTTACAGGAAGATAAACACACTGAATTAATATTGCACTATGAATTGTTTTAATACATTGAGGGAAAGTGCATTTGGCTAAAGGGTACCTTCACGTGAAGACGCCCCGAGTGAAATATGTGCTTGTACTGTTTGCTAAAAAAAATATTTTTTTACCCCGGTTTAGAATATTCATCTGTATATTCACCCCCCATTATCGAAAGTAAGTGAAAATTAGTTATTTATCTAGGCTATTGTTATTATCATAATGTATTTTTCTGAATCATGAAAATAATAAAAAAATTACCATCCTCTGTTATTAATATACAAAGCTAGTCTAAATGCAATAGTAGTTACTACTGCCTCTTCAAGGCTCACACTGACCTACTTATGAAGAAGAATACCTATTGCAGGGAACCTTCACTGGCCGTCTGAGACACTTCATGGATGTCATCGACCCACGCACTCTGTTCTCATCTGAGGTATGTAGTACACAGGTGTTTGAGCTCAGCAGACAAATGCCAGTTCCTGGGTCTGTTGTGGGAATAAAGTGAAGAAAGTGCTGGGTTCAATCCGAGGTATATCCGATAAAATATTTTTTCTCATTTAATGTTATTATTATTTTATCAATCGTATTTAGTGCAATATTCACTTTTGTTTAATTTCGCGGATTGGCAATGTGTAGTCAATGTGTAGTACTAATTATTTCTAAGTGTGGCTTATTGCGACTAAACAACTAAACTGGTTATGACGTTAGCAAATAGAATGTGCAGCTAGAAACTCTTTATCAACAAATTTAAATACTTTTTGCAATGTATGCCTTTTATAATAAATAATATATGTGATTCCTTATGAAAGTATCACCAGTGATCATATTTTGAGGTTAGGTGTAACTGGTGCATACGTTAAAAAACTTAGAAACCTTTATTTCAGATGAATAATAAGAAGAATGTTTTATTTGACCCTTCATACACTATATATATATATATATATATATATATATATATATATATATATATATATATATATATATATATATCCATGTTGAATTATAATTTTACATAATACAGGTGTATACAGTTGTAAGTAAACATGGTATATAATTATTAAGGCAAATAAACAAATAGGGTCAGGAGACTCCTCTGACTTTGATTAGTTGCTATAGAGGAGCCACCTTACAAATTAAAATTAAACTAATTTTTGAAAAAATAAAGTTTAGTGTACTGAACAAATCCCTGTAAGCTGTGTGTAGTAAGCTTTTCTTTAACAATAGTGGGAATATTATTAAGTAAAAATGGTAAATTATGCCGAAGACATTTCCTTGCAAAATTCATGTTTAGTTTTATAAGTATATATTTCATTCTTGATTCATGTATTATAATTATATATGTAATAGTTGAGTATTATCCTCCAGTTTTGTAATAAACTGGTAAATTGTTATGTAAATTTTTATAATTAAATTTTAATTGTTGTAATTTACTTTTAACATGCTGAGTTTTTTATGGAGTGGCTCTGTGTGGGAATTATAATTACTTAAGGTAATAATTCTCAAAGCTTTCTTTTGAAGTTTTATTATTCTATTTCATTGAAAACCCCAAGCCATGATGTGATAATTAATGTGTAGTACAATTAATGAATTATATAATAACGTTTTAATTTGTTGTGATAACACGTTTTATTATTTTTTTAAATACCAATCTTTTTAGAACATGTATGTCTTTTCCAGTTAAAATTTGTATCAGTAATTAAAAATAAGAAATTTAATTCCTTAACTTGTTCAGTATTTATATTATCTATCTTCATAGTAAGCATTTATACATATTTATTCGCCTTTTGGAATGTCAAATATTTAGATTTTGTAATGTTTAATGATAATTTATTTATTTTCAGCCATTCATTTATTTTTAAAAGTTTGTCATTTATTAAAGATTCTAATTTGTCATTGTGCATGTTATCCTTAAAAGTGTTTAAAGTACTTGATAAGGTTGTCTCACCCGCATAAATTAAACATTTTACTGGCTTGTGCAAAACCATTGATATATATATATATATATATATATATATATATATATATATATATACATGTATATATATATATATATATATATATATATATATATAATAAATAACAGAGGTCCTAGGATTGAGCCCTGTGGTATGCCAGTTGTTACTGGTAACATGTCTGAGTTTATATTTCAATTTCAGTTGATTGTTTACAATTATTTAGGTCGCTACTGAATAAGTTCTTATTTATACCATTTATACCATAATATTTTATTTTGTCAGTTAAAGTTAAATGGTCATTGGTATCAAGGCTTTAGAAAAGTCTTACTATATGTTTATGGGTATTTCATCCTGATCCATTTGGGTTATAATCCTATCTATTAATTCCAGTGCAGCATATTCTGTTGAAAGCTTGGGCCAAAACCATAGTGATAGTCAATGAAAAGTTTTGAGTCTTGTAAATAAGATGACAATTGATAAATAATGCTCCTTGCATCAACAATTGCCTGAATAAACACACAATAAACGTGATGAAATAATGAAAAATAAGGTCATCGTTAGATCCCTGTCAATTTAAATAGGTGATAATATTTTCAATATACCTACTAGAATATGTTAAAAATCCAAACACAGTAAAAATAGTGCTCATTATTGAAAAAAAATGCTATTCATTTCCAAACATGCTTGGTACACTTTCACTGATTATTTTCCTTATGAACTGACATACTTGTTATAGTTCATCCACAAAGTTGGTATAAAATGTCATTTATGTCTTATATATTTTAGAAATATTACTAATTATTGATACTAAAAATGTGTTAATAAAAGAAAGAAATTATTTTGGAATGGGTTTATTTATAAAATTTTCATGTTTTATTGCACACCAAATTATAATGAAATAAATGTGGTCTTACTCATCATTCACCCTATATATGTTAGCAGTGTTTGATAGTTGTCAAAATGTATGCAAGTATTCGTAGCATACAATTATTAAGTAGTGCAAGATGACCATGTTTAAAAGCAATGTGAACCCCAGGGGTGGGAAAGTCTCCATCCCAATTGCGAACATAAGAATGTCACCAAATCTGACTGTACATTCATTATCTGAAATAAAGGTTTCTAAATGTTTAATGTATGCACCAGTTGCACCTAACCTCAACATATGATCATTGGGGATACTTTCATAAGGGATCACATATATTATTTATTTTAAAAGGCATACAAATCATGTTTGCTAACGTCATAACCAGTTTAGTTGTTTAGTCACTACTAAGCCACACTTAAAAATAATTAGTACTACACATTGCCAATCAGCAAAATTAAACAAAAGTGAATATTGCACTAAATATGATTGATAAAATAATAATAATAACATTAAACGAGAAACATTTTTTTAATTGGATATAACGTGGATTGAACCCGGGATCTTCCAAACACAAAGCGAATGCTCTACCGCTAAGCCATGACAGCTCACGCGGAACATTGCACTGAATTCGTTATGTATTCTACAGGCTGTCTCGTGGCATTGTTTTAAATGTAAATTTAGCTTTTAAGTCTGGTTACTACTGAAAATAGTGTTGTAGGATGTGCAAGATTTAACAAGATTTGCCATCCAAGCCAAAGGCCCAGATGGCAAGTGGACAAGGAAGCCATTGGCTTATCGAGAGTCCAACAATGTTCACCTACTTATAACCCGCCCTCCTGATATATGTGTCAACTTTGTTTTTAAACATATTCACGCTGCTAGCAGTTACACAATCTGTAGACAGTTTGTTCCATTCATTTATTGTCCTCTGTGAGAACGAGTGCTTCCTGATGTCCAATCTACATTGATCCTTTACTAATTTTACCTCATGTCCTCTAGTTCTGCTATCCTTCTTGAGTGAGAAAAACATATTTCTATCAATATTTTCACACCCATTCAATATCTTAAAAACTTCAATCTGATCTCCTCTTAACCTCCTTGTCTCTAGAGTTGTTAAACCACATTCTTTCAGGCGTTCTTCATAACTAAGGTCTCTAAGTTCTGGAACCATTTTAGTTGCTCTCCTTTGTATGCGTTCAAGCGTATCTATATCCTTCTTACGATATGGTCTCCATGCTTGTATACAGTATTCTAAATGAGGTCTAACTATTGCTTTATAAAGAGGTATAATTAACTTTTTTCCCTTGTATGTTATGTTTCTTCTAATCAATCCAAGAATTTGATTACCCTTTGAAGCTGCAATACCACACTGCTCTGAAACTTTCATATCAGCGCTTATTGTAACTCCTAAGTCCTTTTCTTTTACAGTAGTACCAAGAACAGTAGCTCCCATTTTATAGTTTACATTCAAGTTCCCATGTCCTGTATGTAGGCATTTACATTTCCCAAAATTGAACAGCATCTGCCATTTCTCAGACCATTTCACTAATCTGTCTAGATCGTTTTGTAAATGTTGTTTATCACCATCAGTATTAACCTTTCTAAACAGTTTTGTGTCGTCCGCAAATTTCAGTATGTTACTTGTTATACACTCGTCCAAGTCATTGATATAAATTAAGAATAATATAGGTCCTAATACTGATCCTTGAGGTACCCCACTCAAAACCGATTTCCAATTTGAAACTTCTCCATCTACTACAACTCGTTGTCTTCTGTCAGTCAGCCATTGTTCTATCCAGTCAGTTATGCTATCCCCGATACCATGGGCTTTTAATTTAAGTAGCAATCTTTGATGTGGCACTTTGTCAAAAGCTTTCTGAAAATCTAAGTAAATAATATCTACTGGCGATCCCTCGTCTATCCACTTAGTGATTTCTTCCAAAAAACATAACATATTTGTTAAGCATGACCTCGCTTTAAGGAATCCATGTTGAGATGAATTTAATAATTTATGCTTAACGAGGAAGTCCACCATATGGTCTTTAATTAACCTTTCTAATAATTTACAAATCACTGACGTTAAACTCACTGGTCTGTAATTCTCTGACTTATTTTTCGAACCCTTTTTAAATAATGGTATGATGTTTGCTTCTTTCCATTCAAACGGAACAACTCACTCTTTTAATGACAAGTTGAATACTCTTGCAAGTGGTATACTGATTTGATCTACTGTGCAGTGGCGTAATGCCGCAAAAACATAATATAGTATACAACCCACATAAAAGTGACTAAAAGTTACCATAACAGAGTAATTTATAGTTAATATATTTTCCTGAATCACTCACAAAGTTATTATCACAGAGGACAATGAATGGAAAAAAATACTGTAAATGGTACCAACGTAAATATGCTTAACGGTTCTTGCAGAACTCGACGGGTCTTGCAGAACTCGACGGTTCTTGCAGGACTCGACAGGTTTTGCCGTTTCATCACCATTTTGGCCGCTGCGGTTCCTCATATTTAACAGTTTACTATACTCTAGTGCGCCATAATATTTTTTTATAATAGACAATATTCACAATATGTATAAAACCTATCGGCTAAGAATAAAACTACAGTTGTATGACATGTTTGCCATATGTTTGTAACGTCATTGCGATATATTTGTGATTCCAATGTGATATAT
Source organism: Lamellibrachia satsuma (assembly GCA_033239005.1). Taxonomy (NCBI): domain Eukaryota; kingdom Metazoa; phylum Annelida; class Polychaeta; order Sabellida; family Siboglinidae; genus Lamellibrachia; species Lamellibrachia satsuma. The sequence goes on from BSQZ01000029.1 coordinate 1,992,666, forward strand.
GTTTGTGGCGTCATCAGGGTTGTTTGATTTAAATCATTTGATTTAAATCATGATTTAAATCGCTCCAAAAATATCATTGATTTATGATTTTTTTTTCCATTTTTTTTTTTTATCGCTGATTTATATGAATTTAACACAAATAATTGTTTACAAGCATCAAGATCAACAAAGTTTTGTGTGTTTTTAATACAAAAGCACAATGTGCGCACACTTGTGTAGCTGTATTGACACCAGATAGCCTGATAGTCAAATATTTTATGACATTGTGTATAGCAGATTTCAAAATAATCAAATAAATTTAAAAAATGTGATTTAAATAAAAAAAATCCGATTTTTGTAATTTTTTTTTTAAATCATGATTTTTTCAACACTGGGCGTCATTGCGATATGGTTGTGACGTCACTGCAATGCCAGAAATGGGTAGATTTCAAAATTGGTCATGGTGCTAAAGGTGCTAATGCGCATGTGTTGCAAATATCATCTGTTAGATGTGCGATATGCACAAGCCATATTGTGATTCATTAGAATGTACTACATGGTGGTCTAGAGGAGTTGTAATGTAATAATTAGTTTTTGGTTCCTAACAACAAATTCTGCACAAGACATCCACATGCCAATTAATATTGATGCAAGACATTTGGAACATTCAACATATTTATGAAATACAAGGTATTGGTATCATAACATATAGATTAATAATGTACATGAATTATGGCATAGGGTAGCATTGCAACTGTTGGAATAATGAATGTTGATATTACAACAGTACAGCCTTTATACAGTTGTTATTTAGGCCCATTCCATGTATAAATTCACGTTAAACAGTTGGACAGAAAATGTCGTTCAGTGTTGATGTTATTTTGTTGAATTTTTAAAAAGCATTTGACAAAGTCCCGAAAAAGAGGTTGTTGCAGAAACTATCGGCCTATGGAATGCGAGGTAAAGTTTTAGAATGGATAGCTGATTTTCTATCATATAGAAAAATGCGAATTATGGTAAGAAGTGAATATTCTGAATGGTTTGGTGTCATTAGCAGGGTTCCTCAAGGATCATTATTGGGACCTATATTCTTTTTAATTTATGTAAAGTTGTTAACTGGAAAAGAGAACATAGACCCAGATAAAATTGTTTGCATTAATCTAAATAACCTCAGAGGCCACAGTATAAAAGTAAAAAAACAACAATGTGTGAAGCTATGCAGATGCCAATTTTTTAGTCGAGTGGTGGATGTATGGAATTTCTTGTCTAACGATATTATATCTCCACCCTCTACTAAAAATTTTTTTAATAAAATAGATAAAAACTGGGTTAAGATATGGGCAAACTATACAAGGCTTATCTGTAGCCTTACAAATGCTCATTAATTGTAAGTGTAAACAATGTTTAAACACCCAGACAGCCTGTTTTTATGGATCACTATATTAAACCTTCCATCTGAAGTGGCCTTTTATTTCCTTGTGTGGTGTCTGTGAGTCTGACAATAATTATTATTAGAACATAGTGCATAACTTAATTATGTTTGTGGACACTACATTTCACTGTGACCCTGATGGTCTGGTTCAAGTGTGTAGTTTCTGAATGGTGGTTGGTACCAACTGGTTCAGGGGCAGGGTTGGCAAGTTTCTGATGAGATGGTAAATACCATTGTAAATACTTTAGAGGTATTTACCATGGTATTTAGCATGGTATTTACCACATCATCAGAAATACCTTTCTGACATCTAAAGCGTAAGAAACCGTCAGAAATACCTTTTAGAAACTAAAAACCGTACCATTTTATGTGTAGACTGTAATTTAAAATCAATATATTAATGCATTATTATCCTGTCACTGTTTTACTCTTTTTTACTGTTCAAATTTGCTTGATTTGTTAGCACATGGTACCATGGTACCACAATTATTTCTGTAATCATTACTTAATGATTACAGAAATAATTGTGGCACCATGGTTTTACTAGGCAGCTAGCTTTTAAAACAACATTTTGTTATTTTTCTATGAATCAATGATGTATATAACTTCTCTATTCAATAGACCATATCATTAGCAATATCATACACCAATCCATAAGAGAGATTAGATAGGAACTGATAGTTTCTGACAGTTTCCAATGTCAGAAACCTGTCAGAAAGTAGTTTATGATAGTTTCTGACATTGCATCGTCAGAAATACCTTTTTGACTGTTAGAAAACCAATCCTGTTCAGGGGTGTAGTTCTTGAATGGTGGCTGGTATCAAATGGTACAGGGTGTAGTTTTTGAATGGTGGTTGGTATAAACTGGTTCGGGGTGTAGTTCCTGGATTGTGACTGGTATAAACTGGTTTAGGGGTGTAGTTCCTGAATGGTGACTGGTATCAACTGGTATCAGGGGTGTAGTTCCTGAATGGTGGCTGGTATCAACCTGTTTTGGGGTGTAGTTCCTGAATGGTGGCTGGTATTAACTGGTTCAGGGGTGTAGTTCCTGAATCGTGGCTGGTATCAACTGGTTCAGGGGTGTAGTTCCTGAATGGTGACTGATACCAACTGGTTCAGGGGTGTAGTTCCTGAATGGTTATTGGTATAAACTGGTTCAGGGGTGTAGTTCCTGGATGGTGACTGGTATAAACTGGTTTAGGGGTGTAGTTCCTGAATGGTGACTGGTATCAGGGGTGTAGTTCCTGAATGATGACTGGTACCAAATGGTACAGGGTGTAGTTCCTGGTATAAACTGGTATAGTTTCTGAATGGTGGTTGGTATAAACTGGTTCAGGGGTGTAGTTCCTGAATGGTGGCTGGTATCAAATGGTACAGGGTGTAGTTCCTGAATGGTGGTTGGTATAATAAACTGGTTCAGGGGTGTAGTTCCTAAATGGTGGTTGGTATAAATTGGTTCAGGGGTGTAGTTCCTGGATCGTCGCCGGTATCAACTGACTCAGGGGTGTAGTTCCTGAATGGTGGTTGGTATAAACTGGTTCAGGGTTGTAGTTCCTGGATCGTTGCCGGTATCAACTGGCTCAGGGGTGTAGTTCCTGAATGGTCGTTGGTATAAACTGGTTCAGGGGTGTAGTTCCTAAATGGTGGTTGGTATAAACTGGTTCAGGGGTGTAGTTCCTGGATCGTCGCCGGTATCAACTGGCTCAGGGGTGTAGTTCCTGAATGGTCGTTGGTATAAAGTGGTTCAGGGGTGTAGTTCCTTGGATTGTCGCCGGTATCAACTGGTTCAGGGGTGTAGTTCCTGAATGGTGGTTGGTATAAACTGGTTCAGGGGTGTAGTTCCTGGATGGTAACTGGTATCAATTGGTATCAGGGGTGTAGTTCCTGAATGGTCGTTGGTATAAACTGGTTCAGGGGTGTAGTTCCTTGGATCGTCGCCGGTATCAACTGGTTCAGGGGTGTAGTTCCTGAATGGTGGTTGGTATAAACTGGTTCAGGGGTGTAGTTCCTGGATGGTAACTGGTATCAATTGGTATCAGGGGTATAGTTCCTGAATGGTGGCTGGTATCAACTGGTTTAGGGGTGTAATTCCTGGATGGTGACAGGTATCAACTGGTATCAGGGGTGTAGTTGCTGAATGGTGGTTGGTATCAACTGGTTCAGGTGTGTAGATCCTGAATGTGGGCTGGTATCAACTGGTTTAGGGGAGTAGTTGCTGAATGGTGGCTGGTATCAACCTGTTTTGGGGTGTAGTTCCTGAATGGTGGCTGGTATTAACCGGTTCAGAGGTGTAGTTCCTGAATCGTGGCTGGTATCAACTGGTTCAGGGGTGTAGTTCCTGAATGGTGACTGATACCAACTGGTTCAGGGGTGTAGTTCCTGAATGGTGACTGGTATCAACTGGTTCAGGGGTGTAGTTCCTGGATGGTGGCTGGTATCAGCTGGTATTAATCCTTTCAGGTTGAGCTTCAGACATCAATCAAGCTGCTTGAAGACTTCAAGGAAGGCCGTCTGTCTAAACATGTCACAAACAAGGACTTATGGCAAGCACAGAAGATTAAGCAGGTACTCATGTAAACACTTTCTTTAAATGACCTAAATCTGTTGTCTTCCACAAATTAAAATATTTTGCTCAAATCATATACACATATTAATAATCCTAACACCCTATAGTATCTGAAAGCTAACATACATGCAGATATCAACTTGCTTTCAACTCTGATAGAACAGTGTCTATGGTGCTATATAAAGTTGTTAATATACTATTATTGTTATAATTGAGTGAAGTTAGAATGCTAATACTTAGAATTTTACAACAGTGTTGCTATAAAATAAATGCTGGAAATGCCTAAATAACTCAGCAGTTCTATGCTTTATGTGAACAAGTGTCATTCTATTTTCTAGCAGCGTTTAATTCCACAATTACTCAGCTTTCTGTGTAGAAGTTATGTTAGGCTTGGTGGACTAACTGGTGTCATTTTGTTGACCAGGAAGGCACAAAGGATAGTATGAGCACCAGTTACTCAAACTAGTTTCTTGGGTTGTGGTTTATGAAGGCAGGTGAACTCTTATTCGTACAGTAATCACCTTTAACAAAAGATTTAACAGGATTGCCATCTAATGCAAAAGCCCAGATGGCATGTGGACAAGGAAGCCATTGGCTTATCGAGAGTCCAACATTTTTCATCTATGTGTAACCCACCCTCCTAAAATATGTGTCAACCTTGTTTTTAAACATATTCACGCTGTTAGCAGTTACACAATCTGTAGATAATTAATTTGTTCCATTCATGTATTGTCCTCTGTGCGAACGAGTACTTCCTGATATCCAATCTACACTGATCCTTTACTAATGTTACTTCATGTCCTCTAGTTCTACTCTCTTTCTTGAGTGAGAAAAAAATATTTCTATCATTATTTTCATATCCATTTAATATCTTAAAATCTTCAATTTCATCTCCTCTTAACCTCCTTGTCCCTAGGGTTGTTAAACCACATTCTTTTAGGTGTTCTTCATAACTAAGGTCTCTCAGTTCTGGAATCATTTTAGTTGCTCTCCCTATATTCATTCAAGCTTATTTATATCCTTCTTATGATAAGGTTTCCATGCTTGTATATAGTATTCTAAATGTGGCCTTGCTATTGCTTTATACAGAAGTATAATTAGCTTTTTTCCTTGTATGTTATATTTCTCCAAATCAACCCAAGAATTTGATTACCCTTGAAGCTGCAATACCACACTGCTCTGAAACTTTCATATCAGCACTAATTGTTACTCCTAAGTCCTTTTTTATAGTAGTACCTAGAACAGTATCTCCCATTTTATAGTTTACATCCAAGTTCCCATGTCCTGTATCATGTATGTAGGCATTTACATTTCCCAAAATTGAATAACATGTGCCATTTTTCAGATCATTTAACTAATTTGTCTAGATCGTTTTGTAAATGTTTATCACCATCAGTGTTAATCAAACACTTAGTGATATATTCCAAAAAACAACGTATTTGTTAAGCATGACCTCGCTTTTTGGAATCCATTTTGAGATGGATTTAATAATTTATGCCTAACAAGGAAGTCCACCATATGGTCTTTAATTAACTTTTGTAATAATTTACAAATCACTGATGTTAAACTCACTGATCTGTAATTCTCTTACTTATTTCTCAAACCCTTTTTAAATAATGGTATGATGTTTGTTTCTTTCCATTCAAAAGGAACCACTCCCTCTTTCAAAGACAAGTTGAACACTCTTGCAAATGGTATAATAACTGGTTCTACTTGTTTCCATTAGTAGTTTTGGTGGAATTCCATCCAATCCAGGTGATTTATTATCCGTCATTGCCTTTATTTTCTTAGCTACCATTTCTGGAGTTACAATTAACTGCCCTAAATAGTAAGATTTAGCCTCCTGAAATGTTGCATCAGGAACTGGTAATGAACTAATACCTCTCTGATAAACACTGGACTGAAGTAACCGTTTAGGTCTTCTGCCATTAAAAAACCTTGTGATATTATATTTCCAGCACTGTTCTAGTGGTCTAACCATGTCTTGTACATTTTTTTTACTCCTGACATGCATAAAACTCTTGCTGAATTTTTTTATGTTACATGCTAATTTTTTTATGGCTTTTAGATTGTCTAATTTCAGTCATAGCTGCATTAAGTGCCTCTTTGTAATTTGTGTAGTCTTCATTCAACTTTTTTGGTATGCCGATGAACCCCCCACATTGTTTGCTTGTATGCTATTTTTCTAATAGCTTCTTATGACGTTTCTTTCTAGACCATTTTCCTTGTTTTTTCAAGGGAACAAATTTATCAATGATACTCTCAATTTCATATTTTAGAATGTTCCAACATTCAATTCCTGTCTTATTCTTCAGCATGTTATTCCAATCTAGCTTTGCTAAGTATTTTCTTATATCTTTATATTTACCTTTGTGGAAGTTTCTTCTGTATGTTTTAGTATTTTTACTTTCTCGTTTTACTTTGATGTCAAGTGTATTTCATTGTAATCACTGTTACCCAATGATTCATGTATTTTGACATTGTCTACTAATTCATTTTGTGAAGACAAAACTGTATCTGATACATTCTCTCCCTCGGCTGGTTTTTGCACGTGTTGAGTAAAGAAGCTATCGTGAATTAAAAATAGAAACTGTTGGTCCTCACCCCCTGTACTCACTAGAGATTTCCATTGTATGTGTCCATGGTTAAAATCTCCCATTATGATACATTCCCCTTTACTCGCTTCCTTTATAGCTTTTTATATTTTAATGTTATCCTCTTCATTTATGTTTGGACTTCAGTAAACTAATCCAGTAGTTAATGTTGAATTTCCTATAACTGTATTGCACCAGCTTCATCGCTATCTGCTTTACTTTCTAATTTTAATTCATAAGCCTGAATAGATTCTTTAAAATATAAAATGACTCCCCCACCCCTTCTTTCTATTCAGTCTCTCCTAAACATTACGTATCCTATCAGTCTTAATTCGGCATCTGATATGTCGTTGTTATACCAGTTATGTGAAGGTCAATATTTTTTACCATAATGTTTAATTCGTTTTTGTTATTTAGTATGCTCCTTGCATTTAAACACATGCATTTATAACCAGCTTCAGAAATGTTTACCGGATATTTTGATTGCTATGACAAAAATTAGGGTCATTCTGTGTGGCTTTGTATGTTTAATGTGAGGGCCTTTTGGAAGGTTCTGCTCTTATTTTTAACAAAGGCAATTGAACCAATAGGAATTTTAGCAGTGTGTGTGCTGGAGTAGGGTGAATTCAACCAGTTTCAGCCCCTTTATGAATTAACCCAGTACTGTTTCATGCATCAGCATCTTGCCTTGTGCATTCATTTCAGAATCTATTGTATTAATAATAATAGATTGCTTGTCCTTGTTTAGAATACAAATCAAACAATATCATTATATCAAGCTTTTGAGCATGTTGTTCTGTGTTCACAGGCTATCATTCACCCAGACACTGGGGAGAAGATACTCATGCCATTCCGCATGTCTGGTAGGAACATTCTAACCTCAGCTCTTAGGGGGAACCATGCATTTTGTATATGTAGGAGCCCAGTTCCAAGTATATTTTAGTATATGCAAGTACTTGAATGTTGTTGTTTAATATGGGTGTCATTGGACACTTTGAAAGACACCCAAGCATGCATCATCAACTTAAAAGAAGACGAAATAAACGTAATGCTACAAACAACAAAAGAAAGTTAAGTAACATGTTTAAAGAAGAAACTTAGATAAACACTTATGGGAGGACCATATCATACAGAGAGAGGGTCGCCTAGTTTTTAACATGATACAAATACAGTAAATACAAACACACTTTGCAGCCATAAAAAATTCATGTGTGATTTTATTTTATTCTTTATTGTATATTAAAATGTTCTTCAAACTTGGCAGCATCACTCTGTCTAGAGGACAAATATGTTATTATAATTGAAAAATTTTGCACTCAACCATTTGTGGCTTGAGTATAATAATCACTTGAGTCTTGTACAGTCATACAACCTCTAATGCAAACAGTCCTATATGCAGGAGTGTTTTATGGTAGTGATCTTTCTGCATGACAGATGTCAGTTAAACAATACACTCTTGTAAGAAAGCACCTGCTTACCTTGCTACTCTTGTGTTTTAGGGTTTGTGCCGTTTGGCTCTCCAGTAGTAAGTATGCAACTATTTAAGCTGGGTGTACATGAGGTGATATCATTGCTGCCATGTAAATTGAGTAAACATAGCAGGTGATGTTTCGCAGTGACATTGCTTGCAATAACCTGTAGAATTGATTTTGTCATTGATAAAAGGGAAGGCTGGGATGTTCAATTGGGAAGTCAGAACGTTCCATTGGGAGGGCTGGGACGTTCCATTGGGAAGGGTGGGACGTTCCATTGGAAAAGTTGGAACATTCCATTGGGAAGGCTGGGATGTCCCATTGGTAAAACGGAAGGCTAGGACGTTCCATTGGGAGGCTGGGACATTCCATTGGGAAGGTTGGGACGTTCCCTTGGGAAGGCTGGTACATTCCATTGGGAAGGCTGGGACATTCCATTGGGAAGTAAAGGACATTCCATTGGGAAGGCTGGGATGTCCCATTGGCAAAAGGGAAGGCTAGGACGTTCCATTGGGAAGGCTGGTACATTCCATTGGGAAGGCTGGGACATTCCATTTGGAAGACAAGGACATTCCATTGGGAAGGCTGGGATGTCCCATTGGTAAAAGGGAAGGCTAGGATGTTCCATTGGGAAGGCTGGTACATTCCATTGGGAAGGCTGCAGCATTCCATTGGGAAGACAAGGACATTCCATTGGAAAGGTTGGGACATTCCATTGGGAAGGCTGGGATGTTGCATTAGTAAAAGGGAAGGCTAGGACGTTCCAATGGGAAGGCTGGGACATTCCATTGGGAAGGCTGGGACATTCCATTGGGAAGGTTGGGACGTTCCCTTGGGAATGCTGGGACATTCCATTGGGAAGACTGGGATGTTGCATTGGTAAAAGGGAAGGCTAGGACGTTCCATTGGGAAGGCTGGGACATTCCATTGGGAAGGCTGGGACATTCCATTGGGAAGGTTGGGACGTTCCCTTGGGAAGGCTGGGATATTCTATTGGGAAGTATGGGACGTTCCATTGAAAAGGTTGAGATGTTCCATTGGGAAGGCTGGGACATTCCATTGGGAAGTATGGGACGTTCCATTGAAAAGGTTGAGATGTTCCATTGGGAAGGCTGGGACATTCCTTTGGGAAGGTTGGGATGTTTGAATGGGAAAGCTAGGACATTCAAGGGAAGGTTGGGGCGTTCCATTTGGAAGGTTGAGATGTTGCACTGGGAAGGCAGGGATGTTCCATTGATAAAATGGAAGGTTGGGATGTTCCATTGATAAAAGGGAAGACTGGGACGTTACATTGATAAAAGGGAAGGCAGGGATGTTCCATTGATAAAAGGAAAGGCTGGGATGTTCCATTGATAAAAGGGAAGGCTGGGACATTCAAGGGAAGGCTGGGATGTTCCATTGGTAAAAGGCAAGGCTGGGGTGTCCCATTGATAAAATGGAAGGCTGGGACATTACATTGGTAAAAGGGAAGGCTGGGATGTTACATTGATAAAAGGGAAGGCTGGGATGTTCCATTGGTAAAAGGCAAGGCTGGGATGTTCATTGATAAAGGAAGGCTGATACATTCCATTGATAAAAGGAAGACTGGGACATGTCTTTTTCCAATAAATTCCTTATTATATGTTGTCTTTAACTGTCTAGAGTGGTACTAGGCTGGGTCACTGTTTCTAGGTTGTGGGTTTGTTGCTTCCGAACCCAACATTAAAGAGCACCATATTCTGGCAGTGGCTGAATCAGAGTCATAATGCTTGCGTCAACTACTCCAACCGTAATGCCAGTAAGGTATGTAACCAGTCTAGCCATTCTCATTACGTACACTGTGTCTATTACATTTTAAATCAATGTTGTATTTGCTGTATTGGTCGCGGTATCCAGACATTTAGCCAACAGACACTTAGCCAATGGACATTTCGCCAATGGACACTTAGCCAATGGCCATTTAGCCATCATTTGCAGGGGGGGACATTTCGCCAACATTAAAAAAATTCAAAAAATTATATCTTACATTTTGGATATCTTTATTGTTTTTGATAAAGAAGCATTTCACTCACCTTTTTATTCATTATTTTCCCAAAAGGATAAAAGTTTATTTGGTAACTCACATGATGGAAAATATGAAGTTTAAGATTGATATATTTTAATTATTTATAAAGTGTTATATTTTCCTTTGAAAATGACCTTTCAATAATTACCATCATGATTTAATGCTGAGACCAACTGCTATTCATTATTTCCCCACCCTTTGGCTTAATTGGAGACAATCCCAGATATATGTGGCTTCATGTCAAGCTAGAATGAGCTCTTTGTAAGTGATCAGCTTATTCATCTGGGCTTCAATCTTGATTAGAATAGGTGATCCTCCATCACAATTGGCCCATTTTAATTTCATTCACCTGGAACACATGGCTTCCATGGGCTAATGGGATAAAAGGACTACCCAATATCAGAAATTAAATCTTACACAAGTTCAACCATGGAGATTATAACTACTAGCTGAGGGAAGCAGAAAGTTTGTCTGGAAGGTTTTATGTATACCAAGCAGATAACTTCCAAAAACCAGATTAGATGGCAGTGTGTTAAACGCATAGTAATTGCAATGTGGCTGAATGCTTCCCAGAAAAGTTGAGATGGCATTGGAATGTACAGGTCTGCTAGGGGGTGAAGTGTAGTAAAGCGCTTTGAGCAGTACCAAAGACTGGATAATGCGCTATATACCTTTGCCTTTACCTTTTTTATATATAGACAAGAAAGCATTTTAGATGCATAGGTCTAATGATTCCATAGGTCAACTTCACTGCAAGTGCCCAGCCCCAAATGTATACATTAGATAAAGATTTGCTGAAGCCACATTTAGCCATCAACTTATCAACTACCAGAGAACATTCTATTGTCTAGGCCTTCCCTCCAATTTACATGTGCCTGAATGACCAGCCTACCCCAGCTGGTAAAGTGTCCATGTACTCTGTGATGTTCTCCCTCCCATTCCCACAAGCCTGAACCTAATCCCTCTCAGGTTAGTGGCTGGAATAGTGTCTGCAGGCCTTCTGAAAACACCTGGATAACATGACTGAATTATCCAGTAAAATCAACTGTTAAATGAGTACTTAATTCAGAGTTAATTGGGAATTTGTCAGTTAAATTAAATTAACCCCTTTTGGTAAACTTAATTAATTTAATTTAATTAAATTAGCCTTTCTGTAAAAGTTAATTAATTAAATTTAATTAACTTAATTGAGTTAATTCAATTAAATTGAAATTAACCCATGCCTGTCACATACATAACGTTACTAACCCCGATGTTATTGTGCAATTACTGATGACAAATAGGTTACATGGTAACTGATAATAATAATTAAAAAGGCATAGATTTAATAACAGTATTTTATGTACACTAAAACCAGCGTTTTGTGACCTTTATGAAAACAACTTTGAAATATGGAATTCCCTTGCGCTTAATTTTTTGGACTGGAAGGGGTGTTTTCCTACTGTGAAATTACCCTATACAAGCCAGTCATAGCTGTTGTAATACTACTGCCATCTGGTGAATTAATTTGTACTAGAGTTAGTCACAACATTCAGTTACAGTGCAGAGGTGACATCTATTAACTAAACATGAACTCATTTGAATAAAGCGGCCCTATATCTTGTTCTGGTTATTCAGACTTGTCAGAAAATTAAGAACATTTGATGTAGCATGATAAAATATATTCGTTGTACAAAATTAGTATTGTTTCAAAATTAATTTATGAACAATAATTAATGTTGATATATTAAACATGGGCAGTTGGTACTTTACTGGTAGATTGGCTACAATAGTTGCAAATTAAGCCAAAATAGTGAATACGAAATCAAATATCAACATAACACATGTTATTGAATTGAATATTTACTTACTGACTGACTGACTTACTTATGTCATCCACTTAATGTTGTAAGATGAATAAATAATATTTATAAAGTACTACTAATATTGCCATTGTCAGCCGATTGTATTCAGATATTGGTAATAAGTTGCACTAAGTTTGCCTTGCAAAATTTTTTCATGATTTTGAAATGCTGGTAATGTATTTGCATGTCAATTTGCATGTTGTAGGAAACGCCTATGTCAAGGTTCATAATGGGCTACGTGGGAGCTGTGACCAGTGCTATTGTCATAGCTGTAAGTACACTTTAATGCATGATTGCATTCCAAAGCAAAACTTATGGCAAGTAGACAGGGAAGCTATTGGCTTTTTGAGAGTCAGAAATCTAAATTAAAGATCCATCCTAAATTTTTTTGCTTGTCTCGTTTCAGACTCATTGAACCTATTTAGTATCCACTACGACATGCTAGCTCTAGTATCCACTATAACATGCTACCTCTAGTATCCACTACTACATGCTAGCTGTAGTATCCACTACGACATGCTAGCTGTAGTATCCACTACAACATGCTAGCTCTAGTATCCACTACGACATGCCTGCCAGTTAGTCAATGTCACTCAGTGTCGGAGGCACTACTGTCACAATCAGTCTCACTGCTGTTAGTGCCACTCACACAGTTGGGCCTTGGTCCAAGTGGGTAAGTGTCTGGCCTCCGTGCTCCACCAGCACTCCACAGCTCGATGGCCTCCCTTGGCTCAAATGCAGTGATGTCTGTGACCTCAGCTGAATAGTCAACAGATCGGTCAGCCGATCTGCCTTCAGCACTGATTGGATGCTGCTCCATAATGCGTCAGATGGTCCACGGTGGCCGTGTTCAGTGCTTGGACAGCTCAGTGGGCAGGTGCAGTGCCAGGATGGGCTTCGAATGCAGTTTGCCGACCGACTGCTCGCTTGTGCGCCTCGCTTGCACTATGTGCACGTAGGGAGTCTGGTTGAAAGTTGTCCATGCCTGTCAAGAATCCATTCTTGCCACGAGCACCAGTCATGTTGTGTGTCCTGCACACTGTGCAGAACATCAAACCCATGTCCTTGTCATAGGACAGCCACGTGTGGTCATGCTCCCAAACCTTGAAGTAGCCACGCTGCCATTTCTGCTGGTCGTACAGCGTGTCCCGTTCACCCTTTTCCAGCTTGCGCTTTACTGCTGGTTTTGCAACCCCAGTTAAGTAACGATGCATCATGCGTAAACGTAGACTAAGTAAGTAATGTAGATGTAAACCGTATTCGAAAACCGTGCATTTGAAAATGCCAATTGCAGTTATTAGCCATACCCCTCTACCAGATACGCTGTAAACCAAACAAAACTGTCATTTCAGAATTCTATGTCACACAACAACCAATCAAAAATGCTGTTGCACTGTTGACTCACATTAGGTGAAGAATTAGTTTGTCAATTGTATGGTTGGTGGTGCCACGCAACAAGCTGAGTTTTACTAGACAGCTGGACTAGTAGGTAGGCAGGTTTACTAGTCCGCCGTAATCTTTACTAGTGTAAGGACTAGCGGACTAGTTGGTAGGCAGGTTTACTAGTCCGCCGTAATCTTTACTAGTGTACGGACTAGCGGACTAGTGGGTAGTTCTACCCCTGACTACGGCATGCTAACTGTAGTATCCACTACGACATGCTAGCTCTAGTTTCCACAACAGCATGCTATCCACAGTGGCACGCTAGATGCAGCGTACACTATGGCGTGCTAGCTACAGCGTCCTCTACTTTGCACTAGCTGCAGCGTCCACTACAGCGCTCTAGCTGTAGCGTCCACTACGGCATGCTAGCTGCAACGTCCACTACGGCATGCTAGCTTCAGCGTCCACTGCAGCGAGCTAGCTTCAGCATCCACTACGACATGCTAGCTGCAGCGTCCACTATGGCATGCTAGCTTCAGCGTCCACTACGGCGCGCTATCTGCAGCGTCCGCTATGCTAGCTCATTTGTAAACAATTTTTATTTAGTTTTAGTGAAATCATCAGACAAACCATTAAATAATTTTTTTACCACATCCAATCAAAATTTTGCAAGAAAATTGCAAAAGTTGTCCAGCTCTATATATTATGACATAAGGCTATCGACACTTTCACTAGTTACCCGATCTAATGATCAAAGTTATTTCTTTTGATGTTTTTCCCACAGTACACACTCTTATTTGAACATCAACAAACCTGATTCTCAGTGTGTAGCCATATCAGAATTGCTGTAAGAATATATATTTGGGTAGGATGTGTGTTGAACCATTTTGTGAAGTTATACAATGTAATAATAAAAATAAAATTAAAATATGTTGAACATACTTAGTTGGAAACCACTTAGTTACATGGTTTGGTTACCATGGTTACATGATAGAAGTACAGTGCCTCATTGGATACTAAGTAATATATGCATTGGTGTTTATGCATTTTATAATTAACCTAGTTTTAGCAGCATGCAGCAGCAGCAGCAGCAGCAGCGTGATGGTGATCAGTGACCAACGTGTGGCTGCTTGTAGGTTGGCTTGGGTGTGCTCATCAAGAGAGCCAACAAGTTGAGTCCAGGCATGAAGTTGCTCATTCAGAAGTTTGTGCCATTCCCAGCCGTTGGTTTGTGTCACATTCAACTGTTTCTATTTAGTCTTGGCTATCTCTTTAAAGGGTACACAAATAGTCCAACATAGGTTAAAAATCAATGTGTTCCAATTATTTGGTTCATGTTATTTCCCAACACTGTAGATGATATTGCATTAACACTGAAATTTTAGCAGGACATTGTTACATATATTTAAAAAAAATTGTTTTGACACATAGCGTACCATTATAATATGATATACTGAATAAAACAGCAATAAAAAAAATACATTGAACCAAAATCCTGGAAAACCCAAGCTCCGCTACGAGTCAAAACTATTTCCTGATAATCTCATTTTGTAGTTTTTTTAATGAGGAGCTAAGGCGGATAAGCAAGGAAAAAGATGAGTCTTCAAATGATGTCAGAATGTTATTATATTTCTTACAGGCTTAACGCTAATGATGAGCTAGAGAGATCTACTGAGTTTGAGCGGCCCTAGTTGTGACATTTGTTTTAACTCTGGGAATAAAAAATATATCATAATTAGATGATCGAAGCTGCCTACATTTTCTTGCAAGCAAGGAATGTAAATACACTAGGTGCTTAATTGAACAGTTGTTTGATCCAAAAGAGTCATATTTCTGAGTTTACACCCAATATTCTAATACATGGGCTTGCTAAACTGACTGACAACCGAGCAACCAATCAGTGGCTGTGATATATTTTTAGAGGCTAGTCGAGCACATGGCAATTTTCTGAATGCACTATTGATTTTATTGTTTTATTGTGGAAAAAGGATAAGATGATTGAACATTGCCTGATTATATCATGAAATGTGATATGCCAGGCAGCAGGGAAACAATGGAGACAGATGGTTGTTTAGCATTGGTTGAGCACACTACAAATGGGAAGAAAGATTGTCGGGAAGAAACACCCAAGCCAAGGGCAAGAAGGTTGCGTTATGACGATCAAATTATACATTGGCTTGGGATCGGAATTCATACAGCTATTACACTGTCTGTGGACTGACATTCTTCCTATACCTTCATTATTTAATGTATGTAACTTTTGATGATGTGACTCGGTGAATGAAATATATAACTGCTTCTGAAGTTCTGATAATAACTTATTGTCACTCAAAGGTATCGTTTTCTCAGTTGTATTTGTGAACGTTTTGTGGTTGATAATTATTCTAGGCTTTCACAGTTATTATTTCACTTGTAATACTGTCGCAAAGATTTCAGAACTTCACGGCTAATTTTCAGTGGGAAGTAAAAAAATCAGTCAACATTAAATGTTTATGTAAGATCACTTGAATCTAGAGCAGCTGTACTATAGGTATATGATGTAATCATATGTATTCATATCTAATTTCTAAAAAAATGGTATGCTTAAGAAAACAAAATGAACTACATAATTGAATACTTCCTTCCAACACAGGTGTACTGCATCATTTATCTCGAAATTAGTTATTATTACTTTTAAAATGTACAATTAAACATTGCAAAGCCATGCATTAGTATCTTATTTCAAAGGACCCTATTTTCTATAATAAAAACGTTATTTAATCAATGTACCTGAGTTTCATATTGTTTGTCCAATATAGCTTCAATGGATCTGCATACATGTGTTTTTTATTGTAGCCACAGCCAGTACGTGCAACGTGGTGCTGATGCGCAACAGTGAGCTGTCAGAGGGCATTGATGTGTTTGACAAGAAGAATAACTCGGTGGGCACATCGAAAGTTGCTGCCAAGAAGGCCCTCATTGAGACGGCCATCACCAGGATGGTCCTGCCTGCCCCCATTCTCATCATCCCCCCTGTCATCATGACAATGATTGAGAAGTAAGTCACTCATCGTTAGGGCTGGTCACATGACCATCATTACTTAAATAAAACACTTATGATGTCATCAGCTTGTTTCTCAAATATGTCATTGCTGTTTTTATCATATTCCTGATATATGTTGTATTTGTCTATTTATGTTACAAAAATGATCAATTGCAACTGTCATTGTTAGTAGTAGACATTACTATTGCAATTCCTTTTTTCACAAAAAAATCATTTGTCAAGGTTAGTTGACTGGTCTCCTCATTTCTCTCACTCAGTGCCATTTCTGAAATCTCTCCATTGGCTTCCTATCGAATATCATATTACTTTTTGCGATCTGTGCTGTTACCTATCAGGCATTTTCATCTAAGAAACCAGCATGTTTACATTAACTGCTCACTGCAAGAAAGCCTAGACAGCGTCGATCATCTAGTCTGGTGTTCTTTTTGTTCCAAGAGTCAAAACTGACATTGGAACTAGGGCTTTCTCGGTTGCTGCACCAATCTAGGGATTTCACTTTCTCTTAGTTTTAGGTCAGTAGGAAACATACATATCTTTTTAATTGTGCTTAGGGGAAGCCAGGGTTAGTTGAACCATTTTTCATTCTTTTTGATATCTAAGGCACAATCATATTCATAGGTCACAACTGTTTTACCCACATAAACTATGATTATTAGGGGACAATTTTATACCAAGATAATGTATCTAGTATGCATAGATAATTATATGTAGCTGATTCAGATAGGGTTGGTAAGCTGGCTGAACTAACACTTGGTGTGAGGTAAGTTTTTTACGTAGACTTGTACTAAAATTTCCACCTTGGGTGGCTCAACTAGCACCGTTTTGACAGTTTAACAAAATTTAACAAGATTTAACAAAATTGCCTTCCCAAACAACGAGTTCCAGATGGCAAGTGGACAAGGAAGCCATTGGCTTATCGAGATTTTCCCATTCATTTATCACCCTCTGTGAGAAAGTACTTTCTCATGTCCAACTTACACTGCTGCTTTGTGTCTTCTGGTTCTACTGCCTTCTTTAAGTTTGAAGAACATATTCCTATTAACATCCTCATAACCGTTCACTATTTTAAACACTTCTATTTGGTCTCCTCTTAGTCTCCTGGTCTCTAGTGTTGTCAAACCACATTGTAATAAGCGACTTTCGTAACTAAGGTCTCTCAATTCTGGAATAATTTTAGTTGCTCTTCGTTGTATTCTTTCTACCTTGCCTATATCCTTTTTACAATATGGCCTCCATGCTTAAATACAATATTCCAAATATGGTTTAACTACTGATTTGTACAGGTGTACACATAGCTGTTTCTCCTTATACATGATAGTTCTCCTAATTAGCCCTAGAATTTTATTTCCTTTCGAAGCAGCAATCCCACATTGCTCTGAAACTTTCATGTCAGCACTAAATGTTACTCCTAAGTCCTTTTCTTGTGTGGTTCTACCTAGTACAGCATTCCCCATTTTATATTCTTCGTACATGTTTCATGTCCTATGTGTATACATTTACACTTCCCAAAATTGAATAACATTTGCCATTTTTCTGACCATTTTACTAATTTATCTAGATCATCCTGTAAACTTTGTTTATCTGTATAATTAGTAACCTTTCTGAATACTTTTGTGTCATCTGCAAATTTGAGTACTTTGCTAGATATGTCATCTTCCAAATCATTTATATATATATATATATATATTAAAAACAGTATAGGACCTAATACTGATCCCTGTGGTACCCCACTCAAAACAGATTTCCAGTTTGAAATCTCACCATCTACTATTACTCTCTGTTTTCTGTGTGTAAGCCACTTTTCTATACAGTTGATTACATCATTACCTGTGCCATGAGCTTTTAGTTTAAGTAACAATCTTTGACGTGGCACTTTATCAAAAGCTTTCTGAAAATCTAAGTAGACAACATCCGCTGGTGACCCGTCATCTACCCACTTTGTAATTTCTTCAAAAAAACAATAGATTAGTTAGACATGACCTTGCTTTTAGGAACCCATGTTGAGATGTATTTATTAATTTGTGTTTTACAAGGAATCCCACCATGTGGTCTCTAATTACTGTTTCGAGTAATTTACATACAACTGATGTTAAACTCACTGGTCTGTAATTTTCTGGCTTGTTCCTCGATCCCTTCTTAAATAGCGGCGTAATGTTTGCCTCTTTCCATTCTGAAGTTACTATTCCTTCTTCTAGTGACAAGTTAAACAATTTTGCAAGTGGTGTACTAATTTGCTCAACAGTTTCCTTAAGCAGTTTTGGTGGTATCCCATCAACTCCAGGTGATTTATTATCTTTCATCTTCTTAATTTTCTTTGCTATCATTTCAGAAGTTACAAATAACTGCCCTAAATGTTCTGATGTATTGCCCTCAAATTTAGTAAATGGAACTGGAAGTGAGCTGATATCTTCTGTGGTAAAAACTGAGCTGAAATACTCATTCAGGACGTCTGCCATTTGAAACCAGTCTGAAATTTCCCATTTTTTTCCAGTGGTCCGACCTTATTTTGAACTTTCTGTTTACTCCTTACATAAGCATAGAAACTCTTGCTGTAATTTTTTATATTACCTGCCAATATTTTTTCAAAGGTTCTTTTAGATTTTCTAATTTCAGTTGTAGCTAGATTGAGTGCCTCTTTGTAATTTGCATAGTCTTCATCCTTTCTGGTACGCCTATAAACCATCCACATAGTTTGTTTAAACACAATTTTTCTAATAGCTTCTTTTGATAAGTGTTTCTTTCTAGACCGTTTTCCTTGTTTTTCAAGGGAACAAATTTATCGATGATACTCTCAATTTCATATTTTATAATATTCCAACATTCAATTGCGGTCTTATTCATCAGCATGTTATTCCAATCTAGCTTTTCTAAGTATTTTCTCATGTCTTTATAGTTACCTTTGTGGAAGTTTCTCCTATATGTTTTTATGTTTACTTTCTGAATTTACATTGATGTCAAAATGTATTTGATTGTGGTCACTGTTACCCAATGGTTCATTTATTTTTACATTGTCCACTAATTTTTTTTGTGATGGTAAAACTATATCTAATGCATTTTCTCCCGTGGTTGGTTCTAGAACGTGCTGAGTAAGGAAGCTCTCCTGAATTAAAAATAGAAATTGTTGGTCATCACCCCCTGTACTCTCTAGAGATTTCCATTGTATGTGTCCATGGTTAAAATCTCCCATTATGATACATTCCCCTTTACTAACTTCCTTTATAGCATTATGTATTTTTGTGTTATCCTCTTCGTTTATGTTTGGACTTCGGTAAACTAATCCAATAGTTAATTTTGAATTTCCTGAAACTATTTTGCACCAAACAGCTTCGTCGTAATCTGCTTCGCTTTCTAGTTTTATTTCATAAGCCTGAATAGATTCTTTAACATATAAAATAACTCCCCCTCCCCTTCTTCCTATTCGATCTCTCCTAAACATTACGTATCCTGTCAATCCTAATTCAGCATCTGTTATGTCTGTGTTTGCCCATGATTCGGTTATACCAATTATGTGAGGATCAGTATCTTCTACTATAATGTTTAATTCGTTTTTCTTATTTACTATACTCCTAGCATTTAAACACTCGCATCTATAACCTGCTTCAGCCAGTTTTTTGGACATTCTGTTATTGGTTTATCTGTACTAGTGGCCTCTTGTCCTGCTTGAGGCATCTCCAAGTAACCCCCCTGCACTTCTAGTTTAAATAGTGTTTACTACCAAAAATATTTGATATGCTATCCATGCCACTGTCTACTGCTGCTGAGAGTTCATCCGCAAATACCGCTGCCCCCTTTCCACTTAGATGAAGCCCATCCTTCATGTACATATCCGCCCTTCCAACAAAACTTCCCCACAAAACCAACTTCCTCTTCCCTACATAGCTTCTCGACTAGCATGTTAATTGCCATCCCCCGGCAATTTCGATATCTATGACCCCTCCTTCCTATTACTGGTAAAATCCCTGACAGTATTACCTGTTCAACCCTCGTCTGCTTTAGTGTTCTGACCAAATTCCTGTATTTCCTAACTATGGCAGTTGTACCCTCTATCTCTACGTTATTTGTCCCTACGTGTACTAAAACAGATCCACCCTTGCCTGAACCCACGATGTTTTCTACCCTCTCAGTTATCGCCTCTATTTTGGCCCCAGGCAAACAAACTACCACGTCATCTCCCTTGTTTAAGACTCTGTTGGTCTTCCTAACTATTGAGTCCCCACAAATACCCTCGCTCTCTTTCTCACCCCCTCTATCACTGCCTCGTAATAGCTCTTCTGATGGATTCCCTCCATCACATTCTGTCCTGCAGCTTTGTCACTTGGTGCAGACTTATCAGGCTCTCTCTCACTCATCAACCTGTTACCTTTCACTCCCGTCACCTGGCTAACTTGCGCTCCCGTCGCCTTCCCTCCTGACACCCTCCTTCCCGTCTCCCTCACTCCCATCGCCTTAACTATCGCTTCTGTGATGGCTTCAGCAATGACCAGTGGGGTGGAGGTCACTGCTTCTGTGATGGCCTCGTTAGACTAACTTTTCATGAAGACTGTATCATATTTGCCATCCAGTCATAGTTTCCCTTTCAGTTGCGGAATGAGGTCTCACATGCCACATTCAAACATTTCTTTTGCGAAATTTTATTTTACAGTAGCATCATTTTATAACAATTCCAACAGTTTTTATGACATATATTGTAATATGTGGCAATAACAGTACAAGCCTTCACATTATTCTGTGATGTTATGCTGTGATGTTATGCTGTGGTGTTATTATGTGATGATAATCTGATATTATTGTGTGGTGTTATTCTGTGATGTTGCCACCTACTGTGATGGACAACTCTGTTGTAGGACGAGTTTATTAAAACGACGTCCGAAGCTCCATCTACCGTTTAACGCTCTTGTGTCGACGTTGTCCTTCGGCCTTGCCCTTCCTATTGCTATAGCACTCTTCCCACAGATCTCTCACGTAAGTGTCCTGTTGTTATTGCACCCTTCTCACATATCTCTCAAGTAAGTGTCCTGTTGCCATGACACTCTTCCCACATATCTCTCATGTATGTGTCCTGTTGCCATGACACTCTTCCCACATACACATATCTCTCATGTATGTGTCCTGTTGCCATGGCACTCTTCCCACATATCTCTCATGTATGTGTCCTGTTGCCATGGCACTCTTCCCACAGGTCTCCCATGTATGTGTCCTGTTGTCATGTCACTCTTTCCACTGATCTCTCATGTATATATCCTGTTGCCATGGCACTCTTCCGACAGATCTCTCATGTAGGTGTCCTGTTGCCATGGCATTCTTTCCACTGATCTCTCATGTATGTGTCCTGTTGCCGTGGCACTCTTCCCACATATCTATCATGTATGTGTCCTGTTGCCATGTCACCCTTCCCACATATCTCTCATGTATGTGTCCTGTTGCCATGGCACTCTTCCCACATATCTCTCATGTATGTGTCTTGTTGCCATGTCACTCTTCCCACAGATCTCTCATGTGTGACCTGTTGCCATGGCACTCTTCCCACATATCTCTCATGTATGTGTCCTGTTGCCATGTCACTCTTCCCACTTATCTCTCATGTATGTGTCTTGTTGCCATGTGACTCTTCCCACAGATCTCTCATGTATGTGTCATGTTGCCATGGCACTGTTCCCACATATCTCTTATGTATGTGTCCTGTTGCCATGACACTCTTCCCACATGTCTCTCATGTGTGTGTCCTGTTGCCATGGCACTCTTCCCACATATCTCTTATGTATGTGTCCTGTTGCCATGACACTCTTCCCACATGTCTCTCATGTGTGTGTCCTGTTGCCGTGGCACTCTTCCCACATATCTCTTATGTATGTGTCCTGTTGCCATGGCACTCTTCCCACATGTCTCTCATGTGTGTCCTGTTGCCATGGCACTCTTCCCACATATCTCTTATGTATGTGTCCTGTTGCCATGACACTCTTCCCACATGTCTCTCATGTGTGTGTCCTGTTGCCATGGCACTCTTCCCACATGTCTCTCATGTGTGTGTCCTGTTGCCGTGGCACTCTTCCCACATATCTCTTATGTATGTGTCCTGTTGCCATGACACTCTTCCCACATGTCTCTCATGTGTGTGTCCTGTTGCCATGCCACTCTTCCCACATGTCTCTCATGTGTGTGTCCTGTTGCCATGCCACTCTTCCCACATATCTCTTATGTATGTGTCCTGTTGCCATGACACTCTTTCCACAGATCTCTCATGTATGTGTCCTGTTGCCATGACACTCTTCCCACATGTCTCTCATGTGTGTGTCCTGTTGCCATGGCACTGTTCCCACATATCTCTTATGTATGTGTCCTGTTGCCATGACACTCTTCCCACATGTCTCTCATGTGTGTGTCCTGTTGCCGTGGCACTCTTCCCACATATCTCTTATGTATGTGTCCTGTTGCCATGAAACTCGTCCCACATGTCTCTCATGTGTGTGTCCTGTTGCTATGCCACTCTTCCCACATGTCTCATGTGTGTGTCCTGTTGCCATGCCACTCTTCCCACATGTCTCTCATGTGTGTGTCCTGTTGCCGTGGCACTCTTCCCACATATCTCTTATGTATGTGTCCTGTTGCCATGCCACTTTTCCCACATGTCTCTCATGTGTGTGTCCTGTTGCCATGACACTCTTCCCACATGTCTCTCATGTGTGTGTCCTGTTGCCATGGCACTCTTCCCACATATCTCTTATGTATGTGTCCTGTTGCCATGCCACTCTTCCCACATGTCTCTCATGTGTGTGTCCTGTTGCCATGCCACTCTTCCCACATGTCTCTCATGTGTGTGTCCTGTTGCCATGACACTCTTTCCACAGATCTCTCATGTATGTGTCCTGATGCCATGGCACTCTGCCTTGCTTTTTTAAACAATGTTATGAAAAAAAAAACATTGAAGTTATACCAAAACTAGTGACATCACTTTGTTAACTGTGTACTGAATATAACTGAATGACCATGATACCTATACAACCTATGCACAAACATCAAAACATATGTTCACGGCAGTGGTAAATGCAGTGATTGATAACTGACCATTGCAATTAATGGTGTGAACAGCTACCTAGGTGTGCATTCAGTTTGTTTAGGCATTGTTACTTTCATTAGTGAAATGAACTACTATTTACTTTGAGATAATTTTTTTTATGTAACCCATGATATGAAGGGAAATATGTTGTAACATGTTATAACATGTTATACTTAGGAGTGTAATAAACATGTATTATGTAAAATCTGTCTCATATTGTCAATAATTGGCTGTCGCTGAAATCTAACATTGAATGTTAAACTGAACCTCTTGTGTTATCACTCTACGGTATGTATATTTCCTAATATGCCACGTGTTATGTTCCCTGAACTGGTGTGAACACTGTGAAGAGCAAGGAGACAGCCAGGATTGGCCTGGTCAACTCTCCCCTTATGCCATGAATACCTTAGACAAGCCAGCAGGTAGCATAAGGATTCAGTGAGCGCGTCAAGGAATTACACGAATGCGTTTGCGTACGGCATAGGCGTCCTGCAGAAAATCTTTATTAAGATCACACAGTACAATGGTCAGGCAGCCAGGTCATAGAAATTATCCTGTAGTAATTGTGGTGTGTATAACATAGTAATACAGTAACGTAGGCTTAAGTAGAAAGTAATATAATCTGTGGCTATCAGATTGTATGTGAAACACAGAACATATAAAGTCAACAAATTAGCTATATAATATAGTACGATATATTATAGTATGGTATAATACGATAAAGTAAACAGAATAATCTACACAATAAATGTTCAAAGTGACTGCCAATTAGTGTTGCCATCTGGCGAGCTATCACTAAACATTACACCACAGACCAAGTTTGTCCGTTGAAACAGTTAATTTTTGCCAAGTGCAGTAACACAAACTGCTTGCAGCTATACATTTATGAGTAGTCGATTATGACCATGACTTAGGGCAGTATGCATTCTAGCATCCCCCAAAGTGATATATACGGTGTTGGGGCTACGACTGTACAATGACTCACACGTTGCATGGCTATATTAGGTGCTGCGTGTGCATTACTGCGTGTCATTGAATCATTTCTTTCACATTTACATT
Source organism: Lamellibrachia satsuma (assembly GCA_033239005.1). Classification (NCBI taxonomy): domain Eukaryota; kingdom Metazoa; phylum Annelida; class Polychaeta; order Sabellida; family Siboglinidae; genus Lamellibrachia; species Lamellibrachia satsuma. The sequence continues at coordinate 2,017,136 of BSQZ01000029.1, forward strand.
GCCATTTGATAAGTAATGATACACAGACCTTACATTTCTGAGCATGTGCGTATGCACACACACCGCAATCAGCACATAGCAACCATGCACCTGCAAAAGTTGCTTTATTCTGTATGTAGCCGAGTCGTTGTTGCATTTATTGGAGCCAAGAAATCCAGCTATGACCCTGAGACAGCACTGAAACCACTGCCACCACCAGCAGTCTTTACACTAACAAAAATGCGTAACAGCCAAGTTAATAATTATTTATTTGGCAGACGTTCTTTAAATTTGGGAAATTTTTCTTAATATTTTCATTAGAAATCAATGACACTGACATTCGTTAATTTATATTATATCATAGAGGACTCACTGTCTCACTGAATATGGCGTGATATAACTTATTTATTTTTTATGTGTAAGGTAAAATATTAACATCCTCAGTTAATTTTTCTTGAAGTTATGCCTGCTGGTAGCTGGTTGGAAACGTCTGGGCATGTAGTAGGTAATAAGTTATGCCTGCTGGTAGCTGGTTGGAAACGTCTGGGCATGTAGTAGGTAATAAGCAATATAAGTATGATATTAACTACATTTACTTGCTCTGTTTGTTTTGGTGACGTCATTTATGTTTTCTGCAGGTTGAGACTGCGAAGGTGGAACCAGAGATTCAGGCAAACACCAAAGATGAGGTCCTCTTTTACAACAAGGGACTGTGAGGAAATGACGAGCACATGCACCCATAGCAAGCTACACACGCATCATACACTTGATCAGCTTTTAGTTTGGATAATTCTTAACCATGTTTTTTTATAAACAAGTGGATTTCTAACATTATGCTAGTAGAGTGAATAAAACTCTAACTATATGATGTGTGACTGCTTCTAATTATATGATATGGGTGAATGAGCCTTGAAACTAAAAAATTAGACACTGGCAATCTAGAGAACATATACAGCTGTATGTGCATAGGGATTCTTTGATGTGGAATGGTACAAGGGTTGTGTGGAAAGAGCCTTGCAGCGCTATATCACACATTGGACATTCTTCTCTCCAGACATCGTCAGCAGTCTCCCTTGTATGGTTATGTAAATAAGACATTTGAATGAAGTTTTACAGACATAGTTCATGTATATAGTAATACATCATTCAAAATTGTCTTGTCATTTCTGATATGATGCACATTCCAATATATTCTAATATATTCACTAATGAAACACCACTGTCACATTATATATTATAACAACCGAGCTTCACTCCTGGTAGCATAACATTAAGTTTGTTTTAACTATGTAAATGTGAATATCAACAAACAGGTCATCATCCATTTAACTAGGCTCTATCAAAATCAGTTTCTTGTTTTCCGTCATAACCTTATTTTTGTTCAAATGTAACTAGTATGTTAATATTTGAAAAGATGTCATACTTCACTAGTATGTTAATAAACATGCACATATCACTAACAGTTTTGTAGTAATGTGAAACTCTTAGTTTTATATAGCTTCATATATTTCAAACATTCCAAAAAAAGTAGAAATTTTTTTTTCTTCTAACATCAGAGAAACAACAAATACAGTGGGATATATGGAGGGGGTTTGGGTGTTTGTTCATCTGTTGAACTCCCGTTGAGCTATATATAAATTTACTTTGGACGTTTTTGTTTGTCAGAAATGTCATTGGTACAAACATTAAACATGTATAAATGCACCATTTGTGAACTAATAATGTCCATGCAAACATCCTGTAGCTTAGTCCTTCGTGTGCCTCTGAAATAAGTTCTACACCATAAAAGTTGCAACTCAGGTAACTCGAATAGTAATGTGACCATACAAAACTGGCTAGGGCAATGGAGCATCAAAATGTGTCAAATCTAAGATTGGGGTTTTCAGTATGACAAAAGATAAAATTAGTTCATATAGAAAAACTATATTGTCCTCTTAGATCAATCTGTACATGTCTGTGACAGACCTGCTGACTCAAAAAACTAACTCAACTCATCGCAGATGCATTCAGACATGCTGCAGTTATTGTACAATAGTAGTATCTATGATACGGCTTAATCTCAGAAACTCGACTAGAGTCCATCAAATACATAGGTGGGTCCACTGATTGTGATATGTCAAAATATATACCCTTAATTGACCAATAAGTGTGATTTGACTCTAAATGCGTTGTGTGCATCAACGTGCATTGGACAGAAAAAATACCTATAAAATATGGAATTTGTATCATCGAGAACATGTTAAATTAATCAATTACAACATACATAATTATACAGTGCAACTGTATATATATATGTATACATATATGTATATATATACATATATATAAATCACAAGGCAATTAGCAAGCCCGTTCGCAAGAAGTTAATTTAAATGTAGTTAAGACTGCACTAAATATAATTAGATTTAACATTGTTGACAATTTTAGATTGATAATTCATATATAAAGCGAAGGGAAGAAAGACTGGTGGGTGGGTATAAGATGTTGCACCCAGGAAGAGATGGGAAGAGTGGAGAGATGGTAAGGGAGGATCATTGTTGCATGGATGATGGTGAAAAAGTAATGTGGAGAAGAAGGGTCAGTCGAGGTATTTGGATGGGGAACAAGTAATTGAGAGCTGGGAGAATTGATTATGAGAAACGGGCTGGCCGTGGCAGGAACATTCTTCAAGCAGTGGGAAAGTCACAAGATATTGTATAGAATTGGCCAACATAAAACAGAACTCGACCTGTTGGTAGTGATAAGGCAGCAGATGTACAGGGTGAGGGCTGTTGCATACAAAGAGAGGTTGACATTAGACTATGAGAAACTTGGAACATCTATAGAAACAGTGGTAGAAGAATGGAAAACTGTCAAAGATGCTTTTGTTGGCATAGCAGAGGAGTTGTCATCAAGAAAGAAAACCAAACTTGGTGGACGGAAGAAGTAGCGAAACCAATCGGAAAAAAGTGGGAGATTTGGAAGATGACAGAAGTGATCAAGGAGACTGTCTAACAACCAAATACAACATTACAGCAACTGTACAGGCAGCCGAAGAAGGTGGCTAGGAGACCCATGGACAAAGGAAAATGGAGGACCCATACAGAAAATTAGACGAGGATTGCAGAAAGAAGTTGATATATAAGATGGTTTGAGAGAGGGATGAGGACAACAAGGATGTAAAGACTGGATCAGCGATCAAAGACAAGAATGGGAAGCTAGTCACGGACAGGAAAGATGTGTTTATAGGTCTGAGAGGATTATTTCAAGGAACTGCTAAACCAAAGGGAAAACAGCGGACTAGAACTACCAAGTGCAGTAGAGGGAGAAGTGAAGTTGGAGGAGATCGGAGATGCAGAGAGAGAGAGAGAGGGAGAGAGAGAGGGAGGTAGAGAGAGAGAGAGAGGTAGAGAGAGAGAGAGAGGCAGAGAGAGAGGGAGAGAGAGGTAGAGAGAGAGAGAGAGAGAGAGAGGTAGAGAGAGAAAAAGCGAGAGAGAGAAAGCGAGAGAGAGAGAGGGAGGGGGGGGAGAGAGAGAGAGAGACAGAGAGCAATGAAGAGACGCCGAGTGACAGGTATTGATGAAGTGCGAGTGGAGATGCTGTTGAGGGCTGAATGTGTTGGGGTTAGGTGGACATAGAAAATCCTGGAGGAGTGGCGGAATGGGTTGATAGTCCCTGTATGGAAAAGAAAGGAAGATGTTCACGACCCTGGAAAATACCGAGGCATCATGTTGCTGAGTCGTGTTCTGAAGATGTTAGAGAGAATTCTGGATGGAAGGATAAGGAGGATAGTGGAGTGTGGAATGGGAGAAGAACAACGTTTCAGAAGAGGTGGAGGTATGGCAGACGGGATGTTCACTCTGAGACAACTAGTGGAAAAGAGACTGGAGGAACAGGAGAATATGGCTCTGTGATTCATAAACCTTGAAAAGGCATACGACACAGTTCCGAGAGAGATGGCCATGACCACGTTGAGGTGGATGGGTGTCCCAGAGGCGGAGGTGAGGATGGTAATATCGGAGGAATTCAGGATGGATGTCAGACTGAGACGGGAATGTCCTAAGCCCATTGTTCATCGTAGTATTGGAGGTGATCAACAGGAAAGCGAGTTCTTGCATTCCTGCACGGACATTCTCAGCAAGTTGAAATACAGATGAGATGACCTGGCAGTAGTTGCGGACAATGAGGCAGACCTTCAAGAACGGTTGGTAAAGTGGAAGGAAATCTTTAGCAAACATGGATTGAGAGTAAGTCTAAAGAAGACGGACGTGCTTTGGGTCGGGCAGCAGAAAAAAGATCTAGATATAAGACTGGATGGAAAGAAACTGTACAAACGAGACAGCTTTGTATATCTGGGTGGAGCAGTTTGCAGGGACGGCAGCACGGAGACTGAAATTCACAGGAGAATACAAGCTGGGGCGAGTGCGTGGAGGAAAGTGGAAGGGGTGATGGGAGATAGACATATATCTCGGAAGCTAAAAGGAAAGGTGCTTAACACCAGCCTACCTATATAGCCTAGAGACCACGGTGAAGCCAGAAAAACAACAAGAGAAACTGCAAGTTTCTTTCCCAGAGATTGTTGTTGCTAACTTTATCAGACCATTTCCAATTCATAATTCTGGCGTCTATTGATGAAAGTATGTATCCTTTTCAGTGTTGTCTGTCATTCTAAATGTCTCCGAGCTGTATGGCAACACTGACTTGATATTTGAGTTAAACATCCTCAGCTTGGTGTTTAATTTGATCTGCTTTGTCTTATAGATTTTCTTCAAAGTGAGGAAAGCAATTCTGGCTTTTTGGATCATAGCTTTTGTCTTCTTCTGTTGTTGATTTCACTGCCGAAGTACGTGAATGAGTCCATTTCTTCCATTGGTTCCCCTCCTATAGTGACATTGTTGTTGCTTTTCATGTTGGCTTTCTTCTTGGCTTGCTTCTGTTTATGTTACGTCCTGTCTGTGTTAATAAGGTGTTTAGCAGCTCTGTTTTCTCTTGTATCTGGTTATGACTGTGTGGTAGGAGAGCCAGGTTATCTACTGTTATATACTGCATTCTACTGGACTACGAAGTCATCATTAATTGCGTAAAGAAAACTATTACTTCACGTGACTGAACTGAACAAGACGGAAGCCCCTCCGTCGGGACCATTCAGTAATCATTCATCAATAGACAGGGATCATACATTAGATACTAGATTACTACAGACCTCCTGCTTTTAGATTGCGATATGCACATAATAGAACAGTGTAAACTACTATATGTGATATATGCGCAAATGTCCAGATGTACGCTATAAGTTCAGTCTGTGAATAGGTTTGACGTGAAGATCTCCGCAAGAGTGTCGAGATGAACTCGGGTTCAGCGGCAGGTTTCGCGGTTTCAACCAGCGGCGAATCGGCGCCGAGAGATGGCTGTTCGTCACGAGACGTAGCTGGTGATACGTTAGTAACGTCACCACGCGGAACACGTTATTGAGATGACGACGTGCTTGAAGACCATCGAATAGCTCCGTGTTCACAATCTGTCCTATTTGTTTTGTGACGACTGCAGGCAGCCACGGTGTACCGCGCTCACGTTGACTGGCGTACACGTCTTGACCGGCTGCAGACGAGCGGCGCTGTCGCGTATGTTCTTTGCGATACTGTTGTTGTTGCTCCTGTTTTACCTCAACGTGATGTTTCCTGTCGGGATGTAGGAGATTTAACCGAGAACGAGGTTCGCGTCTAAGCAATAGTTCCGCTGGAGTTGTATGCGAAGTGTTCAGGTAGCTGAATAGGAAACGATCCACTCTTGTTTGAATGTCTCCCACAGTTTGCTTCCGAAGTCCTTGTTTCATGATCTGAACAGCACGTTCGGCTAATCCATTCGATGCCGGATGATACAGCGCAGAGATAATATGCCGTTCATTGTGAGAAACTCCTGGAATTCCTCCCCTGTCAATGGCGTGCCATTGTCTGATACAATAGTTAGCGGTAAGCCGTGAATTTAGAAAATATGATGCAATTTTCCTCACCGTTGTCTCAGATGACGCTGAACTAACAGGAGAAAGTTCAATCCATTTGGTGCGCGCGTCGATCACTACGAGAAACATAGTGTTCATAAATGGACCCAAATAGTCCACATGTAAACGTTCCCATGCTGTGTCATGTGTGGCAGCTACGAACCAACCTTTCAATGTCTGTGTCCATGTTAGGCCACCAAACGTACCTCCTGGCGAACTCTTTCATCCTGGAGATTCCTGGATGTGAAGTGTGAAGTTCGCCAAAGATTTGTGGTCGTCCTTGTGGCGAAACAACGATTCTTGAACCCCACAATAGACACCCATCTTATGCACTAATTTCCATACTTCGCTGTGCATATGGACGGAAATGTTCATCTTTGATTTTTCCTGTTGGCCAACCCTACATTGTATAGTCGAGTACCTTCGACAACACAGGACCGCGTGCAGTCCATTGATTAACTGCTCGAGCATTTATCGGCCATTTGTCAATTTTCTCCATCATATGAATGATCCCAGTGGGCTGTGGTGTGTTCTCTAACGTTTGTGGCAGCGCGAGTCTGCTCAATGCATTTACGTTCTCCTTTCCTGGTTTGTAGTACAGACGATAATCGTAGCCTGATAGTGTCCAGTACCATCGTTGCATGCGTGCCGACGACATAGAGTTATGCCCAAGCATATGAACGAGAGGTTTGTGGTCTGTATATATCTCGTCTCGTCCGTATAGGTACTGATAAAACTTGCAGGCACCAAAAACATTGCCAAAGCCTCTTTGTCCAACTGACTGTAGTTCTGTTCAGCTGAACTCAACGAGCATGATGCGAATGCTATTGCCTGGTCCGTTCCGTCGTCTGACTTGTGCGCCAAAACTGCCCCGATGCCATACTGTGATGCATCGCAATTCACCGTAAGGCCCCTTTGGATCGTAGAGCACGAGCACTCCAACAGAACCAATAGCACGTTTCGTTGTTTCAAAAGCCCGTGCCTCATTGTCAGTCCATGCCCAGGTAACGCTGTTGCGTAACAGACGATACAATGATGATTTCACTGTCGAAAAGTTTGGTATGGAACGAGAGTAGTAGTTGATCATGTCCCAAAAAAAACTGCAACTGCAGCTGGTGCATCGAGATTGTTGTGCGTGTAGACCAACTGCATCTAGTTTGTATCTTTCACGAGAAAAGAGCGCCTGTTGCGGTTGAGTATCAAGCCTGCATCTGACAATCTTTGTAGTACTGCGTCCAAGTTGAGAAGATGCTCCGCTTCTGTCAGTCCATTAACGAGAATGTCGTCTAGGTACACCGTTGTGTGTAGTATGTTCTTGATCAGGTTGTCTATAACGCGCTGGAAATGGCCGGCGCTGAATCTAGCCCGAACGGTAAGCAATTGTATGTGTACAAGCCTCTGTGTGTGTTAATTGTAACATACTGTTTTGATTGTTCATCCAGCTGCATTTGCAGGTATGCATTCCTGAGATCTAACTTTGTGAACTTCTCACCGCCACCAAGCGTGGTGTACAGATCTTCGAATCGTGGTATAGAATATTTATCCACACGTGTTGCCTGGTTGATATTGACACTACAGTTACCACAGCGCTATTAGGGTGATAAAGAACGCATATTTAGTCTTGCAAACAGACACTAGTAAGATGTAACATGAACATTTAATGCAGAACAAGAAAACACGACCAACCGAAATCAAACCCGGAGAGCGAGAGCGTCCTTGACCCGGGGAGCCGGGGTCACCCACAAACAGCCATAGACGTGAATTATAATTGATCGTCTATTGGCGTGACTTCTTTCTTCTCCTTATACTATATATGACTAATTATAGAGAAAGCAACTATACAATAATATTATTGCAATTATAGTCTAAGTGACAAAGTCGCTTAGATACTCGGGAGGTCGGCGTCTTCTGGTTGATCGACGGGGAAGCTCCTCGGCGGGGAAGTTATCTTCATCTTCGGCCTCTTGCCTCTCCTCGTCCGGAACGACCGGAGTCTGCGCATCCGGAATCGGATGTACCGTCTGAGCGTCGTCAGGTGTGGCAGGGTACAGTAGCTGTGTTGGTATGCTCGATCGAGGTTCTGGAGTGGGGTCATATGTCGGCGTATTCGTCGAGTCACCGTATTGATATGCCGTTGGCGGATCAAGTGTTTGGGCAGCAACCTTGTAGCATTCCGTCCGTTTCACTCGATAGGAGGTGGCTCGCAATTGATTGCCGATGAATTTGCTGACATTGAGCCAGACCCCATCTACACTCACTACTAGGTACCGACACCGAGAACGTGACTTGTTTCGCTCACAGTACAGATACACAATGTCACCAACATCAATATTTAGTGCTTTGGATACGGTATGACTGGGTGACTTCGATAGTTGATTTGGAGCGTGGTTGGCATGTCGCAAAGAATGCTGCTGGCGAATGAGGTCGTAATCGGTTAACGGCAGTTGTTCGTTTGTGAACTGGTCTCGCTGGGTCCACAACTCTCTGGCGGAAAACCCCCATGTTTCGTATACGAGTGTTGAGGTTTGCGGTGGCAATAGATAGAACAAGCTGCGTGACAGCCCCGCCTGTGGGTTGTTGGTGTAACAGTTCATGCTCGAGCTCGCGTACAGCCTTTTCTGCAACCGGATTTTTAATGACGTTCTTGACGCGTCCAAGTTCAATCGTGAGTCGATACGTGGACAGCAGGGCGTCCTTGACGAGAGCAGCGATCAATGGGGCGGGGTCAGTGCGTATGACAGCAGGAGGCCCATCTAGCGGTCGTAAGCCAATGCACAGCTTGACCAGAGAGTCTCGTAGTGTGTCGCGGCGTTCGTCATCGATTAAACACGAAGCAGTGTATGACGTTACGCACTCGCGTAGGACCAAGATGAGTTGTTTCTCACGTTTGATGACGTCTGCGGCATATGAAATTCCTACCACCTCTGGAGGATTGCCTGTAGACTGTGGGATAGTCGTGTGTGGAGTATCGCGTAGTTGGTGACAGCTACGCGACGCTGTGTCGATTGCTTTGTCCCGGTCCAACGCGTACAGATAGCGATGCATGACCTGTTTCAACTGGTAACATGAGGGATGGTCCAGTTGAATGTGTAGTGCTGTCACTAGCCCGTCAAGGACCATGCGGGGAACGATGATGCAATCTCGTGCTGGGCTGGGTGGATCGTTACGACGTACGACTAGCAGACCATCACGGGCGATGGATGCGACGTTTAGATATCGCTTGACGTCTTTGGCATTCGTTATTTTCTTGGATGGTCGCGTCCCTTGTGTGAGGTGTGAAAGTGTGCGTCGCAAATCAGGGCATTCGGCTTGGATAGCTAGCCACGTTGATCTGCTGGTGAACGGAAGTCGAGCCCTCCCAGATGTCACATCTTTGGTAGTGACGCATTGCAGGACAACCGACTCCTCCATTTGCCTGACGAAGGTGCATACTTGACACTGTTGTTCGAGACATGTCGGTGCGTTGCGACTAGCAAAGTCTGATGGGACATTTGCTGAGCCGGCGAGGTGTTGGACAGTTGCCTGATAGCGGCTGACTACCGACAAGAATGTAGAGACTCGCGGACTCACAGAGAACTCGCCGCGACACAGTTTTTCATGAGTTTGTGCGCAAGGCTTGCTGTCAGTGAGGATAGACGCAGTGTGACTCGACTGTACGATGTACGGGCTGAAATGCTTCACTGCGGCTGCAATGGACAACGCCTCTATCTCGCAAGGCAGCCACGTAGTTTGTCGCCCGCGTAATTTCGCACTGAAGAATCCGGCCAGCTTCAATTTGCCAGCACGCATAACGTACAAGGTAGCCCCTAGTCCGTACTGTTTGGTGGAGCCATCGGTCACAAGCCATAGCTTGTCGGAGGGTCGAGGCAACGTGATAGCCTTGTTCGTATGTAGACTGTCCTGTGCATGCTTGAAGGCCTTCCGTAACAAGTCTGTCCAAACGATGTGTTCAGAAGACTGGCGTCCGCCAGTTGCGTTATCGAAAGGTGCGAGTAAGGCAGAGCAACCGGGTATTACACGCGCTAGCATTTTGTAATCTCCAACGAATGCGCGCATGGCCTTCACAGTCGTGGGAGCTTCACAGCTGGCTAGGGTAGCAATACGGTGAGGACTCGCCCGAATGGTACCCATATTCCATATCCAACCGAGAATGGTAGTTGACGTCGGAAAAATCGTTGTCTTGGTGGCTGATAGTCGCAAACCACTGTTGGCGAAGCATTGTAACAGCCTTTTGACGTTTTGTTGAAGTTCAACAATGGTATTGCCGCCGCAGTAGATGTCGTCTGCAAGTTTAGCGACACTGCCTTCTTGCAGCAGATCTCCGAGTATGCGACATAGCAATTCTTCGAGTGCAGTTTCTGACCCGGGCATCCCCATTGCAGAGCGTGCATACACGCGTACGCCGCGGAACGGCGTGACGACACCGCAGTACCTCATTGATTCACGGGAGAGTGGTATTTGATAGAAAGCATTCGATAAATCTGTTGTTGCGATGTGCTTCCATTGTGCGATTTTACGCAGGGTACTATCAGCGTCGGACATCAGGGATGGTTGTGGTTTGCTATAGCGTCCCACGTCTGTGAATGCAGTGACTAATCGGTGTCCACCGTTTCGCTTCTTAACGAGGAACGACGGATTGAGGTACTCGACGTTCACAGGAACATCCTCAGGTCGGACAACAACGCCCATCGTCTCAAGTTCGTCGAATTTGCTCTGAAGCCTTTCCGTTGAGGTGGTTGAACAGGGCCCGTGTTTACGACCGCTTCGAAAGGTCCAACATGGCCGTTATAGCCAGTGTAGTTAGGGTCAAATACATCGTCGTATTCTTCAATGATGGCGCGGAATGATGCACGTTCATCGGATGATAGTTTCATGTCCGGATCGATTTGGACAGAGGCAGAGTGCTTGCTAGGTGTAGATCTGCGAGGTTGTAGGTCTATGGCTTTATTGATAACGTCAGAACGTAAGGGAGTGTTTGTTGGAACGTCCGGTACAAACACGTCTCGAATTTGGCAAAAGTGTTCGTTTCGTTTCAGCAAGCGAGTGGTGTTTGTCAGGTTGGGTATACGTACCACGCCATCTACGCTGGTAACGAGCGACGGTTGTGGCCACAGGTCACTGTCTCGTGTGAACTTGTTGCCTGTAGTGTCAAGGCGTGGCTCCAAAGCGAATGTGGAGTCCGTAGTAAACAAGTCAGTGGGGAGGTTTACTTCCACGAACTCGCCAGGCCAAACCGTGGTATTGGTGGGGGCGCTCGCAACACGTGGGTGCGTCGGACTGCATGTCGGTTGAGAGATTCATCGGTTGTACCATACGTGTAAGTCGTGCCATCAGACAGCGTGATGATTCTCTTAGTTGGACGTATGGTCACGTCGTTAACTTCCATAAATGGAGTGCCAGCTAGAACTTCGACATCCAAGTTCTTCACGACTAACCCACAAAACGAGAAGGTGTGGTTTTTGCGCGTTAGGCGCACTGTAGTCTCGCCAATTATGGCCAGGGGCGATGTCCCATCAGCTTGATGAGCCGATTGAGAAGAGGTCTTGATCTCACAACCGAGTCTCAGAGCAGTGGAATGTCGGATCATGTTGCCTGTTGCACCGCTGTCGATGGTGACTCGGACCGTGTGATGGCCACAAAACGTGTCCAGATAAGGCGACTGACGTATGTCGATGCGTTGTGCCGTAGCGAGGCCTAACGTAGGCTGGTCAACGATTTCGGGTTGATGGAGCTCATGGCTGTACTCATACTCGTCGTCCTCTTCGTGTACGTCAGTGACTTGACGGATCTTAGCCATGTAGCGACGATCTTGTTCGGGAAGATATGGGCATTCGCTCAAGAAATGCTGCACGTTGCTGCGGCCAGCTTGTTTGCAGAGTGGACATGCTTTTGTACTGGTAGACCGCCTTGGAGCAGAGAATGGAGATGGTTGACGCCTTTAGAAGGACTGTCTCTGCCCAAATTTGTTCTGTTGATAGTGAGCCGTAGCTGTACGCATGATCTTTGCATCATCGGCGGAAGTGATTTCATCAAGTAGTGAGTCTAGGGCCTGGGAAATTTCAGGCTTAATCGACGCCAGTGTTCTAGCTCTCAGTTCAGTGCCGTATCGTTGCTTGACGAGCTTTGGGAGTGCCACGTTAATTAATCTCAACCATGTGAGCACAACCATGTTTTCGAGCGAAGGTGTCATTTCTTCGTCGACATTTATGGCGTCACCATGGTGAAGAATAACACTCCCTCGCTGGAGCATGTTGTCTTCAACGAAGGCCACTAAGCACTGATACAGATCTTCAGGACGTTCATCAGCCTGGAGCTGAATGTCGGCAAAGTCAAGAAAATGGGCGCCCGTAGACTGAAATCCGTAGTGTAGACGAATAGTTCGCCAGATGCTAGATAAACTAGTTGAATTCTTGACGATCGTGTTGCGCGATATAACTGGGCAGTAATTGGTTATCTGGCCTAGCATCAGCTCTAGCATGTACACTTGCTGGAGAGCCGTACGGCCGCCTGATGCAATGACGTCATCATCAGTGAAACCTCTGTTTGGTTCATAGGCACACTTCTTCCCCCAGTTGGCGTCAATAGTAAATTGCGTGAAGTTGGTGTCGAGCGATAAAGTATAAATAAGGTTTTGACGCCAGTTCTCAAACGAGTTTACGGTTTCGGTTTTCGTGAGACAACCACTGTTTCGGTGCACGTTGCGTGTTGGCCATGTTAACGTTAGGCTACTACGATTTTACTAGTGCGACAAAATCAAAGCCGTCGTTCAAGGCTAACTGCTTGCGCCGATTAGTAGGCTAGAAAGTCAATGCGATTCAATTTGCTATTGTACACAATTCGGTGTGTGAGTTCGTTATGAACACTGCCACCACGCCATTAGGGTGATAAAGAACGCATATTTAATCTTGCAAACAGACATTAGTAAGATGTAACATGAACATTTAATGCAGAACAAGAAAACACGACCAACCGAAATCAAACCCGGAGAGCGAGAGCGTCCTTGACCCGGGGAGCCGGGGTCACCAACAAACAGCCATAGACGTGAATTATAATTGATCGTCTATTGGCGCAGATTCGAATCGGATTGTCAAGTTTACTAACGACGATGATCGGTGCAGCCCAATCGGCAAACTCGACAAGTGAAATGACTCCTTGATTTTGCAATCGGTCGAGTTCATGTTCTACCTTCTCACGAACAGCGTACGGCAGTGCCAGTGGTCGTGGCTTATTGAAGCGAGGTACAGCATTTGTGTCAATGACAATCTTTGCTTTTGTGCCCGTGAATGTTCCCATTTTTTAATACGCCATCCTGTTTGCGTAACACTGTGTCCAGTGTTGGTATGTGTGCCAACAACCCATTCAGTTTCTTAACCTGCCCCCAGTTGATTTTCAACTGTTTAAAGGGGAACTGAAGCAATTTTGTGTTATGCCGTATATTTAAATATATAATATTATTATCTAACTATGCATTAATGGTGACAGATACCTGCTAATTTATGAGATAAGCTGAAAAACTGATTTTGTTCGAGACAAAAATCGACAAAATGCATCACTGCGTATCGCCATTTTGTTGTCGAAACGAGTGGTTTGAGTCGCGTGTATCTAATCAATGTAAATTTTCGATTTTTTTGCGATTTATTTCGTAAATAGGCATTCTGGAGCGAAAAAAAAGATATGGGTCTCTGTTATATATACAAGTGTTTACACACGTCAACAAAATAGCGTTTTTGTTCGTTCCAAACAAAAAAAGTTAAAGAAATTACAACAAAACACGCAAAAAATCGTGGAAAACGCCACACTTCTCGAACACACGAGACGCTAACTAACGAGAATATGCGATAACGGAATACCGGAACTATTTTTTACTTGTTGACAAGATGGATGCATCGCTTGTGACAGTTTTACCAGATCTGCTACTAGCGATTAGTGGTTTACTGAACTTCCGTAATAGTTGTCTATCTTTGGAGAAATGGAAACCACAGACGAAGAGTCTAGTTCGACAGGCCACACGGAAACAACGGTTGGCAGTCGTAAAGTGTCACCGAGTGTGCGAGTCACGCTCCTGACTCCAGGTCGGCTTTGTTGACGTTGGATTCAGGAAAAATTACAACAGCGCTTTGACTGTCAACGATTCCTGACTAGGTAATGTGATGTGGTGAACCTGTGGAAATTACGTCCCGATGTCTGCGCACGTTTACGTTGAGTCATCATGCTGCGCCGAGGAAGCTACCATGCCTAGGGCTAGGCTATGGCTATGCAGCACCGTGTGCCCGACCGCGTTGGTGCTTGCATCACCGTACGAAGGCGAAGACGATGATTTTGTACTGATATGCACAAACAGAGCGGTGCTAGATGTTGGTCTGCTGTCATTGCATGATTTGCGTGCCGACTCATTGATTCGCCCTATAGCTAGCAGGTCAGTAATTCAATTGCTATCGAATCATTGCCATTTTAATAATCATATTTTTTCTGCATATTTCTTTTACCTAGCCCGAGGGCGAGGTCCGAACTACAATGGCAGTGCAAGCAGGCTCTTCTCTTTATTTTGTATCTAATCTAATGAAGTGTACCGTGACTGTATTTTAATATTGTGTTTGATTTTGTGTTGAATAACATTGATGACAATAATAACATGAGGGTTTATTTAATTCATTATGTGAATATATATATATATTATTAAATGTTACCGTAATTGTGATTGTAATAATGATTGTAATCATGACTACATTAGTAATTGTGATTGCAATAATTACTGTAATCATGATTACATTAATATTCGTACTTGTAATCACCCCTCTCTGTAGCACACCACAACACCTTGTTGTTTGGTGCAATGTAATCATTTAAATAACAATAATTAACTACTGACAGTATGTAATGTTCACAGTTTTGCAACTATTATGGTAATTATGGAATTAGTGCTATCAACTAACCCTGACAAATTATATTTCAGGCTCAGGAAAGGCAAGACAAGTAATCCCATCCTGCAATGTGGGAAGGATCTGTGATGTCTATTCTGAACCGAATTGAATTGATGGAAAGTTTAGCTATGGAGATTGACCTGACACAGGTGAGTGTACTGATAGTCTGATATACACACATCATTATTATGCCACAACATATTAAATATACTGGTAGTTTAGCTTAGGAAATAATTAATCTTTATAAAGCCAAGGCATTTAACTGTTTCACCATCATCATCTGTACCAATGGCAATAGACTACTTGTTTTGATTGGACAGTAAATGTACACCAATCATGTGTAACAATATTACTTGTTCTGACTGACAGTAAACGTACACCAATCATGCATACCAATACACTACTTGTTCCTACCAACAGTAAATGTACACCAATGATCTCATTCTGGAATCTGCACCATTTCACTACGTCTTCTGACAGTAAATGTACACCAATCATGTGTATCCAATATACTACTTGTTCTGACTGAATCTACTACTTGTTCCTACCGACAGCAAATGTAAACCAAGCGTCTCATTCTCTACCAAATACACTACTTGTACTGACAGTAAATGTACACCAATCATATGTATCAATACACTACTTGTTCTGACTGATAGTACTTGCACACCAACCATCTGTTCCAATAAACTACTGGCACTAAATATACACCAATACACTACTTATTCTGACTGATAGTACACATACACCTAACATATTCAATTCACCTTTCACTTATCCAGGGGTAGAAATCAGCACCCTTTCCTCTGACAGACACCCCAGTATCCGAAAGACCTTGGCTGATAGATCAGACATGAGTACAACCTGTGTCACAGTTTATGGCTGTTTGGTGTGTGGCAGGTGCAGAAAAGTGACATAAGTTTTTCTCACGGATGACAAACTTCTTCTCTTTCTCATAGGTGTCGGAGCGGCTTGAGTCACCCTCGGTTATGTCGCTGTTATCACATAGTGTGTGTGCATCATCTGCACCAGTGTCATTGTTCTCACTGAATCTGATGGAAGCTTCACATAGGAGTAGTTCATTGGTGCAATAATGTCATCCGTGACTACAGCAGTATTCGCGAAGTGTCGCACTTGAAATATCATTACCGGATCGATTTGCATTTCAGCATCAGTTGTATGTGGTGCCACAGCAGTAGTAGCAGTGATGGCACTAAAGGTGACATCCGTAATGTAAAGATTGACGGCATCACCCGTAGCGCTGGATGCTTCAAAACTAGTACCTGTACTTGTACGAACCAATGGTGAATCCTTCATCTGAAAAGATTACACATACGGTGACTTGAAAATTTTACAAAATTCATCTTTTGCATAATAAAAGTGAATCACAATGTGAGAAACTTTCTCTTGTATATATTATTTTTAGAATATAAGAGTGCTAGTGTCATATAGAATGTATAAAGTAATCAACCACAGGGAAAAGCATTTTCCCTATGGAGCCATGTTAATTCAACCAATGGGTCTTTCACTGATCTCTTAATGTTTTTAATGAATCTGTTTGGTCAGTTTGAAGAATGCCACTGGTAACATAACCAAACGCATGTAACCAAAATTGTAGCATCTTAGCTCCAATGTGCATTATATTATCTAATCAACATTGCACTGTTTTCAATGGGCCAGGGAGGTCAAAATTCTATAAGGGGTCCAAATTCCATAACAAAATATGGACCCATAGGTTCACTTTCTATGGGGTTCCTTATTTTATATCTGACACTCGATTTAGATAACATAATGCATGAATATTGTTATTGGACCAAATGCAGATCTATGTTTGTGACATCTTTATCTTATAAATGCTGCACGCACACACACATACCTGCCCACATGTATATATATATATATATATATATATATATACATCTATATGTGTATATATGTATATATGTAAATATATAATTATTAGGTATTATACTGAAAGCACCTGCTAGATAGTATGGTGCATGGACAAAAGCCCCACAGACATAAGCTTGTTTCAATTCAATTATACTGTTCATTACTGTTGCTGTAGTACACAGAGACAAGATATTGTCATGAATATACTTCAGGCATGTGGTCAATTCCATTCCGGAATTGGAACTGACCCTCAATTACAGTTCCGGAATTGGAATTGACTTCAATTTTTTTTTATTGGAATTTTTTTTTTCAAAAATTTATTTTTTGGGAATTGGAATTGATTTTGTTGGAATTATTGACTTGATACTGTTAATATTTACCATTATATTTATTTATATTACTTTTAAAATCATATTTGTCTGCTATTAGCATGTCACCCTGAATCTGGTAACAGCCAGGAAGTTGTCAACATTACAGCATAGACACTGTCTACTCTGGTATTGAAACATTGTGACCAAGAACAATATAATCAAGCATTTGCATCAAAAAGAGATACGCCCTTATCAGATATCTGTCAATTCTATTTTTAAACATATTGACACTACTAGCATTAACACAATCATTTGGCAGTTTGTTCCATTCATTTATCACCCTCTGTGAGAAAGAGTAGTTTCTCATGTCCAACCTACACTGCTCCTTAACTAATGCTGCTTTGTGTCCTCTGGTTCTACTGCCTTCTTTAAGTTTGAAGAACATATTCCTATCACATCCTCATAACTGTTCACTATCTTAAACACTTCTATTTGGTCTCCTCTTAGTCTCCTGGTCTCTAGTGTTGTCAAACCACATTGTAATAAGCAACTTTCGTAACTAAGGTCTCTTAATTCTGGAATCATTTTAGCTGCTCTTCGTTGTATTCTTTCTAGCTTATCTATGTCTTTTTATACGATATGGCCTTCATGCTTGAATACAATATTCCAATTCTGGTCTAACTATTGCTTTGTACAGGAGTACAATTAGATGTTTCTCCTTATACGTGATAGTTCTCCTAATTAGCCCTAGAAATTGATTTCCTTTCGAAGCAGCAATCCCACATTGCTCTGAAACTTTCATGTCAGCATTAAATGTTACTCCTAAATCCTTTTCTTGTGTGGTTCTACCTAGTACAGCATCCCCCATTTTATATTCCTCGTCCATATTTCCATGTCCTATGTGTATACATTTACACTTCCCAAAATTTAATAACATTTGCCATTTTTCTGACCATTTAACAAATTTTTCTAGATCATCCTGTAAACTTTGTTTATCTGTATCATTAGTAACCTTTCTGAATACTTTTGTGTCATCTGCAAATTTGAGTACTTTGCTAGATATGTCATCCTCCAAATCATTTATATATATATATATATATATATATATATATATATATATATATATATTAAAAACAGTATAGGGCCTAATACTGATCCCTGTGGTACCCCACTCAAAACAGATTTCCAGTTTGAAATCTCACCATCTACTATTACTCTCTGTCTTCTGTGTGTAAGCCACTTTTCTATCCAGTTGATTACATCATTGCCTATACCATGGGCTTTTAGTTTAAGTAACAATCTTTGATGTGGCACTTTATCGAAAGCTTTCTGAAAATCTAAGTAGACAACTGGTGACCCGTCATCTACCCACTTTGTAATTTCTTCTAAAAAACATAAGAAATTGGTTAGACATGACCTTGCTTTTAGGAAGCCTACCCCACTTGAATGCAGCCCCTTGTTTATCCAAGCCTAATGTTCAGCCCACAAGTTTCCCATAATAAACATGTCACTGGTCATCTGTACAATGCTGTTACATGTGGCTGTAGGGTTTGCCCTTTGTAGTAATTAAAAATGTCCCCATGGAGAATACATGTTGGAGATTAGGATGTTGAAGACTAAAACTTTCCAGTAAATTTATTATACCACCACTGATAGCGATATAAATCTGACTCCTAGCATATTTGCCCCGGATATCTGCCCCTTTTTTCTATGATAGTTGACAAGTGAAAATCAGTTTGCAGTTTTATCATTATTGCTACAATAACATAACATTCAATGACAAGTCAAAGTCACTTTAGCCTAATGCAATGGCCTATCCCCTGGAGTGTGTATGAGATGATCTTGTCACCAGTTGTCTTCCAGGTATCATTGGTAGTCAGATCAGTGGTGGAAGATGGGTTCTTGGGGTGATGCTTCAACAAACAGTGGTGGACAGTAACAAGTCAGAGATCAGCTGGTTTGGAGTGCCCTGGTATTAGCTGCCTTAGTTTTCAGTTCCTCACCGACCTTGGCAGCCTCTATCTGTGCCGTGTCACCATCATGGTTGCAGGCAGTCTTGTTGATCGCATTCTGGATCTGGAGATCAGATCAGTGACCACAGCACCCTTGCATGATCAGGATCGACGCTGGCTTCACTCCTATTGAAGAGTAATCTTGTTGGTCCCCCTTCTTGGTGTAGGAATGACACTCAAAACATAGCTTCTGACCTCCTCAGATGCTAGTAGTAATTTCCATGGTGAAGTTATAAGTGAATTCTGACAACTCTGGCTTGTGCATCCAGTTTTATAGGAAAATGGAGTCACTCCAACTCTCCATGGTAAATGCAATTCAAAAGAAACCTTGTTGAGATGGCTTCTTTGAAATATCCTCAATTGTCCTAACAGGTCCAGGTCCTAATGTCACTGGCTTCTTCCACAATTGCAATAAAGATAATCCTTTGATTACAGGATCATCTCCAACTATATAAAGTAATTTACTTGGCTGATCTGGCACAAAGAACATTAATTGCAATTAGGGTAATATATATATTGAATTCATGTTCAGAAATAAAAAAATAAGTTAAAAAACATTTCTTAAAAACTTACAAATAATCCAGAGGCTACGGACAGGGGCAAATGTCCAGATTTTGAATAAGGCAAGGGGCTAATGTCTGGGGGCAAGTGACAAAGGGGCAAATGTCCGGGAGGGGGCAAATGACCTGGACCCGATATATGTGTGTGTGTGTGTGTGTGTGTGTGTGTGTGTTTAACGAACAATAATTTTGTAATCATATCTAATTAAATATGATTGTGCACACGTGACAAATAAAACTGTGTTAAAACAATTGGATTTTAATTTTTCTTTAGCCTAGGATTTTAACAGTTGGAATTGATTTTTTGCAAGGCGGAATTAGAAATGATTTTTTGGAATTGACAAAACAGAATTGACCCCCATGCCTGAATAGACTTCCTTCATATGTATAGCTTGTACTAATACTATTGTGGGTTGCCGACAGTTGCCCCCTCCCCCCACGATATTCATTACAGTGTTATCAGTCGACTCAGAATAAAATGTAATTAATACATCTCTTTATGAACTTCCGGTTATTACATGTGGGGTTTAATCTGATCAATAAAGCAAATTAATTTTATATAATTTTGCCTTATTGTCAAGTCACAAGAATTCAGACAGAAATTGTAAAGTGTCATTATAGAAAGCAGACATGTAATCTGACAGTGTTCAACTGGGTAGATGACGATGCCTTAGTTAGTTTCCTCTCCAGCTAGACATTGCATGGGTGAAATACATTTTATTAAATATTTAAATACTTTTAAAAAGTTTGTGTAACTGCATTTGCACTTAATCACAATGAAAGTATTTGTATATTTAAATATTTCCATAAAGAATTTGAAATGTAAACAGCAACAGCAGGCTTCTGTTGCACTATAGTCTATACTGTCTTTTGGTGTGTTTCTCCCATGCATCTACCCCGCTTAGGCTTAGCCTTACGCTTGCCGCTTGCTCTCTAGGCATTTAGAACACTGGAGTATGAGACTTATTATGACTGTCAATAAATAATATCAAATTATTTTCTTGAATAATTTTGCCTAGTACATACGCCATGGCCCATGTTATAAGGCTGCAGTATATCATGTAGCACTTATTGAGTTATTGTTATTGTTTTGAATACGGCCACGTATTGACGGTACGTCTGATCACGTCGAAAATAAATCGGCGGATAGGAAAACACTCGTAATTATATCAAACTATTAACACTTACTCGCACTTTATTGTATTCATACATTTCGATTTACTGTGGGTTATATATATGCTGACGTTGAAGCACAGTTGTGCTTATTGGGGTGGAACTATATTGTAATCGTAGTGATCAGTCACAATGGTAACGGTAATCCAATTTACTAACCTGGTTTCGGCTCGTCGCTTCCTGCGCATCGCTCTGCCCTTCGATATCTGACGTTTCCTTGTCGCAGAATAGTCTGTAGATGCATGGTCATATGCGGAAAAAAAATCTAAGATGGAACGGTGTCTTTGACCAAGAATGACATCTTGATGCTCACCGTCTGTCCATGCTCATCACATAGTCTTTTGTCTTGTAATTTGCATCGGAAAAGTGGTCACTCGCAGTGCCTGCGGCTGGCGGACACGGCAATTTCCGCATTTGCAACCACCTTTTCCGCTGCAAATTCTTCCTCGGAAGTCGATCAAAAGTTTTTTCCTTGCATTTGTAGTACTAGTTGATATATCCAGAAGCCATCCAGTGCACACCAGTTTTCTTTTTATTCGATTTTCCATGCGTTTCGGCCGTTTTTCCGTGAGGTCTTTACTGTGTGAACGCCGTGCCAGGAGCTCGTACTCAAACCACTCTGCCGCTGAGCCCCCCGCAGAGCAATATGGCGCCGCCCAGCGAAGATAATGGCAAAGTTTAAAAGGATATTACAAAATTACCGTGGCGTTGCGCCCATCATATAAGGGTGATATATACTGTAAATGGTATGTTATTATGCTTGGGCTATGGTTGTTCGAGTGCTTCACCCCCCCTTTAAAGGTACTGTATGTGTTGCTGGAGGTGGAATTGAACCACCGTCCTCTCGATTGACAGGCGGGTGCTCTAACCATTAGACCGCCGCTCATGTAATAATATAATGTTCTTGGTACTAGAATAAACATTTGTAAATGATGCTGCCCGCCAAAATTCGTTTAATAAGCCGGGTACATATGTTTGCATTTTTACTGTTTCGTTGCGAAACGTTGCGAATAGTGTTTATGGCGCGAAACCACAGGGGCGGAGCTAGGCGAAGCTTGCTTTGCCGAACGTTAATGAGATGCATCACGTGATCGCGGGATCGATGCGTGCGCAACGGTGACTTGATCATAGTTTGTTGACATTCGAGCAACATGGCTGACAGTGACAGGCGGGTTGCGCGTGCACCGTTGTGTTCCGCGACGAAGAGGAGGAAAAAGGTGTTGGATAAAGCGAGATTGGCAACACGAGTGACACTGAAAAACCAAAAGGGACGTTGGGATCGTCTGAAGACTCTCTTGAAAATGAAAGACAATGAAGTGGCAGAAATTCTACTCGACACGTTAGTACATTTTCTTATTATTAATATTAGGCCCTATCCTAGCGCGAGTATCGGCATCGCATCAATACCCGGAGCCTTCACACAGTTCAGGTTTAACACCAGTTAAGTTGTTTCCAGATTGTGGGTTTAAGTGTAATTCGTTCATGAACGTGTGTATGTGAGAAAATAGATCAACGTTTTAATTACAAGTAACGCATAACGGTACTAACGTACGTTACGACCCGACCAACGCAACCCGACTGGCTACAACAATATAAATAAGATTAAACAATTGTTTGCTTAACATGGTGTTTCTTACTGGGAAAAGTTGCTGCCTGTTGTCTTTTTTGGGGTATCATAGTCATGGTTATTGGAGAATGGGGTGTGCTATGTGTATGAATGGCAAGGGGAGTCGTCAATCAGAAAAAAACAAAGTATTTAAAAAAATTATTGAACATTGAAATACTTCAGGAGAGTACTGAGTACTTCCGCCCCAGGTCTGGTCGAGGACACCATTTGATTTGTTGTAGCCGTGCATACACACACACACACACACATAAAATATAGTGCCTGCATGTTGTATATGTGGCATGTTGATAATCTCCATGGCATAGACTTCGTGTAGCAAAAACTCACCCATGTGCTTAGACTAGTTATTGTTGTTGCTCTCCTCTCTTTCCCTGTAGTCTGGGGTGAGGCTGGCACTGATACTGGTTGATAATTTATTTTTCCCCTCCTTCATAGCTAGTCCCGTTTTACTACCGTCTCCACCAATTGTCTCCACTCCCTCATTCTCTATTCCCCTCCCACTAAATCTCTCTTCATGGAGTCCTCCTGTCTCGGTCTTCTTCTACCCTCCACTGCCTTCTACCCTCCACTGTCTTCTACCCTCCACTGCCTTCTACCCTCCACTGCCTTCAACCCTCCACTGTCTTCTACCCTCCACTGCCTTCTACCCTCCACTGCCTTCTACCCTCCACTGCCTTCTACCTTCCACTCCCTTCTACCCTCCACTGCCTTCTACCCTACACTTTTCAGATTCATATTTTGTTATACAAAATGCCTGATGAATAATGTACACTAAGTAGTTGTCAGGCACCAAGACTATGCACAGTTTATCTTGCCAGTTATTCTATGTCTAATCTAATATGTCACCAAAACATTGGTACCCACTTGAATGAAATTATGTACATTTGTCATTGTCCAAGAAATGCAAGGCATTTAAGTGTGGCCCTACTTCATGTTCATGCTTGGATAAATTATGGTGGGAAAGAATTGGCCCATTGAAATGTAGCAAATTGAAAAAGTTATATCATAATATGAACAAACACGTAAATGATCAGCTAAAGATGTGGAAAGAAGAATGGTTATGGAAGAATGGTTGTTTTAAGTTAAAATGCAATTAGTGTTGTAACAACACTGGAATCTTCAGTGAGTTATTACTTTCCCATCAGTGCACATAGATAAGTATCAGTCCAATCTGTTAACAGGTTCTATGGTGTTGTGTGTTGCCCTGCCTATATATATGTATATATATATATATATATATATATATATATATATATATATATACGAAAATATACAGAGAGAGAGGGAGAAAGTTGTAAATTTTTCCTTTTACTTTATCTATTTCATGCAACTTCATTACATTACTTTTTTCTGTTACTTTATTTCCTACATTCATATGGATATGACAATGTGGTAGTTTTATTTTGACATCAAAAACTAGCAATGTTATGTACACATGAGGTACTCCACCATAAAGCTGATAGAGGCACATCCAATATATTGGCACACACGTGTAGGGATGTGTTATGGGGGGATTCATTACGTTTCTGATATTCAATACGTCAAACGTTTGAAAGTTGCCATGCATAAATTTCACATTTGCCAACAATTCTTTATAATCGGAGTATATTTAGGCCTATACAGATATATATATATATATATATATATATATATATATATATATATATATATATGGCAACAACAATCCTTGCAACATAAGCTTATGTCACAAACTGATGTACAAAGTAATATTTCTGTATGTTACACAGGTATGAAAAATATGAGAGGTTTACATCAAAGACATCAACACCAAAACATGTGGTCACTCCTCAGGACCTGCTGGTCAGCCCAATTGGTGGCATTAGTGGTGAGAGTGGCACACTCACTGCAGAGAGTGGAGTTGGGCCCTTTTCCACAAGTAATGCTGAGGTCGACTATCCCCCGTCACCACCAGTGGCAGGCCCATCACACAAAGCAGACATTGATATCTCTGTTTGGTAAGTTTTCTAAACTTTATATGTTTATTACAGTCAATGTGTTTTTAATAAATTTTTTTCATGATAATTGATAATAATTCCTCTTAGTTGTACACATACCCGTGATACTGCAAACTTGTTTCTTTTCAGAGTTTTTCATGGGTGTAGTTGTTGACTTTCAAGACAAATAAAAAAACAAATTGATATTACATACCATGATATTAAATTAGCATTTCTTTGTAGCTCACTATCGTCTGATGAAGACAATGAGGATGATGATGACAGTGAGGAGGGTGATGAGGATGATTATGATTTATGGTTGCCATCGCAAAGCACTGAAGAGGCTTCATATGACCTGGACACCAGTGTCACTGATAGGTACATATTGTTAGTCGACATAATTTTTATTGAAATGGGAAATTATAGATACACAATTTTCTGCCTGAGCTATTGCTTTGTAGGTGTCAAAACAGACTTGGGTTAATAGTAATATGTAAGTCAGTTTTGTTTCTGTAATAGTAATTGATACAATTGTTTTTGTCAGTTAATAGTACTACATCATACATTAGTATACAATAGTATAGTACCTAATGTTAAAGTTGCATATAATTTAATTTTTATGATTTTGAGTTTTGTTTTTTTGTAGTTTTAGCAAAGACGACATAAAAGAAGCAAAGTATCTGGCACTCGATGAGCAAGTGTTCGGCAGTGCACAGAGCAGTGAAGAAATTTGGCCAGAGCCAGAGGCTGGGATTGTGCAGGAGCATGATGCGAAACATCTGTTGGCACAGGAATCCTGCATAGCATATGAAGAGTGTTTAAAGAAACTGGCCCTGACTCACATGCCACCAAAGTGCAGCAAGTGTTCAACACTATACATATTGGAGTCTCACCAGATAGGGACAGCTTTGTACGTAACCTGGGTAAGTCGTATTTTATAAATAGCTGCAATTAAATTTCAGCATATAAGCATGTCATACAATTGTTGTAAAACACACACAGTATTGTTCTGCAAGGGCATAGAATTTGAGCCCTACACTGTCTTGCGATTAGCCATTACAATCCAGGCTTGGCCTTGGCCCATTCACTGTAGGCCCCGCCCAACGCCACAGTGTCTATTTGTTCAGTCCACACCCAACCCTGGCCCATAAAATGTAGACCCAGGCCAGAGACATTTTTTGAGGCCTGGAAGGGGGCATGGGTCGGCCTTTGGGACAGTCTAAGCACACCAAGTATAGACATGTTTAATGATGGCGTACATTGAATTTGTCACTGTGTCTGACCTCCATGCACAGGTGTTGTGTAGGATTGTGTTCTGGCCAGTATAACCAGCATATACAAACCACTTTCTTTTCATTCATTTCACTGTATCATGTTTAAAAGAGTGGAACCTTAATTCATTTTTATTTCAGATTTGTAAAAATCGTCATGTTGGGCACAAGTGGTGTTCACAGCCCAGGCTTGTTTCACGAGGCCTTCATGCTGGAGATTTTTGCCTTGCAATGAATTTGATTTTGTCAGGTAATAATTACCAGAAGATTGCCCTCATGGTAAAATTCATGAAATTAGGAACATTGTCCAAGTCAATGTTCCATCAAATTCAGGGGTTGTATTGTGTGCCCTGCATCGAGACCTACTGGGCTGGGATACAAGCAGAAGTCTTGGAACGACTACGTGAACAACCATTGCATCTTTCTGGTGTGTATTTATGGTCTAATGTATTTCATAAATGTATGCAAAATTTAATGTTGATGTGTGTTTGTATCAAGTACATCTATATATTGTTGCCAATGGATGAGTTGGAGGTGCAGGTTGAATGATTCATCATTGTGTTTATGATTATATTGTAAATAATTATTTACATTATAAAAAGAACATATTAGACAAACTGTTAAGGTGATAAACTTTTCTGCATAAAATATATATATTTTTAACTTAACAATATTGTAAATATGCTGTTTTGTAAGTTATTCGGTATTCCTTTTCAATTCTCATTTTCTGAGAAATAATTTACTATTAATATTATGAATAAGTTCACAACAGGGTGTAACACAGTTGACTTCCCTTTGTAGTACAAGAATAAATAAAATCACATGAACATGAAACTCCCTTCAGATTACGACATGTGTCTTACATTAATTGTGACAAACAAATTATTAACAGCCTGTGTCTGCATACCTTTATTTAGCATTTGAGTATAATGTCTTTTTTGTGTGCAAGTTCATATGTAAAATATTAACCCAGCTTCTATGCACAATCTTATGCCCCATATGGAATTGTTTGAGTTTGGAGTTTTAAGCATAATATAAATTATATATATATATTAAATGAAAACATAAATAATAACAGAATAATTTAGCATGTGAGGTTATTTGTAATATTTATGTTTAATTTATTTCACTTCATATCCCGTTGGGTGATGGTCGCAGTGACAGTCCTGGTCACTGTGCACAGTACTGCATGTACAGTCTGATGGAACAGTCAACGCAGGACTTGGTGTCTGTGCTTGTTGTGGACAAAAGGAAAACGCAACTGAAATCCACTGCAATGGAAAAGGTGGCCCTAGAAATTATTAAAAATCATTAAATAGTCTCAAAGAAAAGAAAATGAATGTGGCAGAAGTGACTACAGATGCTCGTCCGCAAATTGCCAGCATGTTCAGCGAGTTCATTTACAGTTTGTCTATAACCACAGATCATTTTTGTCATTGTATTGTTGCAAAGATACTTGTCTTTAAAAAAAATTTGTACATTCTCATTATGCTGTGGTTACGTTACTGGTTAAAAAACAAGCAGTTCTTCTGAAACTCAGGAAGTGATCGGTCCATCTCCACACTAAATACATTGATGTACCATATGATGAATGTGCCTGTTTCATAAATATTATTGTTTTCCACAGAAAAACACTTCACAGACGTCAATCACCAGTGGGATATTTGGCATGGGTCAAAAAACTTCATCAAGAAGATTCAGGCAGTTAGAACAAATTATATGTTACATTATAGAATTATACAAATACATGTAATTGCTCTGCATCTTGATATCATAATGTAAATGTTCTAACCTGTAAATTACCCATAGGCCAATTAGTGTTTTATTGTATATTATGTTACATCAAATGTGCATAAATCTTAAGATTTGCATGTCATAATTATTTACAATCACACTACAGATGTTCAAGTATATTTATTTATTGTGTATGAATTTCATAATTATTATTCCATATTACCCGACGTTCATGCTATTTCAATTTATACTTTGCTAAAAGGCACACCATAAATAATTTAGAAGACTGTGATGTCACATTATTCAACGGGAGTGTTTGCAAGTGTTAATTGAAGTTATCGCCTATATGCAGGGTTGAAAGGGCTTCTGACTTAAAAATATACTTCCTCTTGAAGACAAGTTTGCGTAGCTTCATTACATTCAAAAAGGGAATAGCTCAAACATACACAATGTCATAAAATATTAGACTGTCAGGCTATCTGGTGACAATACAACTCCACAAGTGTGCGCACATTGTGCTTTTGTATTAAAAAACATACAAAACTTTTTTGATCTCGATCCTTGTAAACAATTATTTGTGTTAAATTCATATAAATCAGCGATTAAAAAAACTGGAAATAAAAAAATCATAAATCAATGATTTTTTGGAGTTATTTAAATCAAACAACCCTGCCTATATGCTAATGATTGTTTCTTTTCTGCAGGTAGGGCAAGAGAAGGGAAATGGACTGATGTTGACATGGGCAGGAGACATAGCGAACCATTTCTGGTACTGCTGTGAGAAGGCTGATGGCTCTGTGCAAAGCCTCATTGTAAATACTTTGCTTGACTGTATACAATCACACTTTACAAATGCAACAGTAACATTTAATAATGTTTCAATGTAAATAGTTGCATGTTTTAAATGTGTACATATATTGATACTTTAATATCAAGAAACAAAGTATTAGTGTAGTTTGATGGAACGAATCCTTGTGAAAGAATATTTAATAATTTCTGGCAATGTCTACAAATTTTAACATGACCAGGTTGATCTGTACTGGGTCACTGACATACTAAATTGCTCACAAATGCTAACAAACAGACTTACTTGGTAATACCCAAAGTATTTCACAATTTTTCATTCTAAAACCTATTCACTCTAATTTCTTGATACTAGCGAAATGTGGCATGTTTTGAAAGTTTTTCAATCATAGGGTCGATGGCGTGGAATCCTACATCATGTGACTAACAGTCACTCATGGCTGATGAGTGAAGGGGATGCACCAGCCCACTGTGAGCACGAGCCTTTGACAGCAACAGACAGAGTGGTTTGTAACGGACTCCCCAGCACATGTCGCTCTGAGACGTGTTGTGTTGAACAAACGATTCATGAATACTCTCAAGTATTATGTCAATTTCAGGTGAGATATACATATATAATTGTGTGTGTGTGTGTGGTGTGTGTGTGTGCGCGCGCGCATGCGTGCGTGCAAACCATTCATACATATTATATATATGCA
Source organism: Lamellibrachia satsuma (assembly GCA_033239005.1). Classification (NCBI taxonomy): domain Eukaryota; kingdom Metazoa; phylum Annelida; class Polychaeta; order Sabellida; family Siboglinidae; genus Lamellibrachia; species Lamellibrachia satsuma. Next base: position 2,046,051 of record BSQZ01000029.1, read on the forward strand.
GCAAATAAAAACACACCAGACTTTAACACGTACTATCCATACAGGTATATTGAGCATGTCTTGTTTGAATGCATGCATACATGACAGTTATAGTTACAGCGAACTTTGAGTTTTGTTTATATTGTCATGATTTTGTCTTCCAGGCATACTGGTGCGCTGGAAGCTTTCTAAATATCGTCATTTGTCAAAATTACTACAATTTGACTGACTGTCTATTTCGACTTTGTTATGTAAACATTTACCCAAGCCTGTAGATTATACAGTATGATGGAGTTGGCAACTGGATCATGCTTATGAAATGTACAGTTAAAACTTATCTACTGCAGCTTCCCAGTGTATCGGGCACGAAATTTCCTCGCAGCAATAGACTACCAGAAGCACAAAGATTTGCCACTGAAGACAAACAGCAAAGGGCACACTGTGTAAGTATAGCTTGTATACATTGTTGGTAGACACAACAGTGACATTCCATTACAGCACAAATAACGATTATGTTTCTACTTAGCCCCTTGGGTTAGTTAGTATTTTGTAAATAAGACTACATAGTGATTAAAACAATGTTTCAGGTGGCTGTTTGCACAAAGAAAAAAACATCATTCACATGTTAATATTTCCAGTGGGAGGTTTATTGCGTTGCAATACACTACCAGTAATACAGTGCAAACTAAAAATAGCATATGTATATCATGTTATGCATATGCATTCATATCATTTAGCCAATTACGTTGAAACAGTACATAGCACCAGCATGTGGAACGGAGAATGTCTTGCAAATACCATCCTGCCTAACAAGAGTTATTAATTGTCTTATAACACATCATTAAGTTTGTTTGTTAATTTACAGTTACCACAAGGTAGTCAACAAGAGGGAAAAAATGGACAATTGTGCCGGAGCGGCAACCGAAACATTATAAGTACATTGTCATCCTGCAGGATACAATCATCTGTGCCTGCATAGAGAATGAATTGCCCAAAGCCAGGAAGCGTGGCATCAAGCCTGACAATCCCAGAAACATTGCACCCAACATCGCAACAGTGCCTGCTCCACCGACATCTGAGCTAGTTGCTAGGCATTGTACTCGATTTAGAAAGTCTTAATCATGTCACACCAATGTAACGGAGAGAAGCAAGGTAGGAACAGGTAACCAACGTGCCATTTAACGTGTGTATTTATTTTGTAATATCAAACAATTCAAAGGTAAAAATTTTTTCAGAAAACAGTGTGGTTTGAAAACTGTCATGGGTAACTTTATAATGTGTCTGGTTAAGTTTTCACAAAGCGTATGAGTGTGCATTCATGTTTAACAAGTAATAACTTAACCTATTCTATGAACTTTTAACCCAGTGTATTGTCCATTTTCACTTGGAAATGTCTGTCTAATTTGCCACACACAACAGCTTGGTATAACATGGCGGTTACCTGTTCCCAGCTTGCCATGTCGCCAGAGAACAAACTGGTGGTATGCATAATGCCGCATGGCATCATTGTCCCCTCGTGCTGGCACACCAAACACATCAGCTCTGTAACGTCCCATCATTGTCAATACTGTAACGTCCCATCATTGTCAATACTGTACCAGTAAATCCATTTCCTGTAGAAAATATATGTCATTAAATTTTAGGCATTTTTAATGTACTCTGCATAAAATGACAGGTGATTATGCATGTGTGGTTACATGAATACATATATAATAATTGTACTGCCACAAGATGCCATATATATTATATTATGAGAATATGATATTCATTGTAGGTCTGATGTGTTGTAACAGTTTCAAATAATGTTGATATGAAAGTAGGATATAGGTCACTCATCATATTCTGTGGCAGAGATATAATGCTACTAAACATTAAGAGTGTTCATTGTGATGAGCATAATTGTTTGTTATTGTATTATCATCTTGTCACTAGGTATGTGTACAATTTACAATTCTTTGTTATCATTTTCAATACAAATCACATATAAAACAGTGTAGCAGACATGACTGCTTAACAAAATGCAAACAAAGAAAGAGTGATGCTTGACAGTTGTCTGCTGATGTAACACAGTCTGGTTATCCCATACTGTTCTGTTGTTGCTTCATGGACAGCTGATTATATTAGTTCAGTAGTTCTTAAGGAGATCAGTTGGTTAGAGCCAATGATGTACAGTCTGTAAGAAAGTTGGTATAATAAGGTGTTGTGTTTGTTCAATCATTGTCCAGCTGAACAATTTGTGGGAGGTTAAATCTAAAAAATGGTGGGAGGTGGTAGATTGGATTGACTCTAAAAAATGGTGGGAGTTTGGGTAAAATATTGGACCCACAAACAGATGGGAAAAGGGCAGTTGGCCCCAAAAACAGGTGGTTGGGAGATTGAGACCGCTGCCACACACTTTCTTGTATTACTTACAGGTCGAAGGCTGATACATTTATCAGGCTGCATGTTGCAGCATAGATGTTCAATATCACTGGTCATTTCTTGACAATGGTTGCATGTGCACCAATTTGGAGCAACCGCACTTCCCACTGTTTCTGTTGTGTTTTGTCTCATAATGTCAAATAAGAGGCCTGGCTCCCTCTCGGCCATCTGCAGAAGCAGCCCTTTTGCCTCCGGTTCAGTCAAGGCACTGATGTCAGCCTGCAAGTATGACAAAGAAGAGGTGCCACCAAGTAAAATATTTTATTTTTACGGTACATGTACTTCATTCTGGTGCTTTTCAACATGAAATGATGGTATGTAGGTACATGTGGATTCAAAATGAGTAAACTAATTTTTTGGCGGTTTGTTATTACATTTTGGCTTGAAAGCAGGTTGTAAAAATGCTGAAAAAGCAGCCCTACTGCCAAAGTGGTACACTTGGCATATCTGCATATTATTTCACGTACATGACACAGGTATTGCTGCTGTTGCAAAGGGTTGCAGGGATACTATATCATATGCACTTATTATTGTCTATAATATTTGGCTCAGAACTTTAAAGGGGGGGTGAAGCACTCGAACAACCATAGCCCAAACATAATGACATACCATTTACAGTATATATCACCCTTATATGATGGGCGCAACGCCACGGTAATTTTGTAATATCCTTTTAAACTTTGCCATTATCTTCGCTGGGCGGCGCCATATTGCTCTGCGGGGGGCTCAGCGGCAGAGTGGTTTGAGTACGAGCTCCTGGCACGGCGTTCACACAGTAAAAACCTCACGGAAAAACGGCCGAAACGCATGGAAAATCGAATAAAAAGAAAACTGGTGTGCACTGGATGGCTCCTGGATATATCAACTAGTACTACAAATGCAAGGAAAAAACTTTTGATCGACTTCCGAGGAAGAATTTGCAGCGGAAAAGGTGGTTGCAAATGCGGAAATTGCCGTGTCCGCCAGCCGCAGGCACTGCGAGTGACCACTTTTCCGATGCAAATTACAAGACAAAAGACTATGTGATGAGCATGGACAGACGGTGAGCATCAAGATGTCATTCTTGGTCAAAGACACCGTTCCATCTTAGATTTTTTTTCCGCATATGACCATGCATCTACAGACTATTCTGCGACAAAGAAACGTCAGATATCGAAGGGCAGAGCGATGCGCAGGAAGCGACGAGCCGAAACCAGGTTAGTAAATTGGATTACCGTTACCATTGTGACTGATCACTACGATTACAATATAGTTCCACCCCAATAAGCACAACTGTGCTTCAACGTCAGCATATATATAACCCACAGTAAATCGAAATGTATGAATACAATAAAGTGCGAGTAAGTGTTAATAGTTTGATATAATTACGAGTGTGTTCCTATCCGCCGATTTATTTTCGACGTGATCAGACGTACCGTCAATACGTGGCCGTACTCAAAACAATAACAATAACTCAATAAGTGCTACATGATATACTGCAGCCTTATAACATGGGCCATGGCGTATGTACTAGGCAAAATTATTCAAGAAAATAATTTGATATTATTTATTGACAGTCATAATAAGTCTCATACTCCAGTGTTCTAAATGCCTAGAGAGCAAGCGGCAAGCGTAAGGCTAAGCCTAAGCGGGGTAGATGCATGGGAGAAACACCAAAAGACAGTATAGACTATAGTGCAACAGAAGCCTGCTGTTGCTGTTTACATTTCAAATTCTTTATGGAAATATTTAAATATACAAATACTTTCATTGTGATTAAGTGCAAATGCAGTTACACAAACTTTTTAAAAGTATTTAAATATTTAATAAAATGTATTTCACCCATGCAATGTCTAGCTGGAGAGGAAACTAACTAAGGCATCGTCATCTACCCAGTTGAACACTGTCAGATTACATGTCTGCTTTCTATAATGACACTTTACAATTTCTGTCTGAATTCTTGTGACTTGACAATAAGGCAAAATTATATAAAATTAATTTGCTTTATTGATCAGATTAAACCCCACATGTAATAACCGGAAGTTCATAAAGAGATGTATTAATTACATTTTATTCTGAGTCGACTGATAACACTGTAATGAATATCGTGGGGGGAGGGGGCAACTGTCGGCAACCCACAATAGTATTAGTACAAGCTATACATATGAAGGAAGTCTATTCAGGCATGGGGGTCAATTCTGTTTTGTCAATTCCAAAAAATCATTTCTAATTCCGCCTTGCAAAAAATCAATTCCAACTGTTAAAATCCTAGGCTAAAGAAAAATTAAAATCCAATTCGTTTTAACACAGTTTTATTTGTCACGTGTGCACAATCATATTTAATTAGATATGATTACAAAATTATTGTTCGTTAAACACACACACACACACACACACACACACACACATATATCGGGTCCAGGTCATTTGCCCCCCTCCCGGACATTTGCCCCTTTGTCACTTGCCCCCCAGACATTAGCCCCTTGCCTTATTCAAAATCTGGACATTTGCCCCCTGTCCGTAGCCTCTGGATTATTTGTAAGTTTTTTAAGAAATGTTTTTTAACTTATTTTTTTATTTCTGAACATGAATTCAATATATATATTACCCTAATTGCAATTAATGTTCTTTGTGCCAGATCAGCCAAGTAAATTACTTTATATAGTTGGAGATGATCCTGTAATCAAAGGATTATCTTTATTGCAATTGTGGAAGAAGCCAGTGACATTAGGACCTGGACCTGTTAGGACAATTGAGGATATTTCAAAGAAGCCATCTCAACAAGGTTTCTTTTGAATTGCATTTACCATGGAGAGTTGGAGTGACTCCATTTTCCTATAAAACTGGATGCACAAGCCAGAGTTGTCAGAATTCACTTATAACTTCACCATGGAAATTACTACTAGCATCTGAGGAGGTCAGAAGCTATGTTTTGAGTGTCATTCCTACACCAAGAAGGGGGACCAACAAGATTACTCTTCAATAGGAGTGAAGCCAGCGTCGATCCTGATCATGCAAGGGTGCTGTGGTCACTGATCTGATCTCCAGATCCAGAATGCGATCAACAAGACTGCCTGCAACCATGATGGTGACACGGCACAGATAGAGGCTGCCAAGGTCGGTGAGGAACTGAAAACTAAGGCAGCTAATACCAGGGGCACTCCAAACCAGCTGATCTCTGACTTGTTACTGTCCACCACTGTTTGTTGAAGCATCACCCCAAGAACCCATCTTCCACCACTGATCTGACTACCAATGATACCTGGAAGACAACTGGTGACAAGATCATCTCATACACACTCCAGGGGATAGGCCATTGCATTAGGCTAAAGTGACTTTGACTTGTCATTGAATGTTATGTTATTGTAGCAATAATGATAAAACTGCAAACTGATTTTCACTTGTCAACTATCATAGAAAAAAGGGGCAGATATCCGGGGGGGGGGGAGCAAATATGCTAGGAGTCAGATTTATATCGCTATCAGTGGTGGTATAATAAATTTACTGGAAAGTTTTAGTCTTCAACATCCTAATCTCCAACATGTATTCTCCATGGGGACATTTTTAATTACTACAAAGGGCAAACCCTACAGCCACATGTAACAGCATTGTACAGATGACCAGTGACATGTTTATTATGGGAAACTTGTGGGCTGAACATTAGGCTTGGATAAACAAGGGGCTGCATTCAAGTGGGGTAGGCTTCCTAAAAGCAAGGTCATGTCTAACCAATTTCTTATGTTTTTTAGAAGAAATTACAAAGTGGGTAGATGACGGGTCACCAGTTGTCTACGTAGATTTTCAGAAAGCTTTCGATAAAGTGCCACATCAAAGATTGTTACTTAAACTAAAAGCCCATGGTATAGGCAATGATGTAATCAACTGGATAGAAAAGTGGCTTACACACAGAAGACAGAGAGTAATAGTAGATGGTGAGATTTCAAACTGGAAATCTGTTTTGAGTGGGGTACCACAGGGATCAGTATTAGGCCCTATACTGTTTTTAATATATATATATATATATATATATATATATATATATATATATATATATATATATAAATGATTTGGAGGATGACATATATAGCAAAGTACTCAAATTTGCAGATGACACAAAAGTATTCAGAAAGGTTACTAATGATACAGATAAACAAAGTTTACAGGATGATCTAGAAAAATTTGTTAAATGGTCAGAAAAATGGCAAAAGTTATTAAATTTTGGGAAGTGTAAATGTATACACATAGGACATGGAAATATGGACGAGGAATATAAAATGGGGGATGCTGTACTAGGTAGAACCACACAAGAAAAGGATTTAGGAGTAACATTTAATGCTGACATGAAAGTTTCAGAGCAATGTGGGATTGCTGCTTCGAAAGGAAATCAATTTCTAGGGCTAATTAGGAGAACTATCACGTATAAGGAGAAACATCTAATTGTACTCCTGTACAAAGCAATAGTTAGACCAGAATTGGAATATTGTATTCAAGCATGAAGGCCATAGATAAGCTAGAAAGAATACAACGAAGAGCAGCTAAAATGATTCCAGAATTAAGAGACCTTAGTTACGAAAGTTGCTTATTACAATGTGGTTTGACAACACTAGAGACCAGGAGACTAAGAGGAGACCAAATAGAAGTGTTTAAGATAGTGAACAGTTATGAGGATGTGATAGGAATATGTTCTTCAAACTTAAAGAAGGCAGTAGAACCAGAGGACACAAAGCAGCATTAGTTAAGGAGCAGTGTAGGTTGGACATGAGAAACTACTCTTTCTCACAGAGGGTGATAAATGAATGGAACAAACTGCCAAATGATTGTGTTAATGCTAGTAGTGTGAATATGTTTAAAAATAGAATTGACAGATATCTGATAAGGGCGTATCTCTTTTTGATGCAAATGCTTGATTATATTGTTCTTGGTCACAATGTTTCAATACCAGAGTAGACAGTGTCTATGCTGTAATGTTGACAACTTCCTGGCTGTTACCAGATTCAGGGTGACATGCTAATAGCAGACAAATATGATTTTAAAAGTAATATAAATAAATATAATGGTAAATATTAACAGTATCAAGTCAATAATTCCAACAAAATCAATTCCAATTCCCAAAAAATAAATTTTTGAAAAAAAAAATTCCAATAAAAAAAAATTGAAGTCAATTCCAATTCCGGAACTGTAATTGAGGGTCAGTTCCAATTCCGGAATGGAATTGACCACATGCCTGAAGTATATTCATGACAATATCTTGTCTCTGTGTACTACAGCAACAGTAATGAACAGTATAATTGAATTGAAACAAGCTTATGTCTGTGGGGCTTTTGTCCATGCACCATACTATCTAGCAGGTGCTTTCAGTATAATACCTAATAATTATATATTTACATATATACATATATACACATATAGATGTATATATATATATATATATATATATATATATATATATATATACATGTGGGCAGGTATGTGTGTGTGCGTGCAGCATTTATAAGATAAAGATGTCACAAACATAGATCTGCATTTGGTCCAATAACAATATTCATGCATTATGTTATCTAAATCGAGTGTCAGATATAAAATAAGGAACCCCATAGAAAGTGAACCTATGGGTCCATATTTTGTTATGGAATTTGGACCCCTTATAGAATTTTGACCTCCCTGGCCCATTGAAAACAGTGCAATGTTGATTAGATAATATAATGCACATTGGAGCTAAGATGCTACAATTTTGGTTACATGCGTTTGGTTATGTTACCAGTGGCATTCTTCAAACTGACCAAACAGATTCATTAAAAACATTAAGAGATCAGTGAAAGACCCATTGGTTGAATTAACATGGCTCCATAGGGAAAATGCTTTTCCCTGTGGTTGATTACTTTATACATTCTATATGACACTAGCACTCTTATATTCTAAAAATAATATATACAAGAGAAAGTTTCTCACATTGTGATTCACTTTTATTATGCAAAAGATGAATTTTGTAAAATTTTCAAGTCACCGTATGTGTAATCTTTTCAGATGAAGGATTCACCATTGGTTCGTACAAGTACAGGTACTAGTTTTGAAGCATCCAGGGCTACGGGTGATGCCGTCAATCTTTACATTACGGATGTCACCTTTAGTGCCATCACTGCTACTACTGCTGTGGCACCACATACAACTGATGCTGAAATGCAAATCGATCCGGTAATGATATTTCAAGTGCGACACTTCGCGAATACTGCTGTAGTCACGGATGACATTATTGCACCAATGAACTACTCCTATGTGAAGCTTCCATCAGATTCAGTGAGAACAATGACACTGGTGCAGATGATGCACACTATGTGATAACAGCGACATAACCGAGGGTGACTCAAGCCGCTCCGACACCTATGAGAAAGAGAAGAAGTTTGTCATTCGTGAGAAAAACTTATGTCACTTTTCTGCACCTGCCACACACCAAACAGCCATAAACTGTGACACAGGTTGTACTCATGTCTGATCTATCAGCCAAGGTCTTTCGGATACTGGGGTGTCTGTCAGAGGAAAGGGTGCTGATTTCTACCCCTGGATAAGTGAAAGGTGAATTGAATATGTTAGGTGTATGTGTACTATCAGTCAGAATAAGTAGTGTATTGGTGTATATTTAGTGCCAGTAGTTTATTGGAACAGATGGTTGGTGTGCAAGTACTATCAGTCAGAACAAGTAGTGTATTGATACATATGATTGGTGTACATTTACTGTCAGTACAAGTAGTGTATTTGGTAGAGAATGAGACGCTTGGTTTACATTTGCTGTCGGTAGGAACAAGTAGTAGATTCAGTCAGAACAAGTAGTGTATTGGATACACATGATTGGTGTACATTTACTCTCAGAAGACGTAGTGAAATGGTGCAGATTCCAGAATGAGATCATTGGTGTACATTTACTGTTGATAGGAACAAGTAGTGTATTGGTATGCATGATTGGTGTACGTTTACTGTCAGTCAGAACAAGTAATATTGTTACACATGATTGGTGTACATTTACTGTCCAATCAAAACAAGTAGTCTATTGCCATTGGTACAGATGATGATGGTGAAACAGTTAAATGCCTTGGCTTTATAAAGATTAATTATTTCCTAAGCTAAACTACCAGTATATTTGATATGTTGTGGCATAATAATGATGTGTGTAACTGTGATATCCATGTTCCAGGTTGTATTTCCCTGTGGTAGAAGTCACTGTTTTTAGTCAATGGTTTCAGTCGTTCTAGTTAGCCTTATTTCTTTGGTAATTGTTTTTCTATGTGAATAAACTGTTGGTATATTTTATGTTGGTCTCAATATAAATGAAATTGTGTGTAGTGACATGCAAGATGCTGCAGGTAACATTTTTGTTGACAGAAGTGGGATATGGATAAGAAGGCATTCACATCATTCAGTTATTAATATTTTAGTGGGAATTTTTGTAGTTTTTCAGGTTGTTTTTCAACCTGCTGCATACTGTGGGTGCCTCACAATTTGTCTATATCAGACTATCAGTACACTCACCTGTGTCAGGTCAATCTCCATAGCTAAACTTTCCATCAATTCAATTCGGTTCAGAATAGACATCACAGATCCTTCCCACATTGCAGGATGGGATTACTTGTCTTGCCTTTCCTGAGCCTGAAATATAATTTGTCAGGGTTAGCTGATAGCACTAATTCCATAATTACCATAATAGTTGCAAAACTGTGAACATTACATACTGTCAGTAGTTAATTATTGTTATTTAAATGATTACATTGCACCAAACAACAAGGTGTTGTGGTGTGCTACAGAGAGGGGTGATTACAAGTACGAATATTAATGTAATCATGATTACAGTAATTATTGCAATCACAATTACTAATGTAGTCATGATTACAATCATTATTACAATCACAATTACGGTAACATTTAATAATATATATATATTCACATAATGAATTAAATAAACCCTCATGTTATTATTGTCATCAATGTTATTCAACACAAAATCAAACACAATATTAAATACAGTCACGGTACACTTCATTAGATTAGATACAAAATAAAGAGAAGAGCCTGCTTGCACTGCCATTGTAGGCAGTAAAAGAAATATGCAGAAAAAATATGATTATTAAAATGGCAATGATTCGATAGCAATTGAATTACTGACCTGCTAGCTATAGGGCGAATCAATGAGTCGGCACGCAAATCATGCAATGACAGCAGACCAACATCTAGCACCGCTCTGTTTGTGCATATCAGTACAAAATCATCGTCTTCGCCTTCGTACGGTGATGCAAGCACCAACGCGGTCGGGCACACGGTGCTGCATAGCCATAGCCTAGCCCTAGGCATGGTAGCTTCCTCGGCGCAGCATGATGACTCAACGTAAACGTGCGCAGACATCGGGACGTAATTTCCACAGGTTCACCACATCACATTACCTAGTCAGGAATCGTTGACAGTCAAAGCGCTGTTGTAATTTTTCCTGAATCCAACGTCAACAAAGCCGACCTGGAGTCAGGAGCGTGACTCGCACACTCGGTGACACTTTACGACTGCCAACCGTTGTTTCCGTGTGGCCTGTCGAACTAGACTCTTCGTCTGTGGTTTCCATTTCTCCAAAGATAGACAACTATTACGGAAGTTCAGTAAACCACTAATCGCTAGTAGCAGATCTGGTAAAACTGTCACAAGCGATGCATCCATCTTGTCAACAAGTAAAAAATAGTTCCGGTATTCCGTTATCGCATATTCTCGTTAGTTAGCGTCTCGTGTGTTCGAGAAGTGTGGCGTTTTCCACGATTTTTTGCGTGTTTTGTTGTAATTTCTTTAACTTTTTTTGTTTGGAACGAACAAAAACGCTATTTTGTTGACGTGTGTAAACACTTGTATATATAACAGAGACCCATATCTTTTTTTTCGCTCCAGAATGCCTATTTACGAAATAAATCGCAAAAAATCGAAAATTTACATTGATTAGATACACGCGACTCAAACCACTCGTTTCGACAACAAAATGGCGATACGCAGTGATGCATTTTGTCGATTTTTGTCTCGAACAAAATCAGTTTTTCAGCTTATCTCATAAATTAGCAGGTATCTGTCACCATTAATGCATAGTTAGATAATAATATTATATATTTAAATATACGGCATAACACAAAATTGCTTCAGTTCCCCTTTAAATGTTGATCTACACATGAAATCATCACCGTTGATGTTGTATCTATATTATAATAAAAAATAGTTTTCATTGTATGTAAACTATGTGACAACTATTCTACATATCGTTTCCTGTATTTTCTTGCATAATTATATTGACTGATAATATTACTACCTATCACTGGATGATTGGGGCTGTACTTATATGCATTATATTATCAAATATGCATTTGTCATCTATGTGACATACAGATGTCGTGTAGTGTTGTTAAAATAACAAATTAATGTCACGCAGGGGTCCACATCAAGTAAATGATCTCCATCTCCCTTGCCCTTTGTACAATACAGACAGCTTAAGTTAATCTGGCTACATCTACCGTGTAGGTATTTATCAAAAAGGTGTCGTAGATGACACAAAGTTCATAATCATGTATACCAGTACATATAGAATGCATTGTGCTAGATCCATGTCACAGTAATACTGTACAATTCATTCAACATAATGACACTTAACTTCATTTAATCATTTAAAAACATCTTTCTCCCACCTTGTTAGATGCACTTGTAATGTGTTATGCTAATGAATTAAAACATTATAATTGTGGTTAATTAGGGTAATGAAGTAAAAATTCAGTTGTACTGGGTACATATAATTTTCAGTTATTATACACATCAAAATTAATTTGATATAATTTATGTCACTGCAGTTTATTGCATGCATAAAAATACCACAAATGAGGCTAAACAATAATATAGAGACCTTTATCAGCTGCATTTTTGTTACAACAATTGTGTAATTCCATATAAATACAATTTTACCTGTAGTCTCTCCATTTCTGGCTTCTCAAATTTCTCATGCGTGCACAGTCTTCTCTGTTCAGTGTAACTACACTTGCTTTGCCACGTCGACGCCTCCTGCCACCCATTCCTCTCGATCCACTCTGTCTCTGCCCTCGCCCTCTTTCTGCACCGCTTCCTCTCCATGCACCCCTTCTTTTCATGCCACCTCTTTCTCTTCTTGCATTTCTGTCCGTAGAACAATTGAAACTCTGTGGGTGAAAGGATGTGATGTTGCTAAATTAACCAATACAGTTGATGGCATACATTTTGTCACCACTTTAAAAAACAATTATTGACATTGTTTGCTACATTATAAACAAGGAAAAGTTTACCGTGGTGGGACACACAAATGCAAAAATTTTCACAGAAGATCGTACGTGGCACTCAAGAAAATAAAATGTGCTGTCTTACTTACTTTTATTTCATTATAGTTATTATATATTAGTTAGTCTTATTCCGCGAAATGGGAACCGAAAACGAATGCATGCAAACCAAAATGATGTCAACAACTTCAAAATAATTTACGACATACGTCGATAAACGAAGTGGTTCCGTAGCCGAGCATCGGTTCTATGCGCGTTACCGTTAAAGAACCGAGCACCAAATGCGCATGCGCCAGTCCAGGTGTCACGGGGTCATGGTCGCGCGAGTGTTTCCGCTCTCTCTCTCTCTCAAAACATGGCGGTTGAGAATGTTGTGTTATTTGGTTCACTCAAAGTTGGCGACAGTTTTGAGATTTTTTTGGATGTGCAAACAAAAATAAAAGAGATAGAAGACGAGACAGCCGTCCAGCTGTATCGGCGTGACTGTAAGACATTAGTGGCGTCGATGTCATGATATCCAGGCCGCGCGGCGATGCTAGTGATCTCGGCCTTTCGGGACCTCGTCCTCGGCCTTAGTGATCTCGGCCTGTTTTGGTGATCTCGGCCTGGTTGTCTGGTGATCTCGGACTGGTCTCTGGTGATCTCGGCCTCGTGTTGCAATACATAATTAAGAGTGTCTATGCCTTCGAATTAATTATAGTTGTAATATGTACGTATTGTTAGGTATCTATGATCGTTATTAAAAAAATGTGTTTATGCCGTATAAATAAATATAGTTGTATAAATCACTAAAAATGTCCTCGGAATGCTTCATTTTCTGCCTATAAACTGTTCAGCCGAATTTTAAAATATAGCGTGTACAGATAAATATCGATAATAACGGACATAATATGTTTGTAACGAAGGCAGGCTTCTATTATGGTCTTTGATCTACACAACGTTTCCAACCGATTGAATCCTGGCTCGTAGCGACCGCGGTTGTAAATGTGAAGCATTGTATGTCCATTCGATGAGACAGAGCTTTGAACATCAGCGTTTTCTAAATAAACATGGCTTCACTTTGATTACGACTACAGGAATAACAATAGCTGAAAATAGGTTAATCCGTTAGACCCTACTAGCCGCGTTTCCCATGAATGCTTTTAGTGGGAAATGAGGACTTGAGTAGATCTTGCGTCACTTCAGTCCAAGCCACTAGTTAAAAACACAAGTACAATTTAAATAACATTAAACGGACTCCATCCCTTTATTCACTAAGAGTACAATACATATAAATAGACGTAGATAGATAGAAATATCAAACGTTTCAACATCAATCGTCATCTGTGAGTTTTGCTGGACAAGTTCTATGAACGACTAGATGATGCTGATGATTCTGCCGACGATATTCTTAGTAGGACATAACACCTCCGCATATACAACAGTGAACAGTGAAGGCTTAGAATTATAATTAATGCAGGCAATGCTAGAAATCTATGTGAAATGCGTAATTCGGTAAATATTACAGTTAACCAACTTAACGGAAAAGATGATTGCAGTGCCAGTTATGTCGTACAATGGCTTCGCACCAATTGTACTTGTATTGTGGTTGTTGATCTCCCCAATCAAACATCGCTTTGTTGTGGCGGCTAAAGAAGAACACACCAGAATGAATGAATGGGCTTTATGTTACGAAGCGGTGCGCTCAGGTGGGTCGATTGTTGGGGATAAGACAAGCGGTCCAATCAGATATATCATACCTCTGATTGGCCGATCAGAAGCTAATGTAAGCCACCACCGGGGTATTTAGAAGGGGGACTCACCACAAAGGTCAACATACAGAGCGAAAAAAACGACCATTAGTTACAATAATCATTAGCGATCGCCGTACGATATGCAGTCCGAAGAGATTTGTATGAGGTGTTTGAGAATTGTCACTGCGCGTCAAGAGGCCCTGTTGTGCGATGGTTGCACCCGCTGGCAACACAGACTATGCGGGACAGGTATGTCGAATATGTTGATTTAATTTGTATCGGTTAGTTTATGTACATAACAGTTAAGGAAACTGTTCTTATCCACCCGCAATGTAACGTGATCGAATTGCAAATTCAAGGCATTTTGAATATCCAGCAAACAATGAGTGTAGGCTGTACGGAGACTTTATCGTTGTGGTGTGTACTGGCAATTTAGCAATTATATGTTTACTTCCCGACAATGTTGTCTACTTTTCCCTTTGTTCAAGCTTGTGTTAAACAGTAATGTCTGCTTTCACGCGTGCTCAACAGTGCAACTCATTGTTTCACTCCCATTTCGACAACAGCAATCCAGTAAATCCTACAACAGTCTTCCTTTTATGTGCTTTGTGCACTGATTGGAATGTCACCCACCCCACCAGATCTTAGAAAATGTATATCGTAATGTAATGTTAGTATTTAATTATTAAATTCGCAGGTATGAGCAGAACCACTTACAGACATCAGGTGAAGGGATCGGTTGACCTTCCCCACTGGAGATGCATCGAGTGCCTTGATGCATCAATGGCCATCGAGGAACCCATGGAGGCAGAGGATGACAGGCAGATCGCACCACATGTAAGTTGTTTACTGCTAGAAGTGTGCATTCATTACGTGGTTAATTTTTGTAATGTGCCATAATGTGTCTTCTTTGAAGGTGCACACACCGCCGCCGCCGCCGCCACTCCGACACGCACCGGTAGCCTCAGTAACACCCACTGTTCCCCTGCCGAACAGCTCAGTCGGCTATTTTCAGCTGGGCTTCAGTTTTGGCGGCAACAACACGGCAACAGAGATCACGGGGGTAATTCCTATTTTTTTTACTTTTTCTTCTTCGTGGGATGTGTTATGCAAATTACGGTGTGGTTATTTAACTTTTTTGGTTGTATTAATTACTACCAAAACATTGGCATAAAATGACATACAATATACGAATCACATATCATGTATATGTAACAAACATTAACCTGAATGATGGAGACTGCTAACATAATGAACTTTACATACATCACTATTTGATTTCGACGAATTCTACAGCGCGAGTACCATCTATAGCGCTCGACGATGGGCGATAACAAGTAACGTCTAAAACGCGTAGATATACGGCAGAGTCCCTGCCAACATTACAACAAATAATCATCGATTTATGTTCACTGCGTGAACAACATAATTGAAACGTAAAATAATTTTTTGACAAATCGTCCAAATCTATGAATTATCATCGTCTACGACATATGTGACTTAATTGTGACATAACGACCATCCATACGCATATCGCAACATTGCTTAAATAAAAACTCTTAATTATGTATTACAACACGAGGTCGAGATCACTAGAAACCAGGCCGAGATCACCAGACACCAGGCCGATATCACATAGACACTCTTAATTATGTATTGCAACACGAGGCCGAGATCACCAGAGACCAGGCCGAGATCACCAAAACAGGCCGAGATCACTAAGGCCGAGATCCCGAAAGGCCGAGATCACTATGAACCCCGCGCGGGAAAGGCCAAGCCCGAGTTGAAGTACTATCTTCTGGACTACTGACAGTACTGTTGCGTTTTCGGTGGGTGATAACGTGTCGCTGTTCGTCCTTAGGAAGCACTGCGAACCGTCTGCTTGGGCAATGCTCCAGTGTGTAGTCGAAGAAACCAGAGCCGATCCTGTATTCTACTGTGGCGTATGCACGGAACAGATCGTCGATGAGGACAACAGATCAATCGCATGTGACAGCTGCTTACAGTGGACACATTTTAAATGTGTGGGCATGAAGACCGCACCGAAAGGTCGATGCTGGTTTTGCGCAACGTGTAAGAGAATGACTTTGAAATGAATGGATAGTTATGTGAAGGGTAGGTAGGGCTGCTAGTTAGGTTTTTTAATGCATAATTAATACTTTTTGCTGTAAAATGGGACTTACTGATTAAAAATTACATTGGCATTTTTTATGCTGTGTAAAAGTTATGAATATTTTATCACAATGTTTTCAAAATGTACTTTAACAAATATTTATTTTATTTTGCACTTTCTAAATTATATTCTTGTAAATGCAAATATGTATTTTATTTTTTCAAAAAACCATCATTCTAGCTGCCATACCTGTACTGCTAATTTGTTTACATATATTTCTGTCATATCTGCACTGCTGCTGTGTTTACATATATTTCAATTGGCTTCTGGGTTTTTTTACTGCTTTTCTGCAACACAGTTTCTTGTTATCATGATGACATGTGGAAGTGCACTTCAACTGGTGTTGGCTTCAAATAACATGCATAACATTAAGGTTTTTTTGCTGTGATATAAATAAAGAATAGTGAATGTATAACATTACTTTTCATGCGCTTTTCTTGTCTGCACTGTGCTAATGAAATGAATAAAATGTTCACTGTTATTTCTACTTTACTGTTGTCATGATTCGTTATCACTCGTATGTTATTACTTTTACGAACGTTATGTCTAAGGACATGCACATTCATATGGAAACAATGTTAAGGCATGTAGATTTTATGAAATGATAACACAAACTCTTACAGTTGCTACATCACCACATAGTCCCAAATAATTTTTTCAAAGTCAATAGTTATTTGCATATATACCATTTTTACGTAATAAACTTTAATATTGGCCTGCAACAATTAATATTAAAATAACTGCACGAAAATTATTGTTGGACTGCATGTTAAAGCAAGTACAACAATTATATATGTGGGTCATTCCATGCCAACCTCTACCTTTGGTTGTATAATGCAGACGTGTGAAAAATCTCAAGCCTCAACTCCACGTAGTTTTGGAGATAAAATTATGGTCAGTTGAAAACGGTATCATTTCCTATTTTTGCAATAATTTTTTTTTTCATGTTTGGAATCTCATATCTTGCCACTGAATATGGATATCGACCTGAAATATGGCTTAATTAATTGCTCGGTCCTTTAGCGGTGACACGCACGGTTCCGATGCTCGGTCCTTTAGCGGTGACACGCACGGTTTCGATGCTCGGTCCTTTAGCGGTGACACGCACGGTTTCGATGCTCGGTGCTTTAGCGGTGACACGCACGGTTCCGATGCTCGGTCCTTTAGCGGTGACACTCACGTTTCCGATGCTCGGTGGCTGCTCCGCGTCCGAGCATCGGAAGCCATGACAGGCGCGCATGCGCGTTTAGTGTTCGGTCCTTTAGCGGTGAAACACACGGAACCGATGCTCGGCTACGCAACAACGTCGTATTATAAATGGTTTAACCGATAGACCATATACACGAAACAGGTCGTACACGTACGTCTTTTCTGATATTAGATGATTACATGTAGGCCCCTACTTTCGCTAGTAATACGATACAGATAATAGGCAACGGCACGCTCGAGACACTTATTGAAATGAAACAAATCTCAAACGAAGTTAATTTCTCAAACACAGTGACAAACGGAATATTTACGACAATTTGTGTTATAACGTACCTCCAACTACGTCGACGAACCATCCGTTTCTATAGAAGCCATGTTGCTTATCAGTGACAGGCGCTGACATAATACAAGCTCCGCATCCTCGGGTCGTGACCTTCTCGGAACTTGCCGAAAGCTGTTCGGGAAGTGCACTGACCAGCGACGTCGAGTGTCGTAAGCGTCGAAGCGTCGATTTAAAAATCGCGCCTTCTTTATTTCGACACGTTTTGACCGGTCGGCATATGTTACAGCATATATAGTTTACACTAAATAACACGATTTTATAATTAAAAAAAAATTTGTAGACCGTTCCATTGTAGCTTCCGTGTCGTCAACGAAATATGAGCGATGTTCACCTCTCCTTGTCGTGTCGTTTTCTTCTTCCTGTCAAGGACTGGGCTCCTTAAGAGCGTTGTAAGTCCTGCTCGGCGCCTCTCACGCGCCGGGAATTGGTGGGTTAGAGATAGAGACCACCACTCGTTGAGCCCACGACAGGTTACACTTTTACCCCCTGTGTGGGATCTTTCACTTCCCCTGGCATAGACACCAGGTAGAAGGGACCAACGGCTTTTAGTGTCTCTTCCGAAAGACACGGGCAAAGTGGGGTGAACGAAATTGTCCAGGTTTTGAAACGGCAGCAGGTGGTTTTGAACCCCGGTCCCTTCGACCGAAAAGTCCGACGCTCTGCCACAGTGGCACAGAATGTTTTGAACCCCAGTCCCTTCGACCGAAAGTCCGACGCTCTACCACTCGACCACCGCGCCCCACTTTTTCATAATGCAGATTCGTTCTAAGTGCCCGATCTTCTTACAGAAGTTACAAACTGTCTTTTTGTGAAAATAGTCCTGACTTTTATGGCGTGTGTCGCCACATCTCATGCACTTGTTAGATGTTGTTGTTTTTGTACTACGAGTAGAACTAGACTGGCGTTGTTTCTATGTCTGACATACTTCACCCTGTCGTTTGTTGCCGTGCATTTTGTTGACAGAACTCTCCGATTGAATTCTCAAGTCGTGTGCGTTTTTTTCTGCAGTTTCTATCCCTTATGGTATCTCAAGAGCTTTGTTAAACGTTATTCTTGTTTCTGACAATAAACGTTGTTGAATACTGTCCTTGTTGATGCCAACCACCAAACGCTCACGCAACATGTCAGATAGAGAATCTCCAAATTCACAATGTTGTGAAAGCTAACGTAATTGTGCCACGTACTCAGCAACGGATTCGTCAGACTTGCGAAAATGTGTATTGAAGTTGAATCGCATTATTATCGGTGATGGTGGTGGTTGAAAATGATTTTTTACAGTTCGTATCAATTCAGCATAGCTGATGTCAACAGGTTTGACAGGTGCTGTCAAATTACGCACACTTGCATACGCCTTGGCCTTGGGACCAATAACGCTAAGAAATATTGCACACTTCTTAGTTTCTTCGACGTCAGTTGAAGTTATTCCATTTGCAACGAAAAATAATTCTAATCTTTCATGATAGTTTTCCCAAAGTTCATGCGTAGTATCAAACTCTCCTATTTTACCAAAGCTAATGGCGGCCATTGTTGTTCAAAAATTGTTCGTCACATAATGTTCGTTTTTCCGCGTTCACTCGGTGTAGTTTCGTAGTCGTACGTGCTTCGGATGTATGCATCTCATCTTCATGTGGATCCCATCCTCGTCGCCTGACAGAACTGAACAAGACGGAAGTCCCTCTGTCGGGTCGGTGCAAGATCTATCTTTTCGGAAGCCTGCCTGGTGATCTCTGAGTCCACCACTGTTTTCAGTCTTTCCAAAATGATTGTTGAGGACCTATCCAGGCACTGACAGGAAATTTATCCTTGTATAGTTCTTGCATTCCTGCAGGTCTCCTTTCTTTGGGAGATTGACCAGGTAGGGGAGGAGGGGGCTAGTTGTCACAAATTGATACATTTTGTTGTAAATCCATGAACTTTTTTGGGAAATTCTAGGTTTATTAAGTCAGATCTTAATCTAATTATGACATTTTAAATATTTTATAAATGTGTTATATTTTATGAGTATGACCTATCTTTACATTAAGTTTTCTAATATTGTATATGTGTTTCCTCCACACACACCTACTAAGAAATATGTACAATTACAGGGAGGCTTTGACAGGTGTGTCTGTGTAAATCTGTAATTTACCCTTCAAAAAAGGATAACCGTGACAACTTGCCCCAGCTGATGTGACAACTTGCTCCAAACCACCATTGAATGAATTTGGTCATGTCTCTGGAAAACCATGTGGGAAGTTCAAAAAGTTGTTAACAGACAGATACAAAGCACATTTGTTGGTGAGTTTGCGCATATAGATTTTTTTTACATTCATTGATACATACCTTTTTTCATGCCAGGGTTTGCAATTTCTTCCAAAGGGTGGTTTTTATCCATGGTTTTTCCAGTTTCTTCCGTCCCGGAAGAAATAGTTTCTTCCAATTTATTCCGGAAGAAAATGTAAGTAACTGAAAAATCTTTATAAATCATTTTAAGCTAGTGATATTGTAAGGGCATGGGCATGCATGGTTTGTAATTTTGTAACTCCATCCCACATAATAAATAAGGCTTCTTCTTATTTCAGGCAAATATGGGCTATTTACGTACTAAGATTTTTGTGTTGTAGTAAATTTCAGTGCTGGTAGAAATAGAATACAGTTCTTAATAAGTGGGTTTAACATGTCACTTATGGCTTCTTACTTTAGGCAGTCAGGCTTGTCTTGCTGTTCCCACATAGTAGAGGATTAAATGGCTTCACTTCTTGTGTAACATCCACCTAGTTCAGTAAGCTACTTCTAAGTCAGAGCAGAGTTGCCATGTTATAGCATTATAAAGTTTAGGTCAACCTACTAAAGGTACAGTATAGCAGTACTTCACTCGTGTTGAAGTTGCTGTGAAAGCATCGGCTACGTGAAACTACTGTGCTTATCAACAAAGTATCAAGGCCTGCAGGATGCGGTCCCATTATAGCAACTGTGCAACATTTTCAAATGAGGCAGGAATGAGTAATATTATTTATGAATATGACAATGTTTTTTTATAAATTAAATAGCATCATTGCATTAAATGTTTTATTTTTTGCTTATAAGCTGTAAGCATTTGTGGCATGCCACTTGATAACGAAGCTTCCAAATGTCAGTTACTTTGGTAAGACAGTGAGATATAAATTAATACTACCCATGTTGTCATTTAGATCGGGTCCCTTTCATTGTTTCAGTGCATATAACAAATATGCATAATTTACTTTAATTGTTTAACACTGTTCATTCATTACAAATGGTATGCTATACTATCAATTACTATGTTATTTGTATGTATTGAACGGCCTGTTAAGACTTAAAACTAAAGAATAAATTATTGAATTTAAACATAAATTCATATGATATAGTGGAGATTTATTGATGGGCATTGTTTCAATGGCTATTGAATGGATTAAATGTGTCATTGTGGCATGCACCATATTGTAAAGTCATGTACCCCTCTAGTTATAGCAGGGAGACAAGTTGTGTGTAAACGGATTGATGAAGAAAAACAACTAAGTAAACGAGAGCGGATGAATAGGTCAGCCTCCTAGAAAAGGCTATATCAAAACAGACTGCCGCAGTAGAAGACTACAGCTATCTTAAAAGAACATCTATATCTAGATAGCGGACGGTACAAACTATATTAGCGATGTCCTGCACTCAAAGTTGTTGTTCTAGAAAGCGAACAGTGTAGTTACATAAAGCAGGCAGGGGAGTGTCCAGATATATATTTGTGTGGGTTAGCCTAGGATGTCCAGAATAGTGGTCCACGTCTGAGACTGCTCTGTTGACTTATAAGGACATGCCCTCCCTTCTGGGAGGACTGATCATGACTGTGCCTGGCGCAAGGAAGCATATGAATGCATGCCAAAAATACAGATAGTCAGTTTTAGTTTGGTCTTGATGGAAGAGTGTTTAGTTTTAGTTCTAGTCTTGGTGGAAGAGAGTTAGAATGAGTTTTAGTTAGTCAGTTCTGGTGGGCGTACAACTACGCATAGATCTGTCAACATGTAGTCTTAGACAACAGAAATGATTGTCTATGTATGTAACTGTATCATCTTTTGTCTGATTAAAGTCATAACGAGTTTACCTGGAATCTCCTGAGTGAAGCGAGTTCTTTCTATTACTGTGATTATTGATGTCATTAAGCTAACCCTGAACGCAGTAGGGGGGACGCTTGTGACTAGGTAACTAGCGGTATAGACGTAAGAAATGAGACACTCACTTATGTAAAATCAGCTTGTTTATATAACAACATCAGAAAGACAGCTGAATTTTATAATATGGCTTAAGGTGGGTGATAAAAGGGAACCATGCTGACTTTCGCTTTTGGGTGACTAATAACCATAGACATAAATAGAACACCCGTTAGCAAAACAAGACCGCTGAGCCCTTATCAGTTGACACATGATAAAGTGATGCAGGCATGGACCAGTGACATTCATGCTGCTGCAAGGCAAGAACCCACTGGAGGCCCAGTGTTTATACTGTGCAGCACCCAGTCTTCATCATATATCTATATATATATAGTACTAATAAGAGATTATTACTATATAGCTATATATACCTAATACCTTATTACGTGCACAATCTATCCATGCACCTTGTATATCAAATATCATAACACATTAAGTATAAGAGTAGCACCACTAAACATGATCGAAACTGAACTTTCTGAAGTGCTCTATACATGTATTAGCTAATGATTGCAAGTGGTAAAAATCTCATTAAGCCCTGTAGGACATTCTTCTCGATCTAAGGTCCCAAAAATATTCTTTTCCCATCTTCCAACACATTCCCCAGCTGCTCCATCACAGCCATTTCCACCTGCAGATCAAGATCTTTCTCGAATGTTATCTGGCCAACTTGCCCAAGGACATGCCTCATGTAAAGAAATGTGCTCTCATTTAAGCTGTCAATTGTTTTAGTAGGCAACCTTTCACATGGTTTATCAAACAAATGCATAGAATGCAATGAATATTGTAATGAGTTACATGATAGTGGTACATACAATGATGAAAAGGCAAACAACGACCAAACAGGGGAGAACCTCATTAAATGCAGATGACTCAATAAAGAACAACAATTTTATTATTGAGCTGACATCTAGTAGAGTTTTAAAAGAGTTACAAATATGCATACATGCACGAACACATTATTTATAAAACTGAATCCTACCCCTATAACATTTTATGTTGCACCCAATCAATGTGACTACTGGGAAACACTTAATGTATGCTACCCCCAAGAAAAACAAATGTATCTGTAATATATTGATATTTCAAAACATTTTCAAAACTTACATTCATTCACATATACACAAACATTTGGGACATAAATTACCTGAAAATAACGAGATGTTAGATCCTGTCTTCTGTTGATTCGTACAGCTGTATATATACATATTCGTTGTCCCACAACTTTCTCCAGCAAGCCTCCAAAATGTTTGTCTTTGAGAGTTTAACACTAATGCACGATGCTCACTTCAGTATGAACAACCCAACTGCCCACACTTATAACACAACTGCTGGTTGGTTCCTGGTGTCATCGTCACTGGCTACTAGCCCGATAAGTTTATACTTCTCTGGTAGCCACCTCATCTTCATTGCTTTTGTTTGCCTTATATTGTACATGATGATGGTGAGGAGGAAATAAATTAACTTACTTACTCACTTACTTACTTGCATATGTTAGACAACTATTTGTAACATGTTATGTTCACACTATAAACAGTACTACCCTATGTGTCATGCAGTGGATGCAACTGTTTCTGCCGTGCAATGAAATGCCAGCCAGTGGTCCACGCCCGCTTCACTGGAGTGAATTGGCTTATCCCTCTTGTTCATTGGGGGATGATTAATGATGTAACTCTGTGCTAATAACCCAAGTAATGTGTGAGAACCAACATGGAAATAAATGCATGCACTTTTTGTGTTATCCTAATATTTCTTAAAAATTTCTTCCAAAGCTTTGTCATGATGTTTATCAGTATCTTCGACTTTCTCCCAGTTTCTTAATTTTTTTTTGGAAGAAAGGGGAAGAAACCCCTTTCTTCCAGTTTCTTCTGGAAGAAACCAAACCTTGTTTCATGCAGAGGTGAAAAGCTGTTCAGGCGAGGTGAAAATATAATTAAATTATGCAGCATCTCTGTGGAGGTCTCTGTTTTTGCTTTGATTGCCTCAGCAGGAATTTCGTCTGGGCCGAAAGCTTTACCTCTTCAGAAGAAAATGGATTTCTTGATCTCTGTCTTGTTTGGTCTTTCGCAGTTGATATGGGGGACCTCTTCTGTTGGCGGAAGTTACTAATGTATCTGATATAAAAGTACTCGGGAGGGGGAGGGGGGAGGTGGAATTCTTGTCAAATCTCATCTCAAGTCAAATCTGGTGTGTCACATGACATTGGTCATGTGACACATCCGTAACTTCAGTCTGCTGAAGAAGACTGCGAGATGCAGTCGAAATATCCAAAACAAACTGCAAGTTTCTTGAGAGGTAATTATGATTAATATTAATAACCAAGAAACCGGATCATCTATCCATTCAAGGGTCTTAGTACATGTTTTGTGTTAGATACCACATAATGTTTTAATTGCAAAGACAATGAATGCTTTTATGTGTTGGCATGGATTTATGGGTATTATTACATATTACATAATATATATATATATATATACATACATTATACATATACATATATATATATATATATATATATATATATATATATTTCTTCTTTCTTGCCCCTCCCTGGAAAAATTCCTATGGACACCCCTGTTGCGACGCTACTATTTTATACCAATTGACTTTGAACACTCCAAAAGGTAATGATATTTAACTCAGTCGGGAAAAGTTTGCCGTTTGCTATGAAAACGAGTGGTATAAATAGCATTGTATGATTGCATTTGGATTTGAGCTAACGTAGTGTAAAAAAGAAAGTTCGCACAGAACATAAGCAAATTTTAAGGAGGTTGGTCTACGGAATGTTATTGTCTTAACAATGGCCAGATGTATCGTGTCCCACAAGCACTGTAGATTGATGTTGTTCACCTTATGCAAAGCCATAGGTATAGCTGGGCTAGATTCATTATTTGCGTCATTCCAAATGCAACGGAAATAGCGAGTACATTTATTTGTCACACTTTACTGTTGCTGTTGACTGATTAGCACAAACATAGAGGCAATCATACAAATAAATATGTAAATAATATATATACCTGCTGACGTTTTTCGGAGAAATTATGGTTTGATATTTATCATTATCAATGTACTGTACTTTGATGGTGTAATAATCGAAGATTTATCCCCAGCCTTAGTCCATGTTTCTGCAATTGCAATATATCAATGAAAGCAATCAGTCATCTTTATTTGAAGTGGTATTCAAACTGTGCCGATTACGCGTTATCGCCATTGTTGATGGCGCTGTTGTTATCCAATGGCAGAGTTGTTTTGGTGGCTATCACCAATTTAAGGTATTACGTATGGGCTGCTTCACAGTAATATAAGGTCAATGTTTAGATAGAAAAAAACGAATGTCATAATGTGGTTTTATTACTTACTGAGGTTTATGTTTCTCTGGATAATTACATAGACCTAACAGGTATACTGTTTTAACAAGAATTCATTATTTGATTTGAATCCACTTTAGACGTCAATTCACTTTTGATTTTTCTTTGATTTCCTGAATTTACCCATGACCCAGTGTACCACACATTAAAAAATTAGATAGTATAATCAATATTATATGAATGTTATTTTACTGTTGACAGTTGTTTTATTGTTGCTTATGAACAGGGGATAATGTCAAGGAGGATATTGTCCTAGGAGGATTTTGTCCTCAGGGGAATATTGGAGGGGGAGTTTGACCAGGAAGATTATGTCTATGTCCTAGGATCATTCAAAGATCACTGTGCTTTGAAGATAAAGAAATCTATTATGATTTTTTATTTCAAATTGTATAATAGTAGTAGCATTTAAATCTAATTTGATTCTTGTTTTTCCTGTCTCAGCAGTTCTGTGTGAGCAGTACTGGGCTGTACTGATTTATGTGTTAATATGTGGTAGGTGATTGTGGTGATTCCTGTGTTAGCAGTGTGGCAGTGGTATGTGACTGTGGTGATTCCTGTGTTAGCAGTGTGGTAGTGATATGTGACTGTGGTGATTCCTGTGTTAGCAGTATGGTTGTGGTAGATGACTGGTGATTCACGTGTTAGCAGTGTGTCTGTGGATGGTGACTGTGGTGATTCATGTATTAGCAGTGTGGCTATGGAAGGTGAATGTGGTGATTCCTGTGTTATCAGTGTGGCTGTGATACGTGACTGTGGTGATTCATGTTTTTGTAGTGTGGCAGTGGTAGATGACTAGTGATTCAAGTGTTAGTAGTGTGGCTGTGGCAGGTAACGATGGCGATTCGTGTATTAGCACTATGGCTGTGTTAGCATAGTGGCTGTGGCAGGTGACTATGTTGATTCACATGTTAACAGTGGGGCTGTGGTATGTGACTGCGATGATTCCTGTGTTAGCAGTGGTAGGTGACTGTGGATATTCCTATGTTAGCAGTGTGACAGAGGTAGGTGACTGCTGATTCTTGTGTTAGTAGTGTGGATGTGGTATTTCACAGTGGTTATTCATTTATTTTGTGTCTGTAGAAGGTCACAGTGGTGATTAATGTGTTAGCAATGTGGCTGTGGTAGATGTCTGGTGTTTCATGTGTTAGCAGTGTGTCTTTTGTAGGTGACTGTGGTGATTCATGTGTTTGTGTTAGCAATGTGACCGTTGTTGTTGGTTTTGGTGATTCGTGTGTTAGTAGTGTGGCTTTAGTTAGTTACTGGTGATCCCTCTGTTAGCATTGTATCTGTAGTGGGGAACTTTGGTCATTCGTGAGTTACTAATGTGGCTGTGGTGATTCATGTATGAACAGGCTGTGGTGACTGGTGATTCATGTGTTATCATTGTGGCTGTGGTAGGTGACAATGGTGATTCATGTGTTAAGAGTGTGGCTATGATATGTTATTGCTGATTCCTGTGTTAGCAGTGGTAGGTGACTGTGATGATTCCTGTGTTAGCACTTTGCCTGTAGTACGTAACTGGTGATTTGTGTGTTAGCAGTGTGGCTGAGATAGGTGTCTTTGCTGATTCTTGCATTAACAGTGTGGCTGTAGCAGGGGACTGTGATGATTCCTGTATTAGTAGTGTTGTTACGGTAGATGACTGTAGTTATTCATGTGTTAGCAGTGTGGCTGTAGTAAGTGACTGTGGTAATTCCTGTGTGGCTGTGTTAGGTGACTGTAGTGATTGATGAGTTAACAATGTGGTTGTTGTAGGTGACTGTAGCGATTGACGAGTTAACAGTGTGGTTGTTGTAGGTGATTGTGGTGATTGATGAGTTAACAGTGTGGTTGTTGTAGATAACTGTAGTGATTGATGAGTTAACATTGTGGTTGTTGTAGGTAACTGTAGTGATTGATGAGTTAACAGTATGGTTGTTGTAGGTGACTGTAGTGATTGATGAGTTAACAGTGTGGTTGTTGTAGGTGACTGTAGTGATTGATGAGTTAACAGTGTGGTTGTTGTAGGTGACTGTAGTGATTGATGAGTTAACAGTGTGGTTGTTGTAGGTGACTGTAGTGATTGATGAGTTAACAGTATGGTTGTTTTATGTGACTGTAGTGATTGATGAGTTAACAGTGTTGTTGTTGTAGGTGACTGTAGTGATTGATGAGTTAACAGTGTGGTTGTTGTAGGTGACTGTAGTGATTGATGAGTCAACAGTGTGGTTGTTGTAGGTGACTGTGGTGATTTCACAGTGTGGTTGTTGTAGGTGACTGTGGTGATTGATGAGTCAACAGTGTGGTTGTTGTAGGTGACTGTAGTGATTGATGAGTTAACAGTGTGGTTGTTGTAGGTGACTGTAGTGATTGATGAGTTAACAATGTGGTTGTTGTAGGTGACTGTAGCGATTGATGAGTTAACAGTGTGGTTGTTGTAGGTGACTGTGGTGATTTCACAGTGTGGTTGTTGTAGGTGACTGTGGTGATTGATGAGTTAACAGTGTGGTTGTTGTAGGTAACTGTAATGATTGATGAGTTAACAGTGTGGTTGTTGTAGGTAACTGTAGTGATTGATGAGTTAACAGTATGGTTGTTGTAGGTGTCTGTAGTGATTAATGAGTTAACAGTGTGGTTATTGTAAATAACTGTAGTGATTGATGTGTTAACAGTGTGGTTGTTGTAGGTGACTGTGGTGATTGATGAGTTAACAGTGTGGTTGTTGTAGGTGACTGTAGTGATTGATGAGTTAACAGTATGGTTGTTGTAGGTGACTGTAGTGATTGATGAGTTAACAGTGTGGTTGTTGTAGGTGACTGTGGAGATTGATGAGTTAACAGTGTGGTTGTTGTAGGTGACTGTACTGATTGACGAGTTAACAGTATGGTTGTTGTAGGTGACTGTAGTGATTGATGAGTTAACAGTGTGGTTGTTGTAGGTGACTGTGGAGATTGATGAGTTAACATTGTGATTGTTGTAGGTAACTGTAGTGATTGATGAGTTAACAGTGTGGTTGTTGTAGGTGACTGTGGTGATTGATGAGTTAACAGTGTGGTTGGTGTAGGTAACTGTAATGATTGATGAGTTAACAGTGTGGTTGTTGTAGGTAACTGTAGTGATTGATGAGTTAACAGTATGGTTGTTGTAGGTGTCTGTAGTGATTGATGAGTTAACAGTGTGGTTATTTTAGATAACTGTAGTGATTGATGTGTTAACAGTGTGGTTGTTGTAGGTGACTGTAGTGATTGATGAGTTAACAGTGTGGTTGTTGTAGGTGACTGTGGTGATTGATGAGTTAACAGTGTGGTTGTTGTAGGTGACTAGTGATTGATGAGTTAACAGTATGGTTGTTTTATGTGACTGTAGTGATTGATGAGTTAACAGTATGGTTGTTGTAGGTGACTGTAGTGATTGATGAGTTAACAGTGTGGTTGTTGTAGGTGACTGTGGTGATTGATGAGTTAACAGTGTGGTTGTTGTAGGTGACTAGTGATTGATGAGTTAACAGTGTGGTTGTTGTAGGTGACTGTAGTGATTGATGAGTTAACAGTGTGGTTGTTGTAGGTGACTGTATTGATTGATGAGTTAACAGTATGGTTGTTTTATGTGACTGTAGTGATTGATGAGTTAACAGTGTGGTTGTTGTAGGTGACTGTGGCGAGTTAACAGTGTGGTTGTTGTAGGTGACTGTAGTGATTGATGAGTTAACAGTGTGGTTGTTGTAGGTGACTGTAGTGATTGATGAGTTAACAGTGTGGTTGTTGTAGGTGACTGTAGTGGTTGATGAGTTAACAGTGTGGTTGTTGTAGGTGACTGTGGTGATTGATGAGTTAACAGTGTTGTTGTTGTAATTGACTGTGGTGATTGATGTGGTAGCAGTGTAGTTGTTGTAGGTGACTGTAGTGATTGATGAGTTAACAGTGTGGTTGTTGTAGTTGACTGTAGAGTTGGTTTCCACTCACTCGTTTGGCTCAGGTCTAGTTGGAAAGCCCCATTTCTATAATTCAACACTCGTGAATGGTGGTTGCACAAATGAACAAGACAGCAAAGACAAGTGAAAGAAAAATAAACATTTAATATACGATAGTTACTCAGTAATTTACACGAAAAAAGTAGACTCCTGGGTCTATGTAATTATTATAAACAAATAACTCTGATTCTGTAGTATTAGTAATCGGCCAGGGAATGTTTCACCCTGAGAAATAACTACTAATATCAACATGACCCATCCCTATCCGAACATCAACCCAAATTAAACTACACTGTCACTGTATACTCGTCATGACTAAAAACAAAACAAAGCTTTGTTTGCTTACATACCTCGACATGTCTTTGTATCACACAACCTTGTTCTAAGAGCTACAAAGTCAGTTCCGAGACATATATGCCTGGATAACAGTTCAGTCCCTTCTCTACATTGTCATGAACCGTTCATTCCGCCCAAGGCGCACGGCGGCTGGTCGCGGAACACTAGCGTTTCTCCCTCTGACGTGGCCATCTACGGTCGTCGTGCCGCGAACATCGTGCAGAGACGATTCTGTTGGATGCCGTTATTCTTGCATACGGCTCCGGCCGTCGTGCCGCGGACGTCATGCAGAGACGATTCTGCGCTATGCCGTCGTTTTGGCGTACCGCTACGGTTGTCGTGACCGTTTTTCTTCGCAACAGGGGTGACGTCTCGCTAGTGGCGTTTTGGCATCATTAACTTTTGGGGAGTATAAACACTTCTACCTCCTCACTGGATGATACGACCCTCCTGTGTCCACTCTACTTCCACCATGATCTGCTCGTATCCAGTCTATTTTTATTCTCTGAGATAACACATGACACTAGTTCACCAATCACCGTATCCTGATCTAGTCCACAAAGAAACCACTGCTTAAGTATTAGTGTAAATAATCTAAAACACCATACATCAGGTAATACTCCGGTGCTTGCCTACTTAATATTCATAATTCTCTAAGATAAACAAACCCACGCCGTCCAAGCCGTGCATACGGACACAGGTATGATTGAACAAACAAATTGCATAACATTGGTCGGCTCCAACTAAGGTCGATGCATTCATTCATACTTGAAAGGTTTAAATTGATAAAGAAACTGAAAATAGTATTCCGATAAAAAAAATAGCAGAAATACTACACAGTGTGGCTGTGGTAGATGACTGTGTTGATTCCTGTGTTAGTTGTATGGCTGTGGTAGGTGGCACATGTGATTCCTACATTAGCAGTGTGTCTGGAAGATGACTGTGGTGATTGATATGTTAGCAGTGTGGCTGTGATAGATGATTGTGGTGATTGATGTGTTTGCAGTGTGGCTGTGGTAGGTGATTGTGGTGATTGATGTCAATAATCATGTTTGGTGATTCATGTGTTACATTCACCAAAACCACACTACCAACACAGGAATCACCACAGTCACATACCATGGCCACACTGATAACATGGGAATCACAAGAGAACCACCTACCACAGTTGCACTGCTAACACATGAATCACCAGTCACCTACCACAACCACACTGCTAATACAGGAACCACCAAAGTCACCTACCACAGCCACAATACAGGAATCATCACAGACATTCCACAGCCACACTGGTTATTCAGAAATCACCACAGTCACCTTCCACAGACACACTGCTAACACATGATTCACCACAGTTATCTACCATAGCCATGCAACTAACACATGAATCACCACAGTCACCAACCATTGCCAATGCATGAAACACCACAGTCACACACCACACCCACACTGTTAACACACAAATCACCAGTCACCTACCACTACTCACTGGTAACAAACAAATTACCACAGTCACCTACCAAAGCCTTACTGCTAACACACATATCACTAGTCACCTACCTCTACCACACTGGCAACACATGAATCACCACAGTCACCTACCATAGCCACACTGCTAACACACAGATCACTAGTCACCTACCTCTACCACACTGGCAACACATGAATCACCACAGTCACCTACCAAAGCCTTACTGCTAACACACAGATCACTAGTCACCTACCTCTACCACACTGGCAACACATGAATCACCACAGTCACCTACCATAGCCACACTGCTAACACACATATCACTAGTCACCTACCTCTACCACACTGGCAACACATGAATCACCACAGTCACCTACCAAAGCCTTACTGCTAACACACAGATCACTAGTCACCTACCTCTACCACACTGGCAACACATGAATCACCACAGTCACCTACCATAGCCACACTGCTAACACACATATCACTAGTCACCTACCTCTACCACACTGGCAACACATGAATCACCACAGTCACCTACCATAGCCACACTGCTAACACACAGATCACTAGTCACCTACCTCTACCACACTGGCAACACATGAATCACCACAGTCACCTACCATAGCCACACTGCTAACATATGGATCACCACAGTTACCAATCACAGCCACACTATTAACACATGAATCAACACAGCCACTTTCCACAACCACACTTTACTTACTTTATTAATCCTCTTCATATGGAAGTGCACATAAGGCCGACACCAGAGCACGCCACTGTAGCCTATCTCTTGCTCATACATGAATCACTGCAGGCACACACCAGAGTCACACTGCTAAAACAGCAACCACACTGATAACAAAGGAATCACCAAAGTCATATACATATACAGTCATATACAAAGTCATATACAACCCCATTGCCTATACAGGAATCACCATATTCACCTACCACAACCACATTCATAATAAAGGAATCACCACAGCCACATTCCAAAGCCACACTGCTAATTCAGGAATAACAAGTCACCTACACCACAAAAACACAAGAACCAACTACCACAGCTCCACTGAATTGGCAGTGTGGCTTTGGAATGTGGCTGTGGTGATTCCTGCATTAGGAATGTGGCTGTGGTATGTGACTGGTGATTCATGTGTCAGTAGTGTGGTTGTGATGATTGTGGTGGTTCCTGTATTAGCAGAGTTTTGTTTGACTGTGGTGTCAAGTGTGTTAGCACTGTGGCTGTGGCCTATTACAGAAATGTGTAAGTGGAGTCACAATGGTGGAAATTACTTTCTTAAATTGATCATATCTATATTGTCATATCCTGTAGACCTTTTGTTTTTAACATTTCTGACAATATTTATTATCTCACTTTCTTCTACCCCCTCCAAGTGCTTTGATTGGTGTTTTGTAAATAGTCAAGTACATGTACACTTATATTCTCATTTGATAAACTAAAGTCTTTTGCAAGATTAGGTCCTACATTTACAAAGAAATTACTGAATCCATCAGCAATATCTCACTTATTTGTAATTAATGCACCATTATTAATAAATGAGTTTGGGTAACTTGAATGTTGTTGTCTTTTTTAATAATTTAATTTAAGTTCCTTTTATATTATTTTTTCAGCAGTTTATCATATATGCTTAAAATATTGTGAACACCACTTCAACTTTGGCCCTCAAAGTGCTTTACACTTCACCCCGTTCAGCAAAGCTGCAATTACTGCGCAAAGATTACTCATTAATTGATATCCATCACTTTCTATAGCCATGCACTCATTTAAACAGCAATATGGAATGACAGAAATTGCCCAATTTTCAAAACCACAGTAAGATGATTATAACCACAATGCAACAGGACCCCCAGGTGGACGTCGACGAGGACATCAAAGTGGAAATTGATATTTGACAAGACGACGGGCCAGCAACAATGGACAGGCGGGCTTTGATGAAACTATATTTTGCCAAAGTTAGTGATTATGATGATAATGATGATGATGATGACGACGAAGATGATGAAAATGAGGGTGATCATTATTATGAGGATGAAGACAATGACATCCTCAGCTTCATCATCCTGCTCCTCCTCCTCATCATCATCATCATCCTCATGTTCACCCTTATAACGGCTAGCCATGCTGACACCCACTCGACGTTCACAAACGTATGATTAACATAGGAATCTCAGAACGACAGAGCCGCATGTTTTCTGGGAGGACATATAGAATGCCGTTCATAACCTGAAGGGTAACTACATGTTGGCAAACAATAGGACCGAGTCAGACACATGAGACGGCCTTCTTATATTAATGTACTTTTTTCAAGGGGTGATTTCGGGGGCAATCCACACCCGAGACCCGGCAGCAACTCATTTTTTAACAAAATACATGTTACCAGGCAAACTAAAAAGCTAGAAGCGCCACTATGCCGACAAATATTGTGATGGATCCGTCAATTAGTGTGACACGTTGCGCCATCTTACTCAAGTGAAATTGAAAATCATATATCCTACAGCTATTTAAAAAAGAGTATTGTGGTGAGACGTGTTTATGTACCACGTTGTTGACGGATGAAATAGCGGTTTGCCTATATATCGCTTAATAACGTGCAAATAAAAATATAATTTATCTTAACAATGTGAACAAAATAATGACAAGTAGCAAGACACGTTGCTCCATCTTACTTACATCTCATTACAACAGCATTAAGCGCGGACGTCTGAGTACAACGGTAGTGAGCGCGGTCGTCTTATTATAGCATAACCGCACAATGGCGTGGCGATTCATCTTTTCTCCACCTGCGCGCTGCCAGTTTTCGGTTGCATAACTCTGCAACATATACATATCATAATTATATTTTATTACTATGCAATCAAAGAACATTAATATAAGAAGGCCGTTTCATTAAGGGAATGACGCCAATGCTAAAAACAGCATGGCTAGCCATGGTAAGGATGAACATGAGGATGTTGATGAGGAGGTCGAGGAGCAGGACAACGAGGCTAATGAGGATGACGTAGTTGTCTTCATCATCATAATACTTATCATAATCATCATCACTAAGATAAACCCTTAATTGTCTTCATCTTTCTCCTCCTATTCATCATCATCATTGCCATTTATCATCTTTATCAGTGTCATCATCATAATCATCTTCATCGTTTTTATTACGTTACTGGTCGAGTTATTACATTACCGGTCGATTATTACATTACTGGTTGCAACAATTGACTGGTAATGTAATATTTGCCCGGTAATGTAATAATTCGACCGGTAATGTAATAAAAACGATGAAGATGATTATGATGACGATGATGATGAAGATGATAAATAGTAATGACGATGTTGAATAGGAGGAGAAAGATGAAGATTAAGGGTTTATCTTAGTGACGATGCTTCTCGAAAAAGATGTGATCACAAAACATGCAAGCAGTCATTAATAATAAACTAGTTGATTGTCTCAATAAACTAAGGGATCATCTTACTACATTAAAAGGTATACATATAACAAAGGGGTCTTCTAAAAAAGTTAAAGGATCAATTAAAAAACGTAGATATTCACTAACAAAAGAACTAGCTGATTGTCTCAATAAATTAAAAGATCATCTTAAATAGTAAAGGGTCATCGAATAAAATAAAGGGGTCTTCTCAAACAAGTTAAATAATAATAAAAAATAGAAATGTAGATTAAAAAACTGGCTGATCATCTCAACGCATTCAGGGATCATCTCAAAACATTAAGGGGTCTTCCCATAAAATAAAAGGGTCTTCTCAAAAAAGGTGTCATTAAGGTTAAGGTGTCATTTCACACTAAATGTAAACTGGTCGTCTCAATAAATTAAAATATAACATTATAGGGTCATCTCATAAAAAGGGATCTACTCAAAAAGGTTAATTAATGTTTTCAAAAATATATGTTAATTAAAAAGAACTGGCTGGTCGTCTCAACACATTAAGGAGTCATCTCAAAACATTCAGTGGTCATCTCATAAAATAAAAGGTTTTTCTCAAAAAAGGTAAGGGGTCATTTCACAAAGGTATATATTCATTAAAACGAACAAGCGCCATGTGTCGGAAGTGTGGAAAACAAGTTGTAGAAATAAGCAGGAACTTGCTACGTAGGTTTATCGACAGCAATTGCGTGGCCCATGAAATATGGTTGCTGTGTGTTCAACAAGCTTTTCCTAATAAACAGCTGGCATGACATTGTTGATTATAGTTGCAAACGGTTAGTTTGTATTCATCCTTTTAGGTGAATAGCCCCAAACAATTGCCTTTTGTTTCCATTTAAGGGATAATCAAGCAAAATATAAAATTAAGGGGTACATTTAAAATTAAGAGGTAATCCCAAAACTAAAGGGTATCTTTAAATTAAAAAGTGATCACCTCAAAACAAAATAAGAGGCTGATTTTTTAGATGACCCTCTTATTACATTTTTAGATGACTCCTTAATGTTTTGATACCCCACTTAACTTTTTCAGATGATGAGCTAGTTACTTTGTTAAATGACCCTTACATTTTTCAAAATTATTCCTAAATTTATTTTTATAATCCATTTCATTTATTTGAGATAACCCATTATATTTCTGATGTGTTCCCATAATTTTGTATGACCCCTTAAGTTTGTGTTTTGCTATGAATCCTTACATTTTAGATTTCACTTAATTTTATGAATTGACCGCTTGGGAAGATCCCATTATTTTATGAAATGATACCTTAATTTATTGAGACGATCGACTGGTTTATTTGAAATGACTAGTTACACTTTTTAATATAATATAATTTTTGAGAAGACACCCTTAATTTTATAGATGATCCCTTAATTTGTTGAGACGGTCAAGTTAGCTAGTTAACTTGTTCTTACTTACATATTTTGTGACGATCCTTTAACTTTTTTTAGAAGACCCATTAATTTTATGAGATGACCCCTTAATTTCTTTAACTTTTTTCGAGACAACCACTTGATTTTATCCTTGTGGACTGTTAACTTGTCGTGGTAAGGAGGCTTGTGTACCCCTATGACCCTCTGAGCTATACCGGTGGGAGGCAACTCCTGGCAGGTCCAACCATACCGGGCAGGTCTGGGGCGAGTGGTCAGACAAAGCACAGTCCAGCCACGTCTCTTGATCATGGAGCCCGGGAGGAAAATGGTCTACGACCATTGCGGAAAACTTGTGGGCACAGCGGCTTGGGCTAATCACCCACTCAGTTGTTATTGAAATCGATTACAGAAACCGAAACCATGAATATACAACCACATCTCGATCTGAGCAAAGCAGGCTGTCCTGAAAGGGTGCGTATGAATCCCTTGGGTGAAAGCCGACAGGAAGCCCAAGGGAGGAAGAGTCTGCTACAGCTCAAGTCAAAAATTAGAATAGGATGCTGGAATGTCAGGACACTGTACCAGGCAGGAAAACTGGCACAGCTCGCCAAAGAAATGAGAAGATACAAGCTGAGCATCATTGGAGTCTGTGAAAGCAGATGGAACACCTTTGGGAAGGTTACAACTAGCTCTGGAGAAACTTACTTGTGCTCTGGGAATGAGAGAGAAGAAGATGCGCACACACATGGAGTAGGGCTGCTCCTCTCAAAGGATGCAGCAAAAAGTCTCATAGAATGGGAACCAGTCTCGGAGAGAATCATCACAGCCAGGTTTACATCAAAAGGTCGGAACATCACCATTATACATTGCTATGCACCAACCAACTCTGCTGAATTTGAAGAGAAAGATACCTTCTACCAACATCTACAAAAAAAAAAACAACTAGAAGACTTGGATTTTGCAGATGATCTAGCACTACTCTCAGAAACCCATAAACACATGCAACAAAAAACAGAAAGGCTTCAAGAAAAAAGCAGCCAACTGGGTCTTAAGATCAATGTGGGAAAAACAAAGGTGATGAAAGTCAACAGCAGATCCTCCGAACCCATCTCACTAGAAAGTGGTACTGTTGAGGAAGTACACTTCGAGATCTTGAAAAAGTGGGGGTCACCTGGCAAGAGGCCAAAGCTATAGCCCAGAAGAGAGTGAGGTGGAGAAACATGGTTGACGCCCTATGCTCCTGAAGGGGCCAAGAGGATTAATCATCGTCATCACTTTATTTTATGAGATGACCCCATAATATTTTGAGATGATCAGCTAGTTCATTAATAAATGACCCCTTAATGACTCCTTTTTAAAGTATCCTCTAAATTGTTTTTGATAAAAATCCTTTAATTTATCGGCATATTTTTAAATACGTTAGGTGCCCTTTAATCGACTAGATGAACATTTTAGTTGACTGAACGTACCCTTAACTTAATTTTTGAGATAACTGCTTAATTGTTTCAGTTGATTCCTTACTTTATTATTTTTGCGATTAAACTTAAGTTTCTAATGTAATATCACATTGCATTTTGAGATTTCCCCTAAGTTGTTTAATATGACCCCTTAATTTGATCAAATGATGATCAAGTATTTCTTTTTTAGGCATTTTTAATGATCCCTTAAATAATTGTTTGAGATGATCCCTTAATTGAGTGTCGATTACCTCTTTCATTTGTAGAGGTGACCCCATTTAATGACCCCCCTTCTTCCCTACCACTCTGTCTGACTCGGTCCGATTGTTTGCCAACATGTATTTACTGCCGTGCGTCACCTGGAAGGTTATATGGACGTCATTCCATATGTCCTCCCAGAAAACATGTGGCTCACTCGTTCTGAGATTCCTATGTTAATCATACGTTTGTGAACGTCGGTGGGTGTCAGCATGGCTACCCGTTATAAGGGTGAACATGAGGATGATGATGGCGATGAGGAGGAGGAGCAGGATGAGCATGAGTCTGTCATTGTCTTCGTCCTCATAATCGTAAAAATTATCACCCTCATTGTCATCATATTCGTCATCATCATCATCATCACTAAGACCGCTTAATTGTCTTCAACTTCTTCCTCATCATCATCATAACCATTTATCACCCTCATCATCACTGTCGTTATCATCATTGTTATTATCATCATCATCATAATCATTTTTAACATCATCATCGTCATAATCATCATCCTTATCATCGTCACTAAGATTACCCTTACTTGTCATCATCATCATAATCGTTTATCGCCCTTATCATTTCCTTCAACATCATCATTATATTATTAACATCATCATCATAATGATTATCATCATAATTTTTATTACATTACTGGTCGATTTGTTTCATTACCGGTCGATTTATAATAATACATGTCGATTATTACATGACCGGTCGATTTATTACAATATCTTTCGATTATTACATTACCGGTTGATTATTACATTACTGGTTGTAACACACGCCTCCTCGCCGGACTCTAGTAGACGATTTATCTATACCAGCCATGGTGCTGATGGTACAGGACTACAGCTCGTTTGCAACTCCGGAGTTCTAAAAGTGATTAACGACGCCTGTGACTCGCCAGATTGCGCCCGTTTGACGAGATGACATGCAGCAATATTTCTTCGCGGCTCACGATGTTGGCTTTGTCCGTTGGCAGACGAGGCAACATTTAGTGTCGGACGGCGCATCGGAAATCGCTGTAGTATTTGTTATTCAAATCGAGCGGGGCCACGTATCGTGTGCTGCACCAATTTGTATCGCCGTTCGCATTGTAACGAAGCTCATCAGAGGCGGGACGGCCCGGTAACTCGACGTTGATCGATGACAGAGAAGCGCATGCTCGGCGGGAAATATATTCCAGCGTCGGCGATTAATTTGTTCGTGCGATATGCACGTGCAGGCGGGAGGGCTATTTATGCTTACGCACGCACGCACGCACGCACGCACGCACGCACGCACACACGTTGTGTTATCGCCATGCCAAAAGGAAAAACGTAAACCGTACCGGTGCACAAAAACGTTGAATTGGTCACCGGCATATTAAACGGTAAAAATCACAATATCCATTGGCGCTTTCCTGGATGGGTGCTTCGAGATTGGTTGAAAGACTAAGCAACACAATTACTAATTGTACTTATTGTAATTTTTAATGTTTAATCAACTTGTCCAGCTGCTCATCTCCAGGTTATTATTTTCGATTCCCTTTAGCCCATATCGTTCGTATTCGATCCACAATTGCACATGCTTTACTTTTTCATTTCAACACTCGAAAGTCTTAAAATGCCTAAATATTATAAGCATAGACATTATTTGACTCTTTTAATCAGCTCGAAATCGTCATAAACAATGGCTAATAATGCACGAAGACGAAGTATCTTAGACTTGGCTAAGAAAAAAGTCCTTCGGCTTCGAAAATATGAATTTACGAAATGTCGAAGTTGAGACGTTTTACCGCTGTTTACGTGAATTCAGATATACACAGCATTTTTTTCGAGAATAGGATACACTAGACGACGAACACCGATTTTGGCGGAATGGTTGTCAGCAGTCTGTGATAACGCCAACTAGTCGGTAGGTATGTGCTAGGCACAAGTCAATATTTCATTGGAAAATCTTTCGCTTCGATGACAGTCAAGAAGCTGTTGTAGATGCGAAGATGTGATACCAAACAGTAATATTAATATATCCTTTTGGTGTAGCATTGAAGTATAGAGATTGTGCTCGTCACAAATGGGGTAATCCCCTTGTCCTCAACAAACGTCTGGACAAGTAGACCTATGGTTTTATGACGGGGGCACTGTCGGCTTAAAATTTAAATCTCCGAAACCGGTGCAGACTCATTCTGATGTCCAAAATTCGACGGTACAATTGGGCATTTAACATCGAGTTCTTCTCAAGAAAGAAACTGCACTGCGATGGGATATTCAGATCCAGATCATAACAGATTCGGGAAGTTTCAGCATTGCCTGCAGACTTTTGGGCTTGTAGCGATCCGCAGGTATCAGAAGGACCATCTCCTCGTGGCTTGAACACTCCATCGGAGAAAATCTTCTCCACTGATCCGTCGTCCAGTTCTTAAATTTGCGGCACCACTTCGAGCAACAAGAAGCAAGTGTGCCTCTC
Source organism: Lamellibrachia satsuma (assembly GCA_033239005.1). Classification (NCBI taxonomy): domain Eukaryota; kingdom Metazoa; phylum Annelida; class Polychaeta; order Sabellida; family Siboglinidae; genus Lamellibrachia; species Lamellibrachia satsuma. Next base: position 2,086,508 of record BSQZ01000029.1, read on the forward strand.
GTTGACGGCGCTGTGACTGCATTCCAGCATTGCGCACTCGCCGTCGCATATATTATATTGCATTGGTGGTAGTTGAGACACCTTTGGACGGTAGTTCGACCATCATTGGCGGTAGTTGAGGCACCTTTGGACGGTAGTTCGACCATCATTGGCGGTAGTTGAGGCACCTTTGGACGGTAGTTCGACCATCATTGGCGGTAGTTGAGGCACCTTTGGACGGTAGTTCGACCATCGTTGGTGGTAGTTGAGGCACCTTTGGACGGTAGTTCGACCATCATTGGCGATAGTTGAGGCACCTTTCGACGGTAGTTCAACCATCACTGGCGGTAGTTGACGCACCTTTGGACGGTAGTTCGACCATCATTGGCGGTAGTTGAGGCACCTTTGGACGGTAGTTCGACCATCATTGGTGCTAGTTGACGCACCTTTGGACGGTAGTTCGACCATCATTGGCTGTAGTTGTGGCACCTTTGGACGCTAGTTCGACCATCATTGGCGGTAGTTGACGCACCTTTGGACGGTAGTTCGACCATCATTGGCGGTAGTTGACGCACCTTTGGACGGTAGTTCGACCATCATTGGCGGTAGTTGAGGCACCTTTGGACGGTAGTTCGACCATCATTGGTGCTAGTTGAGGCACCTTTGGACGGTAGTTCGACCATCATTGGCGGTAGTTGTGGCACCTTTGGACGGTAGTTCGACCATCATTGGCGGTAGTTGAGGCACCTTTGGACGGTAGTTCGACCATCATTGGCGGTAGTTGAGGCACCTTTGGACGGTAGTTCGACCATCGTTGGTGGTAGTTGAGGCACCTTTGGACGGTAGTTCGACCATCATTGGCGATAGTTGAGGCACCTTTCGACGGTAGTTCAACCATCACTGGCGGTAGTTGACGCACCTTTGGACGGTAGTTCGACCATCATTGGCGGTAGTTGAGGCACCTTTGGACGGTAGTTCGACCATCATTGGTGCTAGTTGACGCACCTTTGGACGGTAGTTCGACCATCATTGGCTGTAGTTGTGGCACCTTTGGACGGTAGTTCGACCATCATTGGCGGTAGTTGACGCACCTTTGGACGGTAGTTCGACCATCATTGGCGGTAGTTGACGCACCTTTGGACGGTAGTTCGACCATCATTGGCGGTAGTTGAGGCACCTTTGGACGGTAGTTCGACCATCATTGGTGCTAGTTGAGGCACCTTTGGACGGTAGTTCGACCATCATTGGCGGTAGTTGTGGCACCTTTGGACGGTAGTTCGACCATCATTGGCGGTAGTTGAGGCACCTTTGGACGGTAGTTCGACCATCATTGGCGGTAGTTGAGGCACCTTTGGACGGTAGTTCGACCATCATTGGTGGTAGTTGAGGCACCTTTGGACGGTAGTTCGACCATCATTGGTGGTAGTTGAGGCACCTTTGGACGGTAGTTCGGCCATCATTGGCGGTAGTTGACGCACCTTTGGACGGTAGTTCGACCATCATTGGCGGTAGTTGAGGCACCTTTGGACGGTAGTTCGACCATCATTGGCGGTAGTTGACGCACCTTTGGACGGTAGTTCGACCATCATTGGCGGAACTGGAGTGCTGGCGTCTAAATCTATTTCTGGAGGTTTATGGGATTCCTCCAGCAGCCATTTGACGACATGACTGGCCGCTGATTTGTTGCGTACGTGCGTGGGTGTGGGTGTGGGTATGTATGTGTCTGTGTGTATGAGTGCGTATGCTGGCGTGGGGCGTGCGGGCGTGCGTGCATGTGCGTATTCACGGTCTGGTATCCACTACCGAGCGTATTGCTATCCATATAGAATGTTGCTTAACCCGCATTAGTATAACAACATTCAGTTAAATGTACGCATTACGACAATAATGACACCTTGATTGGCTTAATATTTACTGGCGACCCTGGTTTATTTCAGATAAATTGTGTTTGCACAGAAACTTAATATAGCGCGTAGATGTTCATAGAGTCCCGACAGTGATCGATACAGTCCCGCAAATGTCAGATTTCTAAAACAACTCGCGTGGCAAACATGATTGCTTTGTTGCTATATAATCTCATAATCACAGCGTGATACCCGTCTGATCGTAATCATTGTTTGTTCTACAATTTTTAGTAAACTACTTAAGTGCTAATAAAATAACTGAAGCCGCGTAATAGCGAGTAGTAATGGACGGATTGGATGAATGGAGGATGTAGACAGTAATCGCTGTGCACCGATCGAGTCATGCTTGTAGAATTTACAAAGTGAGTCCATTTAGCGGCGAATGAGAACGGATCCGGGTAAACGCATTTTAACCTTTTTTGTCACTACTGACCGAATGTAAAAGTTGGATTGCAACGTCTGTTCAAATTTGCAGTACTATGAAAACTGAAGTTGTAGATGGGTAGACCAACCAAATGACAGAGAAAATTGTAACTTAATGTTTTGTCAAAGTGATGATAACAGCCAAGAGTCAAGGTATCATAAAGAAATATAAATGTTTGCCACTGGCTCATGGTCTATTTTATGTTACGACTAAAACCAAGTAATATATCCATATTTCATTATCTAGATTAGATATGATATTGCACATTGAACTGGTGCGGTTGGAAATGGAATAAATAATGTCGAGTACGGCTCCCCAGTGGTCATACCGTGAAGAGAGGCTCTCCGGTGGCTATACCGTCAAGGGCGGCTCTCCGGTGGTCATACCGTCAAGAGAGGCTCTCCGGTGGCCATACCGTCAAGGGCGGCTCTCCGGTGGTCATACCGTCAAGAGAGGCTCTCCGGTGGCCATACCGTCAAGAGCGGCTCACCGGTGGTCATACCGTCAAGAGCGGCTCTCCGGTGGCCATACCGTCAAGAGCGGCTCACCGGTGGTCATAAAGTCAAGAGCGGCTCTCCGGTGGTCATACCGTCAAGAGCGGCTCATCGGTGGTCATACCGTCAAGAGCGGCTCTCCGGTGGCCATACCGTCAAGAGCGGCTCACCGGTGGTCATACCGTCAAGAGCGGCTCACCGGTGGCCATACCGTCAAGAGCGGCTCACCGGTGGTCATACCGTCAAGAGCGGCTCTCCGGTGGCCATACAGTCAAGAGCGGCTCACCGGTGGTCATGCCGTCAAGAGCGGCTCACCGGTGGCCATACAGTCAAGAGCGGCTCACCGGTGGCCATACAATCAAGAGCGGCTCACCGGTGGTCATGCCGTCAAGAGCGGCTCACCGGTGGTCATACCGTCAAGAGCGGCTCACCGGTGGTCATGCCGTCAAGAGCGGCTCACCGGTGGTCATACCGTCAAGAGCGGCTCACCGATGGCCATATCATAGAGAGCGGCTCCCCGTTGGTTGCATTGTCGAGTGAGGCTCCCTGTGGCCATATCGTCGTAAGCAGCATCCCGGTAGCCCTACAGTAGAGATTGGCTTCCCAGTGGCTCTACCGTCTAGAGTGAATCCTCGATGGCCCTATCATACAGAGTGGTTGGCCGAGTCGGACTAGTATATATATATATATATATATATATATATATATATATATATATATATATATATATATATATATATATATATATATATATATATATATATATATATATATATATATATATATATATATATATATATATATATATATATATATATATATATATATATATAATTAACTATTTTCTCACAACCAACTGCCATCATGATCATATTCGTTCTCGTTGTATATATAAAATATCACTTTCACTCACAATACTTATTCTACATTAAATTTCGGATCAGATATAATTAGTTTCGTTTCTATTGTTATTTGTGGGAGATGTTTCACCAGATGGACTAGATTAGAAGCATTATGGGATCAACTGCAGTACAAAACGTTTGCCGCCACCAGTATCCAATGATGACTTGATTACAATACTGGCAGGCAGGGAGCAGGCAGGGAGTAGGCAGGGAGCAGGCAGCGGGCAGGCAGCGGGCCGGCAGGAACAACTGGCGGGCAGACGAAGAACTTGCCGTCCCAGAATTCCTGTCGATGGCAGTCGAAACGTTGATATATATATATATATATATATATATATATATATATATATATATATATATATATATATATATATATATATATATATATATATATATATATATATATATATATATATATATGAAAATGTTCACGAATGATACACAATAATTTATATGACAAAGTACGGCACACGTACGGTACACCATGGTATACCATGGTTTACCATGATATACCATGACATATTTTCATAAGGGTAATCCTCTCCAAATCATGTTATTTTAAACCAAATATGGCCCTGCATATGTGAAAAAATATTTTGGTATTCGACATTGTTTATTGGCTCTCCATCGACGACGCCACCTAGCGGTAGTAATCAACTAGCACTTCAGTCCACCACTGTGGTGTTTCGAATAGCTTAGGGCTATTTAGAATTCCCAACCAGACACATTGAAATGGCAAGCAAATAAACGACCCATGGCTCCTGCTCTTTTCAATTAGCCACAGTTTTTCCTCTATGTTTGCCCTGGTTGTTATAAAAAATAATAAACGCATGCTCTGTATATTTCAGTGTGTTTTAATTTAATTTTCATTTAAGGTTGAAAAACTAACCTAGACACCAAGATGTGCCCTCTAGCCCTAGTGTTTCAGAAGTTACAGCTAATTATAATTAGCGACGGGTGTCTGACGCCAGCGGTAAGCTCAGGGTGGATTCATTGGGGTTTGTTACGTCGTTTACGAAAACATATATGGAAATACCCCGGACAGTTGGTTGGACGTCCACCAGCAGACACTGTCCAAACATCGGGAGTTCAGAAAATGAATTAACGAGGTGTGGACAAAATGACTTTTTAATTAACCACCTAAAACTTGTTGGGTAGTATAATATCATCACAGGCAGCCACTTTTTAAGTTTCGCGAATGAAATAAATTTGAAACATGTCTTCTATATAGTATAAGGCGTTATGCCAAGTAGAAATCAAATTGGAAAAAAAACAGGATTTGTTATCGTCCATCGTGACGTTTCGACTGCTATAGCAATCTTCTTCTAGCGGTAGTTGTCTGGAGAAGATTGCTGATAGCAGTCGAAACGTCACGGGAAGAAAAAGGTAAACTGACTGTGAAATGTTGTACCGAACGTTTAGGTTTCAGTGTAATTGTGCCTAAAACTCCTAGAGTAATGCACGCACGCCAATACACAGGCCCGATGCAAGCTAGCCTGACCAGCCGGTCAACCAGCCACACAGAAACATAGACGAACATGCTTGCAATTAATTGTGTCTATATTATATACCCTGGCTGTATAGCTTAATCCCTGGTACTGCCGGGAAATTCAAAACTAGCTGATTGGCTAATTAGCTCGCAATGGTGGGCGTCATATGCCTATTTACAGAGCTGTCTAGACAACACTACGAGGTGTCATGTAACACCAGCCGTTTAAACTGCCGCCGCACCGCTGCCGTCAATACTGTCATATAATATTTTCATAAACTACATCCGAAAATCCAGTGAAATAGAGACGTTAGTTCTGTCACAATATTGTTGTTGTCGTTGTTGTTGCTAACAATAGACAGGAAGAGTGCCATTATGACTTGGTCAGTGAGCTCCACGTCGCCCGGCCCCACCAGGACAGCGTGCAAGCAGCACCCAGTTCAGCATCAGTAGCCCTAGTAAGTTGTAACCAGGCCAGACACTAGGAGTCTTTTTGAAATTAGACGATTTGGGTAACTGCATGACTCCAGTTTAAGTTACAGCATAACAATTAAACAAAATATGGCAGCTACAAACAGTAAATTCCATTAAAATATAATTTCAGGATATCGTTCGATGTCCAACAGCTCTGTTCGCCCATTGCTCGGTTCCGTCAAGTGTATATAATATTATTATATACATTACATACATGATATTGTTTGCTATATAATATTATATTTATTATTTTATGATTCCATGTATGTACGCGCATATGAACGGGCTGGTCCCAGATACATGGCGTTTATAAATGTCAGTAATAATAATAATAAAGTGCTATAAATTAGTAAACCTGAATCAACAAAGAGTAAATTTCTATGATACAATTATTGTGCAAATATGTTAAGCATGTATTCTCACGCAACACTACAACAACAACAATAACAATACTGAAAAAGAGAATTATTCAAATGCATTAATTTTGTAAATGTATTTGCATGTGAATCAGTGTTAGACGGTTTGCATTGGAATGCAATCATGTATGAGTACATTTGCATTTGTTTGCATTTGGATCATTTAAAACATTTGCATTTGCACCTAAATGCGTTGTCTCTCTTTTGAACCAACGTTTGGTCTCGTATCCATGCCACATTTTAATAACAGAAGAAATGAAAGACACGGATGAATAGACACTTACTATACTTTGACATTGTTACGCATTGTAAACAAGCTTCCAATCCAATTTCTGAATACCAGATTGGCAGGGTCGGTCATCTTTATTTAGTGGTATCGCAATTAGATGCGCCACTTTTCGGGATGTTGCCGAGCACTGCACCGACATCATGACAAGGCTCTTTAGGTCGAGCACTGCACCGACATCATGCCAAGGCTCTTTAGGTCGAGCACTGCACCGACATCATGCCAAGGCTCTTTAGGTCGAGCACTGCACCGACATCGTGACAAGGCTCTTTAGGTCGAGCACTGCACCGACATCATGCCAAGGCTCTTTAGGTCGAGCACTGCACCGACATCATGACAAGGCTCTTTAGGTCGAGCACTGCACCGACATCATGACAAGGCTCTTTAGATCGAGCACTGCACCGACATCATGACAAGGCTCTTTAGGTCGAGCACTGCACCGACATCATGCCAAGGCTCTTTAGGTCGAGCACTGCCCGACATCATCGCTAGGCTCTTTAGATCGAGCATTGCACTGATATCAAGCAAGGCTCCTTAGATCGAGCATTGCACCGACATCATCGTAAGGTTCTTTAAGTCGAGCACTGCACCGACATCACTACAAGGCTCTTTAGGTCGAGCATTGCACCGATATCACGGCAAGGCTCCTTAGGTCAAGCCATGCCTGGGGTCAATTACATTGTAATTGTAATAGTAATAGTAATGATTATATTTGTCAAGTAATAGTAATAGATGGAACATAACACAATGTAATAGTAGTATAAGGCAATTTACAGTGTAATAGTATTTGAGCTATTACAATGTTGATTATTGCTGGCTTATTTTTGTGTTAGCTCCAGTAGCCTCCAAAGACAATAGGTAAGACAACCAAGGCTATGAAACCATGTATAGTTTACATAAATAACTATTTTGGTTCTTTGTATAATTTGGTCATCAGAAGCAGTTCAAAGGAAAAATTATGACAATAGGTGTGACGCCTCACACAGCACAACTGCATTCAACTATAAACTCCAAACAAAGCCAAGAATGTGTGAGCAACAGCAAAGGACATATCTTGGCATCACATGATGAAAGGATACACTTCAAACAAGTACCTGTTATTATCTGGTTTGAGCAATTCTGAGATGAGTCCTTGTGGCCCTATAATACTGGCTGACGTGTTGTGGTTATGTTCAGATGACATTCTACTGTAACTGTGGAATATTGATGATTGCTTGAATAATGATGTTGTTGTTATTGTTGTTGTTGTTGTTGTTGAGAACTACTACTGAATGGAAAATTAAATATGTAGCATAATACACCTTTATGCACTTCAAAATGTTTTATCGAAAGCAAATAGCTGCAATGGAAAAATGTAACAGTAATAGTAATATATTTATATGCAATAGTAACAGTAATAAATTAATTTGCTGTCAGTGTGTGTAGTAGAAAGGAAACAAAGTAATAGCAATATATTACATTGTAATGTAATTGACCCTGGCCTAGGTCAAAGCATTGCACCGACATCAGTGCAAGGCTCTTTACATCGAGCATTGCACCGACATCAAGGCAATGCTCTTTAGGTCGAGCATTACACTGACATCAAGGCAATGCTCTTTAGGTCGAGCATTACACCGACATCAAGGCAATGCTCTTTAGGTCGAGCATTACACCGACATCAAGGCAATGCTCTTTAGGTCGAAGCATTGCACCGACATCACGCCTAAAGAGGTCGAGCGTTACACCGACATCAAGGCAATGCTCTTTAGGTCGAGCATTACACCGACATCAAGGCAATGCTCTTTAGGTCGAGCATTACACCGACATCACTGCAAGGCTCTTTAGGTCGACTGAATGTACTCGAGTCACATTGATACGAGCAGACAATTCACTAGCGAGGTTGGATGACGCTAATCACCCGCGAGAGACACCCGTCTCACGGTATCCCACACACCCCCAGCGCTTATTATCAAACAACAACAACGCTTCGTTCGGTCCGCCTAAGTTCCCGCTGCATGCCCCGACAGCGGCGCCCCGCTGCGGCTGATTCCCGCGTCGGCGTCGCCTGTTTGCTTAATTTAACTCATTAGGAGTTGAATTACCTGCTCGCCGGGTATGTTTAATGCGCTCTGCCTCTGGGCGGATCGCGCGGCACATTTGTCTGCCAAGGTGTCAGCGAGCCTGATTGATAAATTAGAAGGAATTATGGCTGTACTGGGAGCGAAGAATACCACTTGACTACACGGCGCGGTTCAGCCAGTGGCGGGAATACCTCGCACATGTTTACTGGACGCGTGCCCGACGGTCGGCCGATGAGTAGTTGCCAAATATTTGTCGGCAGACGTGTGCGAGTGCGCGTGAGTGTGGTGGGTGCGCGTGTGCGTGTGCGTGTGAAGCAATGTGTGTAGCAGTGTGTCTACCAATGTGTCTAGCAGTGTGTCTAGCAACGTGTCTAGCAGTGTTTCTAGGAATGTGTTTAGCAGTGTGTCGAGCAGTGTGCGTGACAGTGTGTCGAGCAGTGTGCGTGACAGTGTGTCGAGCAGTGTGCGTGACAGTGTGTCTAGCAGTGTGCGTGGCAATGCGATTCTCTCAATCGAGAGAACCCGGGTTCGAATCTTCTTGCTGCCGTTTCGAAGCTTTGGCAATTTCATTCATCCCACGTTGCCACAGTTCACTCAACTGTATAAATGAGTACCTGGCTACAGACATAGATAATATCTGAACGAATGGTTTTCGCGCAGTAATTTCAGCATGGCTGAATGCTTCCAAGAGAAGTCGAAATGACGTTGGAATGAACACGTCTGCCAGTGGGTGAAGTCTAAAGCGCTTTGAACAGTCCCAAGCACTGGATGCCGCGCTGTATAAGAACGTACCTTTACAGTGTGTCTAGTAGTGTATCTAGTGGTGTGCGTGGCAGTGTGTCTAGCAGTGTGTCTAGCAGCGTGTCTAGCAGTGTGTCTAGCAGTGGGTGCGACAGTGTGTCTACCAGCGTGTAAGCAGTGTGACAGTGTGTCTAGTAGTGTGTCTAGCAGTGTGTCTTGCAGTGTGCGTGACAGCGCGTCTAGCAGTGTGTCTAGCACTGTGACAGTGTGTCTAGCAGTGTGCACAACAGTGTGTCTAGCGGTGGTGTGAGTGGCAGTGTGTGTGGCAGTGTGAGTGGCAGTGTGTGCCCGTGTCTTGTTTTTGTTGTTGCAATTTAAACTAACAAAACGGAAGTGTGCGTGACAGTGTCTAGCAGTGTGTCTAGCAGTGTGTCTAGCATTGTGTCTAGCAGTGTGTCTAGCAGTGTGTCTAGCAGAGTGTCTAGCAGAGTGTCTAGCAGTGTGTCTAGCAGTGTGTCTAACAGTGCGTCTAGCAGTGTGTTTAGCAGTATGTCTAACAGTGTGTCTAGCAGTGTGTTTAGCAGTGTGTCTAGCAGTGTGTTTAGCAGTGTGTCTAACAGTGTGTCTAGCAGTGTGTCTAGCAGTGTGTCTAGCAATGTGTCTAGCAGTGTGTCTAGCAGTGTGTGACAGTGACAGCTGAATTTTGTCAGCTTAACGCTTACCATCAAATGTATGTATGTTTCAATTATGATTAGGTGATCTATGCATTGCAGTGAATAATTTCCACGAGGTCTTATGACAATAGATTGATTATATAATTATATATTAACATGAGAAACATGAATAAATTTATTACTAATTATTGTCCTTGCTATAATTTTCAAACAGTCGTAGGTCGAAAACTACTGTAGCAAGCACGTTAAAACGAAACAAAACTCATGGTTTTGGGGCTATGCACATAAAAGATATAAGAAAACTTACCGTGTGCACCTAAAAATCAAGAATATCGTGCCAGTGGTTTACTCAGAATGTGTTCTAAAGGTCGGAGATTCCAGTACTTACTCCGATTGACCGAGGGCTAACATGTTAACCATCTCTACCGATGATGAAATGTTATGAATTCGGGATAACCTATAGACTACACGTGATGTATTAAGTGAGGCCGGCATGCACAAAACCAAAGCAGTCTCAAACACGTTTTCTTTTCATAAGTGGTCTCCCCTGGGTTGTTTAGTAAACAAAGGCCAAAATATGTTGCATAATTTGGACGCAAATAGCATGGCCGTATCCTGTTGGCAAGCATAGGAATATGTGTGTACAAATATACTTTCATTTGGCGAGCGAATATTGCCAGACTGTGACACTCGTGACGTAGGGTTATCTAACAATATGGCGCAGCCCATGACATTGAGATGTTGTGTATTCTACAGGGTTTTCTTGGTAAACCACTGGCGGGATTTTCTTAATTGTAGGTGCAGATGGTTATGTTTTAGAAACTCTTATAGGTTAATACTTCATAGGCCCAAAACCATGACTTTTGTTTCGCTTTAAATGTTGTTGGGTACTCGCTTATCGTACCAAGGGCTTTCATTGGATTACTAATTCATTATAACAATTAAGAGATTAGTGCAACAACATGTGTTGAATTTACATGGAATGATGAATTTGTATAAAAACGTAAGATAGTAGTATTAAATTACAATAAACCACATATGTAAAACCAATTCGTACTGGTTTATCTCAGCAAATGCTCAAATTAGTTGAAATATGGGCATTTTTAGTTTACAATTTTGCGATTAATACTGTTTCAGTGTTGCTTCCCATAATAAAAACTGGAGAATTTGGTACCAACTGTGAGATACATTAGATATAACAGGGAACCGGCTGTTTCACCCACATATCACACAAGCCAAATGTGTATGTTGTTGTTGTTGTTGTTGTTGTTGTTGTTTTTGTTGTTGATATTGGTGACTCCACCAACTGACGACATTTCCAGACGACGTTGAGACGTTGTGTGCTCGGTTGCTGCCACATATTGCATCGTTTAGTTAACATCGTCAGTGAGGAAAAGAATGACCGCATAGAGGTTCGGCATGCCATACGTGACAACGACATAATAATTAGCACCTGAACGAGGTTTGTAATGGCCTAATGGAGACATTAGAAGACGAAGAAAAATATAATAAACAATTCCAAGGAATACATTATTCCAAATAGTTTAACAACAACGAAGTACACTAAACTAATAAAAACGTTACGGCAGCTGAGGTCGATGCACTCCATTGACTGCAGCCTCGTATTTCCGTTGTCGTTCGTATCGCGTTCCCGAAGAACGTTGTTTACGCGCCATTCGCTCGCACCATTACGATGAGCGATGGTGGGGCGACGCTTATTTACAGCGTTGTAATTTACCGTAATTGTCCCATCCTCGAGGCTACGACTCGGTTTTCGTTGTCTATCGACGGTGATCACTTAATGAGATGAAACTTAATTAGGCGTACGGAAATATATAGGAGGATAATTCAAGCATAGCACAAAAAGACGAAGATTGCCCGGCTGACAGATGGCCTCGCGCCCCGCCCACTGCTTGGCGACCAACGGGCACTCCCTGCGAGTGATCACTTGCTAACCACATGGTCTAGGAAAACTAGGAGAACTTGTGGAAACATTGTTTTTTTCTGAGTTAACTTTGCCAACTTAAAATGTTAAAATGTGTGTCTCATTATTATTGTCTCATTAAAAGAACAATGTATGTTTATATCGTGTAATATATCATTGATGGTTATTAAGACCACTGAAATCATAGGTCCACACAGCAATGGTGGGTTTTCATATATGCATTTCATAGAAAACGCGGAATCACTACACTATATTGCAGTACCCGTGTCAGCACTGTATATACATTGGGGTTGCTCTAACAAATACTGACTACTACGGAACTCATTTATATGCATAGATATGCTGTATATTGCCTGGTGCGATATGGTCACTCCAATGTCTGACCACGACTCGAACAACGAACACGGCGGATGTGAAATAGTGGGACTTGTACTGACAGCCGAGGTGCACGCGAACCAAGACGACGCTCGGTGTGGTCGAGGGGACACGAGGGGACACGACCGGCGAAAGACAGACGTGTAAAACGTACATTAGAACAGTGTCGCTATTCGGGTAAGACATACCGAAAGTGGGGGAGGGTCAGCACCCGCCCCGCGGCCATAACGTCGGCGCTCACATTGAGCGGCATGATTAATGATAATGAACGCTCCGACGCCAACGAGAGGGACGAGAGACAGGCGAGAGGACGGTGTTTGGAGAAGACTCGGTCGTGGGTAATTGGCCCCGTGCGTCGGTCAACCAACGAAAGCTGATTTGTGTGAAGACATGCAGAAGTAATGGCCTCACTGGTGACAGTCGACGGTGACAGTAATGACTGTAGCTGCCGCCGGCGCCTTGCTGTCACGTGCACCAGGAGAACATGTCTTCGGCAAAATGATATTAAAATATACTTTTGTGTGACGTTTATGTTTAACGGTTATGGTTATGGCCTGATTATATCCGTGTTTGATTGAAAAGCGATGCTCAAATAGCGCACGGGGCACTGACACAGGGACAGCTGGCAGCGAGTATAGCGCTCACTCAGATAGAGACATGGTAAGAATGATGCTCGAATTCGTCGCAGGTAAGTTTCTTTGGAGGCTGTAGTCCACATAACGTCCAGTACGCACACAAACTACGCTCAATACACGTTCACTAATATTATTATTGTTGTTGTTGTTATTGTTGTTTTTGCTGTTGTTATTATTGTTATTGTCATTATTGTTATTATTACACATTCAACATTTACGTCTATTGTAACACTATAGAGAACGTGGATTTTGTTCAAGCAAATTAGATGAACTCGAGCCGCGCCGCAGTGACGTCATCGATCTTCTCTAGAGACAGTGCTCATGCGAAAAAAAGCCCTAGTCTCGATAGCTTGCAGAGTAGACGTTCGTCAGTGCTCACGGTGTCTGCTGGAATGCGGCTTTATTCAACTAACTTTGAAAGTTCGGTCTAATCGCTTTCTTAAAATTCAATCCTCAAGTGATTTAGCCTAATGCAAATCCTGTTCGTTGATGTTCAAATATGTAGTGTGGATAGTCGATTTTATAAAAAATACTTTTTAATAAATCATCTAAAGAATTTACTTTAGTCTTTAGATCTGGTAAGGCTCAGAATAGTTGATATACAAAATAGCAAAACACTGTGCATGCCAATGCCAATCATGGGCGTGACTTCCATCTTGTCGCCGATCATATGACAAAGTTGCGAAATTTCACCAAGGGTTTTCAGTGTTTATGTTCACTTCAATTAATGTTTAACCAAACATTAAGTAATCTAATAGCTTGTATGAAGATGTCACCAAAACTATATACAAAAGTGGCACAAACGAGCTAGCATGTTGCAGTGGATACTAAGTTGGTTCGACTTTTCGCAAAATGAATTTGAAATGACACTAGCGAAAAAATCGAATTGAGGATGGACCTGTATGGCGCTCCTGAGGAGGGACCTGTATGGCGCTCCTGAGGAGGGACCTGTATGGCGCTCCTGAGGAGGGACCTGTATGGCGCTCCTGAGGAGGGACCTGTAGGGCGCTCCTGAGGATGGACCTGTATGGCGCTCCTTAGGAGGGACCTGTATGGCGCTCCTGAGGAGGGACCTGTTAAGGCGCTCCTGAGGAGGGACCTGTAAGGCGCTCTTGAGGAGGGACCTGTATGGCGCTCCTGAGGAGGGATCTGTATGGCGCTCCTGAGGAGGGACATGTATAGCGCTCCTGAGGAGGGACCTGTATGGCGCTCCTGAGGAGGGACCTGTAGGGCGCTCCTGCGTTTAATCAGTAGTTAGCTCATCGCCTACACGTGTACTGTTAATGCAACACAATGTGTTCTCAAAATCAACGTTTTACTATATATAATATCATTGTTTACGATATATTCTAGTATAACAGTAATGTAACATATTAGTAATAGTGTAACGTCACAATGACGACATAGAATTGACCAAGTCGATAATTAGTCAACTACACCGGCGCGAACAAAAACAGTCCAATTACGTCGGCCTTCGACATCAATCAGCACGGTTGAGTGGGCGCAGTTAGCAGTGTCGAGACTGTTGTGAAGCGTTCCGGTTCTATGACGTGAAAATCTCGATCAATTACAGCCGAGAAAAGGGCGGCGTACGCTTCGTTTGTCGCTCGCTCATTAACCAACGGGCAAATTGCGAACATTAACAACAACAAAAGGTGCGAATAAATCTAAGTCTCTTTACGAATACGATGATGATGATGATGATGATGACGATGAAAAGCAAGGCGCCACGATCGGGCGTATCGGGTTTGACAGACCCGGGCAGTTCATCAGCGTCAAGGCAACGGGGATCGTGTGACGCGGCATTGGTCGACTTTGTCGTCGTATAGTCCGTGTGTATCCGTCAACATTACTGAGAAGTGTTGAACTGCGAACAGCTTACGGTGAAGCATATCATATCATACAGCCAGGATTGTCTGTAGAAAAAGGTAGCTTTGCGACTTAAACATATTTTAATATGTTTGGTTTCAGATAAGCATTCTGACATTTTACATTGTTTTGTCAAGAGACAACTTTTCAGATAAGCATGTGACTCATTTACATTTTAATTGCTGCATGTCTTACTTCTCAACATCAATTCTTACATAAAAAATGGTGGTGCTTTCTATTTCGGTGTTGCTGCATTGCACCACGAGGTCGGTGTTGTAGTACTAAACCACGAGGTCGGTGTTGTAGTACTGAACCACGACGTCGGTGTTGTAGTACTAAACCACGAGGTCGGTGTTGTAGTACTGAACCACGAGGTCGGTGTTGTAGTACTAAACCACGAGGTCGGTGTTGTAGTACTAAACCACGAGGTCGGTGTTGTAGTACTAAACCACGAGGTCGGTGTTGTAGTACTGAACCACGAGGTCGGTGTTGTAGTACTAAACCACGAGGTCGGTGTTGTAGTACTGAACCACGAGGTCGGTGTTGTAGTACTAAATCACGAAGTCGGTGTTATGGCATTGCACTGCGAGTTCGATGTGGCACAGCATCACGAGGTCAGTGTTGTGAAATTGTACCACGAGATCGGTGTTGTGGCATCGTACCACGAGATCGGTGTTGTGGCACTGCACCAGCAGATCGGTGTTGTGGCATTGTACCAGCAGATCGATGTTGTGGCATTGTACCAGCAGATCGGTGTTGTGGCATTGTACCAGCAGAACGGTGTTGTGGCATTGTACCAGCAGATCGGTGTTGTGGCACTGTACCAGCAGATCGGTGTTGTGGCATTGTACCAGCAGATCGGTGTTGTGGCATTGTACCAGCAGATCGGTGTTGTGGCATTGCACCAGCAGATCGGTGTGTGGCATTGTACCAGCAGAACGGTGTTGTGGCATTGTACCAGCAGATCGGTATTGTGGCATTGCACCAGCAGATCGGTGTTGTGGCATTGTACCAGCAGATCGGTGTTGTGGCATTGCACCAGCAGATCGGTGTTGTGGCATTGTACCAGCAGATCGGTGTTGTGGCATTGTACTAAGAGGTCGAATGTTTTACAGTTGAATGTTTAAATACACTTGTCAAACAATCGAAAACAGCAATACTGTTTTATCACGTGTACACTCTTGTTAGAAAGCATAGTGAAGAAAACTGGCACAAAACAGGACATTCTCGTGTAAATTTATGAGTAGACAGTATATAGCCCAAGGCAGTGTGTTGCGCCGTGGCTCGGCGGTCGTGACACTACGCTTTCTCGCCGGGGTGCAGCGCGTGCCGCCGTGCCTTTAGCCACACCCAACACGCGACTGCCTCGTTAACCTACGACTTCCCAACTGTTTTAATCAGGTTAGTATTATATATTTATTTGTATCCGTGGGAATTCTGCCTCTTTATACAGTCGTTGTGATAATGCACACATGTTGATTTTAGGCTATATATCATTTGTATAAACAATATAACAGATAACAAAAGCAGATACACGTAATTAAGTTCACAATAACCTACTTCTGGAACATACACAGAGTGTGATGGAAACACGACAGTTGCACGTTTCATTATTTATTGTCTTTCTTATATGCGGTCCCGCAAACTAAGACATTGTGTGAACCTCTATCATAAACGACACATAACGACAGACTAAAAAGTCCACTCAGAGTCACACTAACAATACCGAGGAAGGAGATGCATCGCTGCCTCAAGCAGAACGTATCATAATGTCATGTAGTAGTAATTCGCTGTTTGCTGGAACAAGTGGTGTATCACTGCCGTGTGGCGTTAGTACAACGGCCACATACCAGGATAGAGTGTGTATCACTGCCGTATAACGTTAGTACAACGACCACGTACCAGAATAGAGCGTGTATCACTGCTAAATAGCGTTAGTACAACGACCACATTCCAGAATAGAGCGTGTATCGCTGCCGTGTAGCTTTAGTACAACGACAACTACCACAGACCTGAATAGAGCATGAATTACTGCCGGGTAGATTTAGTACATCCGACCGACCATAATAGAGTGCGTATCACTGCAGTGTACAACGACCACATATACCAGAATAGAGCGTGTATCACTGCCATGTAGCGTTAGTACAGCGACCACAGAATAGAGGAATAGGGCCTATATTTACAGAGTCCTCGCTTACGCCTAAGCGCCCTTCTAACAGGTTTCTCACGCGTGCATCCTCAAATCTCCGCTTTGCAGCTGCAGCATTTGAAAGATAAACATCCTAGTTAGACAGAACGAAACAAAGAAGTCGATCATAGCGACAACGAACCATTCTGGCAGCAGACGGTGGACGAAGCAATTAAGAATGCCTTCCTTCAGGGCCTCATCAGCATTATTCGCCCTAAACGATTCTTACATTTGCATACCGACAAAGGAAATGATATATTAAGATACTTTTAGTCATCATTAACGTCTCATCGCAGACGATACTCGAAAGGCGATGTCCTGCTCATAATCGCCGATTGTGTTTTATCTCTCAGATTTCGCGTCTTGAATAAATTGTCGATTTGTCTTTTGCCGGACGGGCTTTGTCAACGAGCGCTGGCTACTTTACACTCGCTCTATGTTAGACCGTAAACAGTACATTTATTGTCGCTTAAGTGTGAAGCCCACGGGCGAAAATGTAGTGGTGAATTCATGACGACGCCGCCAGTTTACACGTTGCTTGACTACACGACGGGGTATTTTGACTTTTTGACACGCACGCACGCACGCACGCACGCACCCACGCACGCACTCACACACCGGCTTGACACAGCGCACCCTATAGTGAAAAGCATTGGCATGCAGAATGAATACCAATGTTAATAGAAAGTGACACCATACGACACCTTTTCCCACCAAATAATATGAAAGTAAGGGATCATCAAATCTATTATTTGTTTTTTATATAGCGAATTGCATCTTGGTCACAAATCTTGCCACTGCTGAAGACAGTCTCGTGAATGCCTTTTAATTCAAATGTTATATTTCCGGTTCCTACTCCTTTTTATATCAACATATCATTTATTCTCAACAGTTAATATATTAATGCAAGATTTGATCACTATTTAAATCACTTTGAATAGGATTTGTATTGTAAAATATAAGTCGTAAAACTAAGTATATAAAGCGTACCTCTTTATCAGGATACATGATTTTTAGCTAAAGATATTTCTCCTCGAACCCTTCCGTTGTAATGACACAATTCAGTCATTGCTATATTGAAATTCCAGAATTTGCAGAAAACAGGCGGCAGCCTACAGCTAAAGTCACACGAATGTGCACTACAGCGGCCACACTGTCGCGGCACCGCGGCTGACGATGAAGTTATGCAAAGTGTAATTGGCGCGTCCTGTGGACCTCGTTAATCAAGCTGTCATGGTGGCGGTCGCAGCAGCCAATGGACGCACGCAGCCGCGAGGACGCCGTCCGCATCGGATGCGTTCAAGTCATTAGTATTACACTTGTTGTGGAGATGTTAGCATATGGTTGTCGTGTGTAACATACAGAGCAGCCTATCGACCGAGTTCTCGTTTCTGACTGCTTGCTCGCGTCGTCAGCGCGCTTCGTGATTCTCGGGTGAAGCGGCTTTGTGGCGTAGTTGTTGGAATGTCAAAGGAAATAACACTAGAAGTACTGAACATAATATAATTATATTATCATAAGTTCAGAGATACTGATTCGCTACTGTTGCTGCTGAAGGCTGCCTTGTGAACACCTCTACTCAGCTGCTGATTGTTTGTGATTATTTGTGCTGCGGCTGGTTTTGTGAAGACCTGATGCGAGTCTTCCATCGTCGCGATTGGGAATAATCGTATATGGCGGTGAATGCAGTCGTCTAAAGGCACCGCAACAAACGCCGACTGCTTTAAAAGAGTGAATTGGTGGTGTTATTTGATAGGGTAAATTGGCGGGGTGAAAGAGTCAGTCATTATGATGCCTGTGCTCACAAGTCGTAAACGTTCAAGCGGATTCAGTATCGACTCTATCATGTCGAGCTGCGGACGAGGATCGGGCAGTAGTCCACACACCGCTGTCCACACAACGTGCACCTGCCCCACGGATTCACGACCCATGTCCACTGCTGAACGGACATCGGCGCTCTCCTCGTACCAGCCGTCATCAGTGGGGACACACCTTCTCTTTCCCGGGACAGGGCTGGATAGTCGGTTGTGTTGCGACAATCGACTACAGTTGCCCGGAATAGACTGCAGTCCGGCGGCCTCGATCAACGCTAACATGCGACTCTTCTACAATGGCCTGCCGCTCAGTACGCCACCTAGCGCCGCCGTGTTGGCGGCAACACATGCTGGCGGATACACCGGCGGGAGCCTACAGTCGCAGCTAATGGGAGCGCCGCCCGCCAAGGAACAATTTCCTTTCTACACGTGGCTGCTGGCGCGGCATGGGAACTACCTGAGTCACACGATGCAGGGTGAGTAGACGACATGGCTAGATGACTCGGGATGTATTCTATATGTTGCCAGAAGCAAGTACCGTAAAGACCCTACAAATCGTGAAGAAACATGTGCTTTATACGTTTGTGCTTTATACGTTTTCTAATAGAAATTTCGATGAGCTACAAAATTTACCTACCATCGTGAAGCTGAGTCTACCAACCACATATACGTATTACAAATAGGGCATGAAAACATGTTCTGCTCTTAAAATGTTTAATAAAATATGTCTGCATTTATGTCCGCAATAGCCCTCAGTAAAGGTCGATATGACATTTCTGCTGCTAACAAAACAATGCCACCACTTTATTAAATTACAGTGGCAGTCGACTCTTTGTGATTGGATTCCAGGTTTATACTATGTGTGTGCATATATATATATATATATATATATATATATATATATATATATATATATATATATATATATATATATATATATATTATTTATATTTGTATATACATTATATATATATATATATATTTATATTTGTATATACATATATATATATATATATATATTTATACGTATATATATATATATATATGTATATATATATATATATGTATATATATATATATATATATATATATATATATATATATATATATTATTTATATTTGTATATACATTATATATATATATATATATATATATATATTTATATTTGTATATACATATATATATATATATATATGTATATATATATATATGTATATATATATATATATATATATATATATATATATATATATATATATATATGTATATATATATTTATATATATAGTTATAGATACATATATTTGTATATATATATATATATACATATATATATATATATATATATATATATATATATATATATATATATATATATTTTATATATATATATATATATATATATATATATATATATATATATATATATATATATTACGGTCATGTCACCACATTAATCGGATGACATAAATAAGTAAGTAATATTACGGTGGTCCAAGAATGCACCTAAAAAATTTACTACCTCTACTAAAGTCTACTTACCCTCCTATTGGGCCAATGGCAGAAAAACCCTGTACTCTAAACTCAAATCGCCGTACGGTCCACCCACTATATCATCAGATCTCTTGTTAGCAGATATTCCCCAAATCCCAAATGAGGAAATGTAAAATTTTCGTGTCTTATTCTTAACGGTTTCGGAGATAAAATTATTTTGGTGCCCGTTTTTCGTATAAATTACTAATTATTGTTACATAAATTATTTCGCGTCGTCACAATTTCATCAAAGTTTGTGGTCCAATAATTCAGTAATGAGTAGGCCTAAGACCTTGACATTTTTACGTGTGTTTATCCTGACCCATCGAAATAATATACACTTTGACTTCCAATCTGGAACCTGTGAAAATGTGTACAACCATAGTGGCCGATTTTTAAAGTACTGTGTTTAAGGCCTACAAAACAGCACTTATGTATGTGATATCTACACTGTATTTCACGAATCACCAGTCTGTTTCATTAGCAGTACATGAAGGTTGCGTTTTTTAAATACTCTTTAATACAAACTTATTAGATATATAGTCTATACAATATAGAAAATTAGCCTATGAAATGTTTTTTTTTATTTTTGAAAGGCTATAACTACAACATTTATCAACCAAAATCCAATAACAACTCAGTGACCAACTCAGTGACCAACCAGCACTAGCTGCTATAATGAGAGGTTGTCTGATTTGTGCAAAAATATCTCAGTTATATTTGCACTGCTAGTCGAGTGGCGTGATTGTCTGTACAAGCCAACCGCTGCAGTCACAACACATTTATTGCTATCGTATATAATAGAGACATTATTTTGATGGCAATGGAAGTAGTAGTAGTAGTAGTAGTAGTAGTAGTAGTAGTAGTAGTAGTAGTAGTAGTAGTAGTAGTAGTAGTATATATATATATATATATATATATATATATATATATATATATATATATATATATATATATCAAATTATCATTGCCACTTTGGATTAACTAAACGATTCCTAACTTTATGAACTTAGACGAACAACTAATTTAGTATCATAACAATCGTTTATTGTGTCTCCAGCTTGTAAACTTATAACTATTTAAATATACATACGTTACATGTATCACGTAAATATGACTTGCTTTGCGTAATACAGGCCGATATAAACATGTTTAATGATTTTATTGATAAATTGTCAACTCTTGCTGTAGCCGTTCGCAACATGTTCAAACATATTTTGTCTCTTTCAGGTTCCGATAATTCATATTTGTTCCCATTCCGCAAGCAGAAGAGGATCCGCACAGCGTTCTCTCCCTCGCAACTATTGCACCTCGAGAAGGCTTTCGAGAGGAACCACTACGTCGTTGGGCAGGAGAGGAAAGATCTTGCATCCGAGCTGAGTCTCACCGAAACGCAGGTGAGTCCACGTTGAAGTAATCGTCTGGCTGCCGTCGTAGACTGGTGCGGTTCATTGGCGTCCCCATCATTCTCATCATCATCATCATCATCATCATCATCATCATTACAAACAACATCTATATATGAGTTGAGTGGTTTCATTCCACGCTACATAGGAACGAACCTATTGATTTGTGTTTGTGTCAAGGAAGACAGTTTTAAAATAAATTACTATCCTAGAATCCTTGTTTTCACTCTCCACTGAACAATCTCTCTTATATATTACTTTGTTATTTTGTCATAATGATATGTGTGCTTCGATTTGTTTCGCAAATATAATAAATAAAAAAATAAAAAATAAAATATATATAATATATATATATATATATATATATATATATATATATATATATATATATATATATATATATATATATATATATATATATATATATATATATATATATATATATAAAATAATGATAATGATGATTGCCACAGCCTAGTGACGGAGTTTACCAGGAAACACATTAATTTGGAAAAAACATTATGAGTGTTTAATATTTATTGATGTCGGTAAACTGATAAATTAAATTGGAAAAATAATATGTGAAGATCTGGTTAACACACCACTTCAGGTATCGTTTGCTGCGTCAGATCGCAATTCGAGGAAAATAAACGCAAATGAAAAGTCGTGTTATAGGCGTGTGTTACACAAAACACAGACACTACATCAGCAAAAACAACCGTTCATCAGAACCAACTGAGCCTGTGATTAGAAATAATTACTTTCTATTTACCATCAACCAGATCCTGGGATGCCCGGCTCCCTGGCGCGCTGGGACGACACAACACTGGCAGTGAAGCCCGGGGCAGTTTGTAATGCAATTTCCTAAAGTCTCATCAACGTGTTTGTAACTGGGAAAATATCCCGCGATTTTTGGCTCACTGTGCACTGGTCCTGTGATTACGCCACATCCGGGGTAATGTAAAATTTTTTGCAAGATTGTATATTTCGTATATTCCATTCAAATGTTGTCGCAACGCAGTGCAATAATAATTAATAACCTTGACATATAACACATCCTCGGGATCACCTACATATATGATATATGCCATTCGGATGAGTAACGTAATATACGACAACACTTTGTATGTGTCTATCATTGCTATTATACTGTTGATGTTCTCTCCACAGCGGTCGAAGCAACTGTTAAGATGCTGTCCATGTGTCCATAAATTAGAGTGAATGTCATCCACCTTAGCATCGTTAGAATTCAGCCCACTCAACGACGATACTTGCGTCCAAAATAGCAACTGAGTGAATCAAGTAAACGAAGACACCTTCGATGTGTTCTCTCGTCTACACCTCACTCGAAAGCCTCTAAACACTATATATGTTCTTCGGTGTGTTCTCTCGTCTACACCTCACTCGAAAGCCTCTAAACACTATGTATGTTCTTCGGTGTGTTCTCTCGTCTACACCTCACTCGAAAGCCTCTAAACACTATGTATGTTCTTCGGTGTGTTCTCTCGTCTACACCTCACTCGAAAGCCTCTAAACACTATGTATGTTCTTCGGTGTGTTCTCGCGACTAGGATCAACTGCCTTCTGCGCCAAACGCACATCTTACCTGGTATTTATTATAAGGCGCCAACGCACATTTTACTTGGTCTGTGTAAGGTGCACTGACATGATGTTAAAGGGGCTAGTTAATTTAATAACATTTTGATTGTCAGCACAATGTTTTTCTGAAAACATCACGATTCGGAATCACTTTATATCTGCTATACATCGTAACAGCCGAGAGTGTAACAAGATTTAAACAATTGGTCAATCATAGACCAATTGTGCGGTGAAATCGAAACAGCTTTGTAAAAAAACACAACAAAAGTCTACTTGTGGCAAAAGACAACGCCATGAGTTTTATGACGACCTCATTACTGTGAGGGCACTATTTCGCACGCTGGGTGGGGCCATTTTCTTGTCAGAAATAAATAGGTTTGACGCGAAATTGCTACTCATTTATAAACGCCCTGTATCTAAGTGTGTTCATTTATAAACGCCCTGTATCTAAGTGTGTTCATTTATAAACGCCCTGTATCTAAGTGTGTTCATTTATAAACGCCCTGTATCTAAGTGTGTTCGTGCGAAACGGGTTCTCACTGTTCGTGTCGTCTAATTTATGATTGCAAAAGCTGCACGCGATAAATCATTGACCAATGACAGTAGGACAACTGAGTCGATTCTGGTTCCCCATTGTTCTATGGCATATGTTTTTTTTTTGTTTCGGTTTCGTTAATGGAGCGCGGTAGCGTAGCGATTAGAATATCGGGCTCCCAATCTAAAGAACCCGGGTTCGAATAATCTTGCTGCCGTCTCGGAGCTTTGGCAATTTCGTCCATCCACAGTTCACTCAGCTGTATAAATGAATACCTGGCTACATACAAAGATGGATAGCTTAACGAATAGTCTTCGCGCAGTAATTGCAGAGTGGCTGAATGCTTCCCAGAGAAGTCGAAATGGCGTTGAAATGAACAGGTCTGCCAGGTGTTGAAGGGTAAAGCGCTGTGAACAGTCCCAAGGACTAGACATTGCGCTATGCATGAACGTACCTTTAATTATTGTAGCACAACAAAGAAGGCAAGTGCTTCAACAACGCCAGGTCACCAATACTAAGCATGTGTACACGTAACAAATAGCAAGAATAATTCAAGAATACTATTTTTCTTCGCTATTATTTACAATATAGAAATAGATACAATACACACCAGATGGCAGATATATATATATATATATATATATATATATATATATATATATATATATATATATATATATATATATATATATATATATATATATATATATATATATATATATATATATATATATATATATATATATACAACTGTGTTCAAATTTCAGAGCAGAAGTGACGACACAAAATTTACCATTATAAAGAAATACAAATTTAACCCCGACATTTCAATATCTATATATAACGCAATATCTTGAAAATTACTGATCCGATTTTCATAAAAAAGGTGTATTCCCTTAACAATCTCAATTAGCTCAATCAACCTGCCTGCCTGCCTGCATGCATGCCTCCCTGCCTGTCTGTGTGCGTGTTTATATATGTCTGTATATTTGTATATCTGCTGTACGTGCCTACCATGTATACTCACAGTATAACACGTACTGTATATAGCTACTGCATAAATATATGATTGATTAATTTATTGATTAAAGTTAAGTTATTTTGACGATACTACCACAAGAAGCGATCCTATTTTGTCAAGTCACTTAACGTAAATGCTACAATAATATCGTTGCAAACATTTTCAACAATAAAAAGTACTGTCCATTGTTGAAGTAGGACACTGTTGCAAACAATTCCGAAGCCTTCCATATGTCCAGCCCATAAACACATCGAGCAGTTCTACATACACAATTTACGAGCTGTCAACTTGACGCATAAATATTTATACATTGATCAATCAAAAGGTCTTGATGATTTCGCAATGACGCCACTATAAATTCGCAAAATACAACAGTAATATACACAATGGACCAAATCTAAGCAATTACTTTTATAGTCATTATAAATCGCTGAATGGTACGCCTATAATCAATCAAAAGTGTGTTACTTAAACAACGCCAGCACAAACTAGGCCAGTTTCTCTCAAATTTACTTTCACGAGACAGGCATTTGTACGAAACTGAGGAAATTGAAACGCACACGGTGCGAATACTGACAGGTGAAACGCACGCAGCTGGTGATTTCCTAAGGACACCTGAAAGGGAACGTGAGAAACTGAGACAGACATGATTGATGGCCGACAAGAAACGTCGAGATAATGATAGCTTGGCGAACGATTATTGGAGGGTGCAGATTTGCAGGAACAATACCTAGTGTGTTTCCACTGGTGTATTCTTTGACCAAACATTCAATATTATAGAAAACAGCCTAATATACATTTATAAAACTGGAGACACTGGCAATGCAAAACATCAATTACCAGTTAAAAAAATCTTGGTGCGCGAATATTGATCAAAGATCGGGCTGGGGTTTTAAAACAACATTATTCTAGCGAGGATCGCGTTTATTAGAACGCATATTATATATATATATATATATATATATATATATATATATATATATATATATATAAATATGTTTGTGTATATATATATATATATATATATATATATATATATATATAATTATTTATATATATATATATATATATATATATATAATTATTATATATACAGCTGTGTATATAAGCCCCTACATAATATATATTATGCGTGTGTGCGTGCGTGGCGGCGGTAGCGACGACGGCAATAGTGGCAGCGGCGGCAGCAGCAGTAGTAGTTGTAGCGATCTGATTAACATTACCATTATATACAGGGGACAAAGCCTCAGAAACTCATATGACATTGTCATGCTGACAGTTTGTGTAACAACAAAAAGAAGACACGGAAACAATGACGAATGTACCACACTTGTCACTGATTAACGACGCCAGTCGAGGACGGAGGTAGGACAGTTTTCGTACGCATACATCAGCGTCTTTGACGGGATAACTCGACGCGGTGACAAGGCGACAAGGGCGGAGCACGGCGCCAAATGATAATGCTGGGTGTCGCCGGACGACACCTGCTCTGTCAGGCGCCACAGCTTAATCAAGTGTGACAATGGGCCGCGGCCACGATGACGATTACATAGTTGGTCACTGTCTCGTGGCCACCCCGGGCAACTGACGAGATGGATGGAGCGAGCCGTGACGTGATCAAGTCACCAAGAGGACGACTCCGCCCAGATAATCAGCCAACTGGGTCTACACAGGCATTAACCCAAGAATATCCTTCACGTCTTCACAGTTCACTGTTTTAAGCCTCCTAGATGAGACTGTCGTCAGTGGATGACGTTACGACGTTCTAGACGATATTACATCATTTGCTGGCTATTGTCAGCTATCGGCAGTGACGTGTTCACATTTAGTCTGGATGCACCTGTGAGCGGACGGCCGATACACCAGTGCGTGATTCTAGGAAGCACAGTTACAGGACTTCGTGCACAGTGTCTACAATGCATATTACAGTGTTTTTAACATGTACCTACTTCTTTTATGATATACACGTTGGTTGAAGTGGCGATTGTATCAAAATACAAAGCATGTATAAAAAACGTGTGTCCAGTAACACACCACGGGATATGTTTGGATATATCAGTATATAAAATAGAGAGGACATTGCTGATACTTTAGATGCAAGGTATCGTTGTACAGGAGCCTGGTGGACCGCAACGTGGCCAAAATAGTTTTCCTGCCGTGATAAAAATGTACTACTGCGAAAGCTAAGACGCTGCAATGTTGTACCAAGAAGACTTTCATTGAACAACTTCTTTGTAAGCAGAATGCACTATGGGATCAATAAAATGTGTCGAGATACATCGTCAGTAAACGGTTGACGAGAGGCCGATTAGTAGATTACTAAGAACAATTATCAACGAAACCGGGATTGTACATAGAAACAAAGTTTCATAAGGAAATAACAATTAACATATACTATTATACAGTATTAATGGATGCAGCATCACAGTCGGCATATATGTGAGAAACAAACAACACACATTAGACAAACTTGAACGACAGACAGGGTGTGATATAAAGGATGATGTTCTTATATGACACGTGGTATTCTTATAGCAGTATCTTATAAGAACACCATGTATCTTACAAGAACACCATGTGTCTTATTGTAAGACACATGGTGTTCTTATTAGATACATAATGTTCTTATAATGTACATGACGTTCTCTAAGACACGTGACGTTCTTGTAAGACACGTGATAGTTATGCAGGCATATTTATCACACATGTATAACCGATTTATCGCCACAGCAGTTCCTACAGCGATGGTACTGCTACTGTGGCAATAAACAAAACATATCGCAAAATTACACGTTGTAAGCAGCAACACCTTCCGGTTTCTGTTGTGACTTGTAATCCAATATTGACTACATGTTTCATCAGGGTTTCTTAGTCACACGGTGCACTCTCTATACCAAGCACTTAAGTATACTTTTAAATCATGCAGTGTATAGATTAATTGCCGGCCAGATTGCCAGGCGATGCTGCTAACCTTTGTGATTAGTACGTTCAGATTTATCAACGAACGGTATCTGACAGACATCTTGACTGCAGGACTGTCGACTGATACGGGCCAGATGTTACAACAGTCATTCGTCATGTCTCAACGAGCCACTTTCCGGTTATTACCACCTCCAGTTGCTGTCATAACAGCAATCGTTTCTGTGATTTGATAACAGATATTGGTGTGCTTTTGCATTTTTGGAATGTGTGTTCTTATTGTTGTCGTTGCAGAATTAAATGTTTAACGTTTAATCTTCTCCCGCCGGTCGTTTCGGGACACATCCGCACAGGCGTGTGCGGATATGTCCCAGTTATGTACGCATGGTGATGCTGTTATTGGCACTTTTCTTGTCCCACTTCAGTTTATTTTAGTATTCTAACATGCACTGCAATACTATGAAGCAAGTTATCCAGCAACAACGAATTTTGTTAAACTGTCTATCAATCAGTGAACTAAAACACAATTTTTTTTACAATTTGGTGTAGTAGGTATGGCATAAATGCAATTTGCATTTAATGCAAAGCAAAAAATGGAATGTCATCACCAAAAAGAACCCCAATACTATTAATAATAATGAATTCACACTGATCAAATATGTAGTTATAAAATGTATTAGACATCCCAATTAAAACCCAAAATCCAATTTTGTCTAAATATCTAGGTTTACAATATGTGGCCATCTTAAACTGGTGCGTGTAATTTTCCATTAAAACATATCCTCTCCAGAACACCAACACCCCAATGTCAAACAGTAAAAAGCCAGTAGTTAGTGCACATTAATATGTGATATTCCAATACCAGAGTCTGCATACTTTGTCGTTTGGGATGTGTTGGATATTGTTATAAGTTTAAACATGGTTCTAACTGCTCTTGCTATAATTTATGTGTGTTAAATGGAATATCCTCTCCAAAACAACACCGAGTAGCATACATATATACACATAACTATGTCCAATGTCCCTGTATTGGCTTTGGCTATGTCAGAGTAAACGGGCATAATCTAAAAATATGTAGAAACCATATGTTATGCAAGTATTATTTCACTATAATATATTTGTCAACGGCCCTACGGGCTATTGCTGATATGAAGAAGATTATAAAAGGGTAAGTAGTTAGCACTGTATTATTAAAAACTCTATTAAATAAAGTTGTGCAACCATCAAGTATATTATTTTGCTTCCAACGATTGAATATTGTGTCTTATCGATTGGAAAACTGGGAAATAATAATATTATGGTTTTTACATGCGTTAAACTGATGTGCTGGAGAGGGCATTTGCTTTTCGCATTTACTATAACTAATAGTAAATACTAATAGTAAATGATTTGAATACGTTTACAGCTGTGTTGACATGTCAGTCAAACTTAACAATGTATTTAGCCTGTTGTATCAATGTATTTAGCTGATATTGGAACAAATAAGGTTAGTTGACGATTTCTTATAATTTTCATCTAGTTTTCAATGTTATAAGAAGCTTCCAAGTCAGAAATTGTGAACTATTGAATAAAACATTACACTTTTCAGTGCATTAAGCATCTTTGTTGAGTAATCGTCATTCTACGTTGCTGTAGAATTATGACTTGTAACATTGATCAATTGCCACACTAGCATATGTCCTATCCAGAACATTTGGGCAATGCTGTTGTAATATGGTATATCTTTGAATTTTGGTTGCCGACGTGTCAAGACAACTTAACAATGTATTTGCCGTTTTAGCAATGCATTTAGTTAACATTGAAAAGTAATGAGGTTAGTTAATAAAGAATGTTATATAACATTAATCTGGTTGTCAATGTTTTAGGAAGCCCGTGTGTTAGAATTTTGGGTGTAATCCCAGAATTATGACTTTTTTTTATCAAATAACTGTTCACATAGGCAACCAGCGTATTTATTTTCACTGCAAGAAAACGTAGTCAGCTTCATTCATATCAATCACTCAATCCTCTTCGTGCCAGGTGGCACATAGGATTTCAACAAGAGAACGTCACTGTTGTCGGTCTGCAGCCCGTTTGGTGATGGTGTCCCATGTCAGGCCGCATTCTTTCATCTCAGTTTCCATTGTTCGTCTCCATGTTTCTTTTGGGCGACCACGCCTCCTTCTACCATCTGCTGTCCAGAATGAGGCTGTCTTGGGCAGTGCGCCTGGTGACATTCGGCACTCGTGCCCAAGCCATCTCCATCTTCGCCTCTTGATCTGTATGGCCAGGGATGTTGCGTCTGTTTTGCGGAGCAGCTTTTCATTGATGATGGTGTTGGGCCAAAATACCCCTAGGATCTTCTGTAGACACCTGTTTTGGAAGGTCTCAAGCTTGTGTGCTAGCTTGGCTGTCAGTTTCCAGCACTCGGAGCCATAGAGAAGTACACTGAGAACATTACTATTGTACAGTCTCGGTTTTGTTTTCAATATCAGTTGCTTGGATTTCCAGATGGACTTCAGCATCGCGAAAGTCTGGCTTGCCTTTATGATTTTAGCCATGGCATCTTTTGTAGAGTCTCCATCTGTCATGATTTTGCTTCCCATGTATGCAAAGTCCTGAACCTCTTCCAAGGCATCACTGTTGATTATGGTAATGGGGTTTTCTTATAGTTGTTCCTCATCAGTTTGGTTTTTTGTTGTGTTAAGCTTTAGCCCGATCTGTGGAGCTGTTGTTGTGAGTTTGTCCATATTTTCTGTCATGTCCTTGAATAGATAGCAGTCCGATATCATCTGCATAGTGCAAGTCTTCCAGGATTGAGGTAGGTGTCCATCTGATGTCCCTATTTCCATCTTTGATGATTTCTGTCATCAGCCAGTCAATGGCGACGATGAACAGAAATGGCGAGAGAATGCATCCCTGCTTTACTCCGGATTTGATGCTGAAGCTGTCTGTCAGTTGGATGTTATAGGCGATTTGGCAGTGGACGTTTGTTTAGAGTATCTTGATCAAATTTACCATATTCTGTGGGATCCCGTAGTGACGCAATATTCTCCACAAGGATTCTCTGTGAAGGCTGTCAAAGGCCTTTTCAGAGTCAATGAAGGCCATTGTAGGTCGTACTGTTCCATTCCGTGCTTTGTTCCAAAATCTGCCGTAACGTGAAAATGCGGACGATGCAAGACTTGCCTCTTCTGAACCCGGCCTGTTCCTGACTGAGGATTGTGATAATCTCGTTATGGTATATTTTTTTATTCCCAGAGTTAAAACAAATGTCGGAACAAGGACCGCTCAAACTCGGTGCAACTCACTCATGGTTAGCGTTAACCCGGCAGGAAAAATAATAACATTCTGACATCATCTGAAGACCCACCTTTTTGTCCTCACTGGTGATATTTTTAAGTCGTGCCTATGCACCTAAAAGAGTTACTAAAAAAATAAACCATTTGCAACTACAACTAAGAATATCGCGCCAGTGGTTTGCTAGGAAAAAAGTATTTAACACATAGCCTTTTAATTTCATGGGCCGCGCCATAATGTTAGATAACACTACATCACGAGTGTCATAGTCAAATGAAAATATATTTGTATACACCTATCCCTATATTGCCAATAGGATATGTCTATGCTGTTTGCGTCAAAGCTCAACGTATGTAACATATTTTGGCCTTTGTTTACTAAACTAGTTGTCTTTTTGTCAAAATAGAACATTTGTTTGAGACTTTGCGTTGGTTCTGTGTATGCCGGCCTCGCTTAATACGTCACGCGTAGTGTAGGCTGCCCGATTTTCATAGAACTGAGCATGCGCTAAGTATTAATATTAATGTGTTTTGTTTCGTATATTGTAGGTGAAGGTATGGTTCCAAAACCGAAGAACGAAATACAAACGCATTCAGACGGAGGACGATGACTCGTCAGCCGAACAGAGAAGTTCAGACAACGAAACCGAAGACGGAAACACGTTACTGGTGGAGACATCTGACATTAGCAGAGACAAGCAATCGCGACACGAGCGCGACTCGTGTTCAGAGAGCGAGTACATTGATGTAGACAGTCCACGTCCGAACGTTGAGCAAGTCGTGTTGGAAGGACGGGTCACGTGAGAAGTCGTTCTACTGCCTTACGGTATTAAGTGGACTCTTCACTTGCGACGTAATGAAATATCGGTTATTCCGGTTGGCCTAGGCGAGGACATAGGTAGGTAAAGAAGCAAAACGGGCTAATATCTGGCCTTAATGTCATACAACGAACGAATGTGTGTGTGTGTGTGTGTGTGTGTGTGTGTGTGTGTGTGTGTGTGTGTGTGTGTGTGTGTGTGTGTGTGTGTGTGTGTGTGTGTGTGTATATATATATATATATATATATATATATATATATATATATATATATATATATATATATATGTATATATCTATATATAACTATATATAACTATATATATATATATATATATATATATATATATATATATATATATATATATATATATATATATATATATATATATATATATATATATAGTTTTAAAAACGACGGTCTTTCCTTGGCATGAACTCATTAATATGACGACTAGTGACTCCCCGGCCAGCCCAACAGGAAGAAGCAGCAGTGTATGTGTATCTCTTTGGGACTCAGATGGTGACAACTCATAGAACGGTTGCATCGACCGTCACATCTACACGGAGAAGTTGTAATCTGGTCGACCCAAAAATGGAATCGCTTCATGGGGTCCATATTGATAAGTGCCTTCTTTATAATGTGCAAAGTACAGTTGATACTGAGTTTTTTAGTCGCACTTCGTATCTGCCGCAGCGAGTTAGTAAAGACCACGTGTTCGGCTATGTTGTGGAGTGTTGGCAGAAACCTTTATACTGACTCCGTACCAGCCAAAGCAGTTCAAGTTTGTGTCTTGTTTGTTCGTCATGTCATGTGTCGACGTGCATTAGGTGAACATTCGGCACGACTGTAAATAGATGTTGCATACTACAGAATAAAGAATACGATGCAAACAAACTAGGATTTCCCATGATCACGAGCACGGGTGGAGGGTTATGTGAAAATAAAGTTATATTTATACCGATCACCTTCTCCGTTTGACGTACGACGTCGCAATTAATATGTCAACATTTATACCATTTGATAGCTGATCAATTCATAACTATGGGTATATTAACTAAACTATTTAATTTAATCTTAACAATATGAATACCAACATCAGTGTACCCGGTACCTGCATGCAAAAGCACACACCCTTTCATGGTTGAACCATGACTCTCTTAGCCACCAACGCCTTCATCACGACATGCCCTACGTAATCTCCTGTTTAACTACACTTTATCTTGATTTGTAGACAAATTAATTTTTTTGTTATTTTCAAATTTTTATGTGATCAGCTGAAAATAATATGATAGCACCAATTAAATATATACGGTGTCAATAAGGCTAGTTTATTGTTACGACACGTAATGCAATTGTTCTCATTCAATTATTGGATATTATTTCCCAGTACGACATTTAAGTATTATTTATTTCAATTATTTAAATATTATTTATTTCAACATGTAAATATTATTTATTTCAACTATGTGGCCTACATTGTTTCATATGCATACTTACGTGGCCCCGGAAATGTCCTATTGTTGAAACTTTAAACGATTTTAAACTCGATCAACATATTTGTTATAGTTCCACACACATATATATATATATATATATATATATATATATATATATATATATATATATATATATATATATATATATATATATATATATATATATATATATATATATATATATATATTTAGAGTGACCGCCAAGATTGAAGGTTTTTTAATAAAATTGTTTTACCAGAAGATCTCAGGTTTGACCACAATGTGGCTTTATTAGTCGAAGTCCATACTCATTAAAACATCTGTACCACAACTACTCTACTACAGTTCTTCTACAGGTCTCCTCTTACAAGGTTTTATCAGTTGCTTTTATAGCAAACGTTTTATATACATTAACACACGTTATAATCTGCAAATTCAGCAGTTATTGATTCTACCTACACAGACAAGCAGGTGTTGATTCAAGATGCTGATATGTTAATATTATTCATGAAGTGCATACGTGTCTGCATTCCATATTCTGCCAACTAATTCGTAATATGTTTGAATGTACGTGACTTAGTGCCCTGCAAGCCGACCTCAAGTGAATTTCGCGGGCCGGGCCTGGACCTACATTTTGCGTCCCTGGGACATTCTATTGTCTAGGTCTTCCCTCCAAATCTTAACAGCCTGAATGACCTGCCCACTGGCCACTGCCCAGTGCCTACCCCATTTGGTAGTTGGTACTTTTCAATTGTGTGAACTAGTATCTACTGTTTAGTGTCTACAATTTCCCCTGAACCTGATGTGTTTCAGGCTAGTCACTGCAGGCCTGCTGGAAATGCCACTTGGTGTCTATGCCAGTGGGTGCCATTTAAGTGAAATATATAAGTTAGGGTTAGATAAATAAAATGTCCTACCCTAACCATAAACCAATAAATTAAGGCCATACATAAAAATATGACACTTAATAGTAATGACAATAAAAAGTTGATTATTTTTCTTCAGGATATTCGTCCGTTTGATTGTGCTGGATTTCTAGAACTCGTCCAGCACACTATGGACAGTAGACACCAGACTAGTAGACATTATACAATGTTCATGTTTTACTTTTTATTATGTTATTTAATAAAACAATACGTATGTATTACAGTTTATTTGTGTTTCATTTTTAAATATAAGATAATTGTATGGCTTGCGAGCCGCGGGCTTACCCGTCTTTTGCCCACGGGTATGGATCCGGCCTGGGCCTGAAATGTGCGGGCCGGGCCGGGTCTGGGCCAAACAATAATGGTCTGGGCCGGGCCTGGGCCTATATTCTAGTTTGCGGGCCTGGGCCGGGCTGGGCTTGACGAATTTTTGCGGGCCTGGGTTCTACCTGCTAATTAATTAAGTAGATGTAAGATGTAGTAATCATAATAGACATGTAGATTAATGTTCGATAGAAGTAAGTTTCCTTCTACGTGCTAATCCCCTAATCTTACCACGGTTGGACGAAAATCCTTCCGAGGACACTGGGGACACACGATCGTGCCATGACTGGGCTTTGTTCTTCAGACAGCTGGGTTAAATTACCTCATCAATCATGGTACAACCAACCATCAGAAAGTTTATATAGAATTTTAGAAATATGTCAGAACGTATCCGAAAGTATTTAAAACTGTACAGAAGCAATCCGCACTACAGTCGACGGCCTTTCTCTTTAAATGGTGACGTTGACGGTGATAGCCCTCCAAGCAATTATGTCATTTGCAGTTATCAGCCGCTTGATGTCACTGACTGGTCTTTCAAGCCATATGTATATACTCTTAATGTATTCAATTATTTGCCTGCATCGAGTTTTATGCTATTCGATGTTTCCTTCAATAACTTTTTTGCAATCTAATTGTTTCTCAATACATTATGTTCTAGAAAACTGTCTTCTTGTTATCGTTTTCATTAATTGTCTTTGCTGTCTTGCGCTTTGCACAACTTCATCATTTGCAGTGTGTTCTCACGAGAAACCATACTTCTTTTGCTGCTAATCGATCTTCCATACCCTTATTTATTGTAATATAACAATGCAGATCACACATAGTTCATGAGGACTTTTATATCCTGTTCTACAGTTTTGTATTTCTTTTCTTCAGAATGCTTGACATGTCAAGGAATATTTTCTTTGCTATTGCAACTTTTTTCTTAATTACTTGATCACATCTGCTGTCTGATGTTACAATGTTACAATGCTGCCCAACTAATGCATTGACTTGACTCATCTTCTCTCTTATAACTATTATGTTGTTGTCCAAATCCATATTGTTCCTCTGATATATATATATATATATATATATATATATATATATATATATATATATATATATATATATATATATATATATATATATATATATATATATATATATATATATATATACACACACACACATATATATATATATATATATATATATATATACACACACACACACACACATATATATATATATATATATATATATATATATATATATATATATATATATATATATATATATATATATATATATATATATATATATATATATATATATATATATCCAAACAACAGAGGTATGTGCCCGAATGGTGTTTCGCTGAGCGATCGTTCAAAATAAAATGAAGGAGAGCCAAGAAAAAGGATGAATAAACTGTATTTATAAGACCTTGAATTCAGCTTGAACTAACTATGCGGTCCACTGGTGCATTCCTCGGATACGGCTGCTTCCAATAGTGACACGGGCGCTAGCGGTCTGAACATACACATTGTGAAGCGGCATTACGTGGGCAACATCCATTTTAAATGACTAATGACGACTTCATTGACGTTCCTCTGCTAGGTGTGTGTTCGTGGGTGGCAGTCGCATGTTTCTGTTTACTCAGTAAACGCATTAATTACAACATTATTGCGGCTCAAAGAGGCGAATTTCAATGATTAAGATCAACGACAAGCGAAGATAAATTAAGTTACTAAAAGATGTAAACCCAAGAAAGAGTAATGATGTAGTAAAATATGAGCTATTCAGCGACAAAAAAGACAGAGTCAGTTACACATCGATGGTTAACGGCATGAAAAAGATGAAGAATTAGTCGAGAGAAAAAATGTCATAGATAGTCTGTGAATGTGTTTATAAAGCTAAATGGTTAAGGCGTGGTTGATCGTGTATCACTAGGGGGGAAGGAATGAGGCAGGCTGGCAAGCAGGCAGGCAGACAGGTTGGCAGGCAGGCAGGCCGGCAGGCACAGTATGGGCAGATAGAACGGAGATATGTTATGGTTTACACGCTTAATTTTTATAAGGCTGGTAAGTGATAACACATCCCCCTCTGCCCGTGAATCTGACCTTGGGAGATTACTATTTAGTAACTACTGCGATGGAACCATTTAGCTACTTTGTCAACATGTTTAATACATACAAGCCTGTTTCAAAACGAGTTTGGCATTTCTCAAGGTTCATCCTAGCGTGGAAGTGTTAGGCCATGAAAGAAGGCACACATTTCTCAAGGTTCATCCTAGTGTGGAAGTGTTAGGCCATGAAAGAAGGCACACATTTACATTCGACAACTGACATATTGTTTAATTTTGGGAAGTTAACTTCAGATACGTTGCATGCATCCAAAGAGACGAATCTTTTGACGTATACATGTACGCCTCTTTCTTTTTCAAGAGACCACACCGCAGGATGTTTGTGTGATTAATGATTAATTCACAAGAGCAGGTTGTTAAAAACTAATTTAGCATCAAACAATCATTAGACAAATGTCTGGCAACTATAGCTAGTGTTGTCGGGACGTATAATTTGTCTTTTGTGGACTCGTTAGTCACATGCCATTCATGTCGCGTCAGCGATGCTGTCACTTATTGAATGGGGAAAATCCACGAGTGTCAGGCAAATACAACGGCCTTAATGTCCGGTTAGCAGCTCTTACTACGGACGACTACACTTAGGTTTGCATAAAACCACAGATCTGCACGTGTGTGTGTGTGTGTGTGTGTGTGTGTGTGTGTGTGTGTGTGTGTGTGTATGCGTGCGTGCGTGCGTGAGTGAGTGAGTGAGTGAGTGAGTGAGTGAGTGAGTGAGTGAGTGAGTGAGTGAGTGAGTGAGTGAGTGAGTGAGTGAGTGAGTGAGTGAGTGAGTGAGTGTTACAGTCAATCTGCGTAATCAGTCATTTCGCGTAATGACTTACATGTTTAGGCATTACGCGAAATGACTGTTTTACTCAGGCATTTCGCGAAATGCTTGAAAATTTCAGTCATTACGCGAATTGACTAGAAATAAGGCACTGTTGTTACACAGTTTGACTGGTGACCATTTCAGTCATACTGTGTAATAACAATATGTGTCTTTTGTCATTATATATTGTTCCAATGTTAATTGTGCATTAATGTCAGCTCTCATAATTCTTCAGACATTCACATTACTCAAGTTAATAAACACAGTAAATAAATACGTGCTATATATTTGCAAATGGCAACATCTGGGCATAAAACTCTAACCCTCCCCCAGACAGTTTGATTGACAGCTATCTCACTAGTGTTCTCTGATTTGAAGGACAGATATTGGATGACCCAACAATTCTCCAACTGTGAATTGCTACACTACTACACAGTCAGCAAGTACCAATTTTTAACTGTAATTTCTTATGCTGAACATTGCTGAACTGTTGCAAGTTGCAGAATCATAATAAAGTTATATGTTGTTCAATGAGACAGTGTTGTTGTGTCTCAAGTATGTATGTAACATTTAATTTAAATACACAGTAGAAGACAAATTATAATTGATACTTCACTGTGTTTGCTCTGGGTATAAATGACACAAAGTGCACCTAGTGGTAATGGGTCATTGAATCTCGGAATAAAAACATAAATTTGATGATAAATGGTTTCGATCATGTGGAGTAACTTCAATTCATTGTGTTCTATACGATCCAAACCAAAGTGAACCCGAACAATAATTTAAAATCATAATTTCATCACAATATAAAACATATTTTTGAGTGTGAGAAATAGATAGCTACCAGGTGGCAATTTCTTAAAATATCTGGCTATTTGAAGAATGGAAAAGTAGAAACTGTGATCTTTTTAAAACATGTTGTTGCCATGGAAACGGCAGCCATATTGAATTGGCCTCTCAGCAACTGTTAGATAAAAACACAAAATGTTTCCATCAAAATATTTTTTTTGACATGAAGCCATTTGAATAGTGAATCCAAATATGGTGCATTAAACAGGCATTGTACCTGCCTTTCATATAAACAAATTAATTAGAATTTTAGGTCCATGGCCACATAGCATTTTTTTACTGCTAAATGTAGGCCACCTTTCACAATGTACCAACTTTGACAGCGTACCAATATTCACCATCAAAACAACATATATCATCACAGCAAGCACACACACACACACACACACACACACACACACACACACACACACACACACACACACACACACACACACACACACACACACACACACACACACACACACACACACACACACACACACACACACACACACACACACACACACACACACACACACACACACACACACACACACACACACACACACACACACACACACACACACACACACACACACACACACACACACACACACACACACACACACACACACACACACACACACACACACACACACACACACACACACACACACACACACACACACACACACACACACACACACACACACACACACACACACACACACACACACACACACACACACACACACACACACACACACACACACACACACACACACACACACACACACACACACACACACACACACACACACACACACACACACACACACACACACACACACACACACACACACACACACACACACACACACACACACACACACACACACACACACACACACACACACACACACACACACACACACACACACACACACACACACACACACACACACACACACACACACACACACACACACACACACACACACACACACACACACACACACACACACACACACACACACACACACACACACACACACACACACACACACACACACACACACACACACACACACACACACACACACACACACACACACACACACACACACACACACACACACACACACACACACACACACACACACACACACACACACACACACACACACACACACACACACACACACACACACACACACACACACACACACACACACACACACACACACACACACACACACACACACACACACACACACACACACACACACACACACACACACACACACACACACACACACACACACACACACACACACACACACACACACACACACACACACACACACACACACACACACACACACACACACACACACACACACACACACACACACACACACACACACACACACACACACACACACAACACACACACACACACACACACACACACACACACACACACACACACACACACACACACACACACACACACACACACACACACACACACACACACACACACACACACACACACACACACACACACACACACACACACACACACACACACACACACACACACACACACACACACACACACACACACACACACACACACACACACACACACACACACACACACACACACACACATTAAACTATACCAAGCCAAGGTATAGTTTGATCGTCGTAATGCAACTGTTTTGCCCTTGCCTGGGCGTTTCTTCCCGATAATTTTAATATTTTGTAGCGTGCTCAACCAATGCTAAAAAGCTCCGTGATGTTTTCCCTGGCTGCCTGACACATTACATTCCACGATAAAACCAGGCAACTGTTCAATCACCTTATCCGTTTTTCCCCAATAACACAATACAATCAATACCACAAATGTTCAGAAAATCGCGACGTGCTCGGCTAGTCTCGCTCAAAATATATCGCGGCCACTGATTGGTTGCTCAGTCGTCAGTCAACCAATAAAAATGCGTTTTACATCATATACGTGTATCTTTTTTATTGCCAAGAAACATTGGACGACCGAATTCAGTTAACTGTTGACTAATCAAGCTTAATTTTTCTCAGCTGTCGTGTCAGTTTCAATAGCGGCTCACAAATTGGTTTGTTTACCTTAAGAAGTACGACAAACTTGTGAGTCTCATAAAATGAAGACATCACCGGTAATGTCTCGTCTATAGTAGGTTTCGTATAATAAAGTAATGCAAATGTGTTTGTGCCTTCGAGACGCACCCATATTGCCAAATTTCAGGGGCCGGCCGGAACCCCAGATTTGGAACTATTGGGGTCCGGCAGTGAATCTATGGGTCTACGAACCCACGGACCCCCGCTAAATTCGAACCCTGCCAGCGTCCAACCAGTGTATGGCACGGAAGTTCGTCATACTCAGTCGCACGTGCATTCATATGCGTGCAGTCGCACACATAAACGGTGGAATCTGGGACACGATATGGACTCTGACACCATTTACACTTAGAGATAACAAATGCAAACAATGCCTCTGACTCTGGCGAAATTCTGCAGATCGCGTACGTCGTAGTGGTTGTTTTCAGCTGGCCGTTTCTTCGACTGGCGCGCTAGTTTCAGCTGCTGTACACATCGTTGCTTCCCTTAACCAGATGGCTTCTTTGACTTAATCTTACACTTTGAGTGAGGCATAGTCGACTTAAAATTATTACTAAAGTACTCTTCTAGATGGCTAAAAATGGTGTGAAATTACCGCGCTATTTCAAAACGCTACGGGATACCCGGTTAGGCGCGGTGAACACGTGATACGATAGACCATTTCAGCGACGGTTTCGTACTAAAATTTGTCAGCCGTCAAATATTATCCGTTTGGTGTTTCTGCGCATGCGCGAGCCGGTAGGTTACATCAATTTATTAATAACATGAATGTATTATGGCTACAATAATAGGAAGGCCTACTGTATGTAATAACAATGAATTAAAACAGAGAGTGTCAACCACGGGAAATAATGGATGAATTTCCATTTTCTGCCGTAAAACATGTGCACACGCAAAAGCGGCATTTTCTGCAGTAACATATATATATATATATATATATATATATATATATATATATATATATATATATATATATATATATATATATATATATATATATATATATATATATATATATATATATATATATATATATATATATATATATATGTACATGCACATAACGATAGTCATATCTGCTCTTCCACGTGAGGTCCTTTCTGTGTATATTCGGGAATTCCCTGGAGATTGGCACCTATTCTG
The DNA here is from genome assembly GCA_033239005.1 of Lamellibrachia satsuma. Taxonomy (NCBI): domain Eukaryota; kingdom Metazoa; phylum Annelida; class Polychaeta; order Sabellida; family Siboglinidae; genus Lamellibrachia; species Lamellibrachia satsuma. The sequence continues at coordinate 2,128,083 of BSQZ01000029.1, forward strand.
ATATCTGACAAACACGTTTAACATCTGTGTTCAGTATAACACTAAAATAGTGAAACCGTTCGTCGCACGAAACCGTACGTCGCACACCAGTCTACTCTGGTTAAAATGTTATATATTCTGTAGAAATAAAGTTTGCCAACGACTAAGACATATGATAGTGGCTTAGGCCACTAATATAGTAAACGTAGACGAATACAACTTTATACAAGTATATGATGCTTTGCAACATTTGCTTAAAATTTTCATCAAATGTTTGTTTTATTTATATGACATTTTATATGAAAACGGTTGTTATTTTATTCTAATGACACGTTGTGCACATACTAACTCGATGAAAATCACAATTTTACTCACTACTAGACATTAATAACATTTATAAGACATTCATAGAAACGTGTAGAAATGTATATTAAAAAGCACTTACCAAATGTGTTCTTTGGGTCTTTGGCAAAACTGGAATCCTTTCTATTATTTTGGCGTCGCTTTAATTCCCAAGAAGATCACTAGGAAGTAGCTCCGGGTAAATCGCCACGTAGCAGTTCTTGCCGACGGACGGTTTCAGGCGGTGTCGGGCGACGTACGTTTACAAGGCCCGTTGTTACAACCAGTAATGCAATAATCAACCGGAAATGTAATAATCGACCGGTAATGTAATAATCGACCGGTAATGTAATAAATCGACCGGTAATGTAATAATTGACCAGTAATGTAATAAATCGACAAGTAATGTAATAATCGACCAGTAATGTAATAAAAATTATGATGAAATCATTATGATGATGATGATGATGATGATGTTAATAATGATGATGTAGAATGTGAGGATGAGGGTGATAAACGATGACAATTATGGGGTTATCTTAGCGACGATGATAATGATGATGATGATGATGGTGATAATAATGATGATAACGACGGTGATGATGAGGGTGATAAATGGTTATGATGATGATGAGGAAGAACATGAAGACAATTAAGCGGTCTTCGTGACGACGACGACGACGATGATGATAATGATGATGACGAAGATGATGACAATGAGGGTGATCATTATTACGATTATGAGGACGAAGACAATGACATTATCAGCCTCATCACCTGCTCCTCCTCCTCATTGTCATCATCATCCTCATGTTCACCCTTATAACGGCTAGCCATGCTGACATCCACTCGACGTTCACAAACGTATGATTAACATAGGAATCTCAGAACGAGTGAGGCGCATCTTTTCTGGGAGGACATATGGAATGCCGTTCATATAACCTTCCAGGTAACGCACGGCAATAACTACATGTTGGCAAACAGTAGGACCGAGTCAGAAAGAGTGGTAAGGAAGAGAGGGGGGTCCTTAAAAGGGGTCACCTAAACAAATGAAAGAAGTAATCTACACTCAATGATCATCGAAAACAATTATTTAAGGGATCATAAAAAATGCTTAAAAAAGAAATACCTGATCATCATTTGATCATATTAAGGGGTCATATCAAACAACATCTAGACGATTAAACGTCACCTAAAGTGTTTTAAAATATGACTAAAAATTTTTTTTATAAAAAAACAAGTTAAAGGATTATATGAAAAGGAGTCATTAAGGGGTCATTTAATAATGAACTAGCTGATCATCTCAAAACATTATGGGGTTATCTCATAAAATCAAGTGGTCGTCTCGAAAAAAGTTAAATAAATTAAGAGGTCATCTCATAAAACGAATGGGTCTTCTAAAAAAAGTTAAAGGATCGTCACAAAATATGTAAGACGTAATTAACAAGTTAACTAACTGATTGTCTCAACAAATTAAAGGATCATCTTAAAAATTAAATGTGTCTTCTCAAAAAGTTCAAGGATCATCTTAATAAGTGTAACTAGTCATTACAAATGAACCAGCTGATCGTCTCAATAAATTAAGGGATAATTTCATAAAATAATGGGGTCTTCCCAAACCAGATAAAGGATGATTTAAAAAATTAGGGATCATTTAAAAACTTATCTAGCTGATCGTTATGAAATGAAGCGGTCACTTCATATAATTAATGGAAATCTAAACATGTAAGGATTCATAAAAAAGCACAAACGTAAGGAGTCATCAAACAAATTATGGGGTCATATCGAACATAATTTAAACGATTTTTTTTTTATAAATTAAGGAATAATTGTTTTATGTAAAGGTCATTTAACAAAGTAACTAGCTCATCATCTGAAAAGTTAAAGGGTCATCTCATATAATTAATGGGTTATCTCAAAATGAAAATGTAAGCAGTCATATCAAAAGACAAACTTAAGGAGCCATCAAAACATTAAGGAATCATCTAAAAATGGTAAGAGGGTCATCTAAAAAATCAGCCTCTTATTTTTTACGTTTTGAGGTGATCGCTTTTTAATTTATAAATACCCCTTAGTTTTGGGGATTACCTCTTAAAGTCGTGAGTTTTAAATGTACCCCTAAATTTGTGCTGGGTTGAGTTGTGTTGAGTTAAATTGTTTAGACAAACCCCTTTAATAGCAACTAAAATCCATTGATAATTTTACTACATATAATTAGTACGTGTGTGGGCTGTTGATTCAGACTAAATGTCTAAACTATTTGTCTTGCATAATTCGTGGGCAAACACATGAGACGGCCTTCTTCTATTTATGTTTATTGATTACATAATAATAAAATACAATTATGATATGTATATGTTGCGGAGTTACGCAACCGAACACTGGCAGCGCGCAGGTCGAGACGAGAAGAATCGCCACGCCATTTTGCGGTTATGTTCTAGTAAGACGTCCGCGGTTACTGCCGTTGTACTCATCATCTTCATCATCTTCGTCATCTAATCATCACTAAGACCGCTTAATTGTTTTTATCTTCTTCCTCATCATCATCATAAACATTTGTCTCCCTCATCATCACTGTCGTTCTCATTATTATTATCATTATCATTATCATCATCATCATCATCATCATAATTATCATCACCATCATCGTCATTATCATCATTATCATCGTCACTAAGATGACCTCCTTAATTGTCATAACTTTCTACATCATCATTATCATCATCATCATCATAATGATTATCATCATCATTTTTATTAAATTACTGGTCGATTATTACATTACTGGTCGATTTATTACATTACCGGTCGATTATTACATTACCGGTCGATTATTACATTACCGGTCAATTATTACATTACCGGTTGATTGTTACATTTCTGGTTGTAACAACCCGTAAAAAAGTTCATAAAACGTAGAAAAATGTCATACACATTAGACCATTGACAAATATTTCGTTTGACATATGTTATTGATGACATATTAATAGTTCTCACTAATGTATTGAACTCGTCTCACGACGTATCTGCAAATGTGCGACGTACGGTTGCATAAAAAACTTCCCCAAATCGGCTTTGGGACCTCCCACAAGTAATTATCCATCGATTTTAATTTAAAACACAGCGTATCCAGCTGAAGCATGATGTTCTATGAGAAATCCGTGTTATTTCGTGACACTTTGTACTGCATTTGCCTGTATGAAGTAGTGCGACGTACGGTTTCACAAAAACTTCCCAAATATAAAATAATCAGGAAAATTCAGGATTTGACCAGAAAAACATATATATATATACATATATATATATATACATATATACATATATATATATATATATATATATATATATATATATTATATATATATATATATACATATATATAATTATATATAATATATATATATATATATATATATATATATATATATATATATATATATATATATATATATATATATATATATATATATATATATATATATAAATATTTCCTTCAAACAACCATGCATATGGGATAAAATGTGAGGTTTGATAAGAAAACATACCCTTAGGTACCTGTTACAATTTCACAGCAACCCGTTGAGAGTAAGCGACTGCTCACATAACACAAAGGTCTCCCATGGTCTCACCTACCACGGTTTCAAATAACACAAAGAATACCATTATACATGTACAAATTTAACCCCGAAATATCAATATGTATACATAATGCAATATTTAGAAAATTACTTGATCGATTTTTATAACATTTTCACTGTGACCTATACATCAGACATGGTTTATTCGCTTGTATTGTCTCCTACGGTCCCTCATTGCATGATTTCCTCTGCCATTGGCTCACCTCCCACGGTCCCTCTTTGCATGATCTCCTTTGCCATTGTCTCAAATCCCACAGTCTCGTCTCCCAAGGTCTCATCTCCTACGGTCTCATCTCCCACGCTCCCTCCTTGCATGATTTCCTTTGCCACTGTCTCGCCTCCCACGGTCTCACCTCCCAAGGTCTCATCTCCTACGGTCTCATTTCCCACGGTCTCACCTCCCACGGTCCATCCTTGCATGGTTTATTATCATAGGTTATATTTCTCCTAATTATTCTGAAAATTCGATTTCCCTTTGAAGTCGCAGTCCAACGTTGCATTTGCAATCATGATTGCAAATGCAACGTATGTGCTGTCTTTTTCTTTGATGGATGTACTTAATATAGGTATTATATTAATGACAAAGAGCTGTAGATGTATTGCGTTTAGGTAAACACCTCTCATTAGTCATTGACTAATATATTATTAAGACGACAACACTGTGTGGCCGAAACGTGTATAGTTAATGTCAATGTTAATGTTATTCGCAGTGTTGGCCATCTTTCTTTGTCGTTAATATATTATCTTAGTTCATGCACCACAGCCAGCAAATGACCGCCTGATCAACTTACCTTGACTAACATAGCTGTTCCCTAATTCTATGGTTGTCCTCATGTTTTTGAAAGTGTAATCGAAACTAGTTATAACACCCGTCAAAGTAAAATAACTCATCCGGTTTTAGTCCACAAAACCATCGTCTAATTATGATATTCGGTGAGGGCTGGATAAAGGGGCAATACAAGCACGTCTTACTGAACAATTTGACAGAGTAATAGGGCTTGTAATATGTTGACGGTTGAGTTACCGCTTAAACATACCCTTTACGCGATGTATTATCAATTTTCTTACGCGTTTAAGTGCCGCCAACTTATTTTGTACACGAATCACGTTCGACGGAACAATAAAAGGTCCTTAAGGCACTGGTGTAATATTAAGCAGCTAAGGCATAGCGGCACAGTTTGTTCGTCTGAAATGACGATCCATTTTGCGGCGATCTTCTGTGTACTTAGCTCAAAAAACGTGTAAATTAGTAGTCATTATTCTGTTGTGTTTGATGTTTAACGTATGAGTGGACAATAAATGCAACTGGAACATCAATCATCGTAAGGCATAAGGCCGATGTAGAAAACGTGTTCCAATCAAATGCTACTAGGTGTGTTTGCATGAGTAGATTTCTCTGAGCAGCACCAGCAACATTTTATCAGTATGTAATAAAAAAAGGTATCGCACATCATTTATATCGCGTTGGAGAAATACCTGTTTAGGACATTCTATAACTTTAGTTTCATAACATGGCAAACATATTTAGAACATTCATGGTTGTTCATTGCTGCTACAGTCGACACACACACGCACACCCGCACGCACGCACGCACGCACGCACACACACACGCACATACGCACACGCACACAAACACCCATTCTTCTACCCATCTTTTATCTTGTCTTGTTTCTTTCTCGAACTGACACCAGCGCTCAGAAAGACAAACTTTCTCGAACTGACGCCAGCGCTCAGAAAGACATACGTTCTGCGCTGACGCCTTGCCCCGCCAGAGCATAATGTGATCTGCCGCAATAGAGCCGCGAACACAAGGCGCTGTCACCGTGAGCCATTCGACAGAATGGACAGCCAAATTAGATTCGACCGCTGTGTTTATGTTGTAAATTAAACTGTGCCGAGGCGACTGCTGGACGAATTTTTCCACAGCCGACCATAATGGCTACTCGCATTACGCCAAATGAGATTTAATTCGACGTGACATTTTGACATCCGTACCAACTATGGCACAAAGGCGACAATTGGTGGTGACTCGCTGACACCTGTATGGCGCACAAACATATGTACAAGGGAAATGTTTGCGCCGAGATGCGTGTCACATCTCCTCGTTACATCCTAATTACATCTGCTGGCGCCGGGCTGCTGTGCATATCAGCTGCCATTGTGGGTCGTGGGCCTATATGTGTCAAACGGTAGGTACACTTAATCGAAACGTACGGGTCCAAAGAAATGTGTCATACAATCTAACTTTATTGTTTTAATGTACTATGTAATGTACAATGCACTATGACATCAATGATCTACTCATACTGGTTAAATTGGCTAATAAACCGAAAAGTTAATATACACAATTATAACGCACAGAGAATAACCGAAATATGCAAATAATGCTTAACTATAACTAAACTTGCCACATAAAAAACCTGAAGTACAACTGACATCAATAAATAAATTTTTTTACTTAAATTTATGTAATTATTACTTAGTATTCAAAAGTTTATGAAGGCCTGAAAAAAGGCAGCAATATAAAATCGTCCTTGACTCACTTAATGTTCATTTATAGCAAATAATAAACCTTTCTCAAGGAAAGTTAAAGCCTGACGTTTAAGGCATTCTGGTGAGCAGACGTACCTAGAAATTAATTGCGTGTATTTTGTATTGTCATTTATTACAGCTTTATAACTGTTTTTGTAGCAGGAAATTGCTAGGGGTTAATACCCACCAATCATAAGTATCCTTCTACATTCTGCAACAATTAACACTAAATAAATGTGTAAAGTCAGTTAATATGTAGTGTCAGTTACCAATATGTAAAGTCAATTATCGTAGCATCAGTTAACACAATGTTACATAATGTTGCTGTCAAAAGAATATTATATTTTTCCATGTATGGTTTTACTTTGACATGGCATCTAAGTTATGAACACTTTGCAATTCAAATACAGGTTTGAGAACTTGATCAATACTACTACCGGAAAAATTATTCAAAACTGTCATGCATGTTACTACATTGATCATTTGACTATTATAGATAAGTGACTGTATATGTAGACTGGCAACTATCAATGTATATTAAGCATGTTCGGACCGGCCAAAACCAGGACAGGTTTTACGTTATTATTATAATTGTTCTCTATGTCCATTTCATGTAACGTGAGTTACCAGCAATTAATTGTTGGTTCTGTACAGATAACACAACATCCAAAGCAGTATGCCATCAAGTAGGGTTACACCCAAGTGGCCAAAATATAATAAGTTAAAATGAACAACTGATACATCCAAACGTGGGTTTATGTAACATCAGTTACCATGGAAATGCTCAACTGGCTCTTCTGCTTCTTTTGCCTGGCTGTGAAAAGCTGAGCTCTGATTCTCTGACTTAATGCCTTTTTTACGTAACTGCATTTATTTTTATAAAATGTGTCCCACATGTGTGAAGTGGCAAAGACGTCCAAGGAAATGAATTCAACGTCTTCAATACCATCAGTAACAGCTTGTCCTTCGTCCAATCGCTTTTTCAATTCCGCTCTGAAATTGCCTATACACTGCGTCATGTCTGTGCATGACACCACACCGCTGATTCCTTGCTGTGACAATTTATACTGTGTCTCCAATTTGAGCAAGTATAATGCAGTAAACCATTGTTGTTTGGAAGAATAGTTCGTATCAACATCCCCATCAGACCCAGAGTCAAATACCTCAGGGTTAGCAACATAGTCTGTGGCATCAATGACATTATATTTATGTTTACGTGAGACATGTCATTTAAATGCATTCCAGCTTCGTGCACTATACATGCAGTCAGAGAAAGTGCAGTGTACTATGAAATGTGGATCATTCCTATGGCACCGAACCAAGTGGCTAGAACATGTTTTTGTAATTAACTGCTGTGTAAAAACACATGGAACAATGGGAGTTGCTTTCCATGCCACAATATCTGCAAGAATAAGGAATTATGCATAAGAAATTAAATTCACTCATTCCTATAGGTAATTTGGTATGAAATAATTTAGATGTCTGATTACAATTTGATTGGTTTGCAAGAATTATTATTTTATGAGAAAGTTACCAAGTCATTTAAATAATCTTACTTAAAGTTAGGTTTATCATGTACATAAATGCATGCCCATTATCCACTATTAATAATATTTTTATTGTCAGCCAAGACATTATTAACTAAAGATGCTTTAACTTCTTGTCCTGACTACTTTATGAAAGGTAATAAAATTCAATAAAATGATACAGACTTTTTAAATTATGGAAACGTATTTTATAATAGTGAAGTTTTGGTCATTAGAGTACCTATGAATCTGGCATTTATGTTGGACAGGTTCTATAGGCTTATTACTACGAGCAAATGGCGCCAAAATGAGCACTTTAATAGACAATTACAAACTGTTTTTATTGCAATAAACTAGTGAGCATAAAGCCAACACACTTGGCAGACTGTATGCACACATTAGACACAGACTGCAATAGTTAATCGGTGCATAACTTCATTTGTAACAAATTAGGCAGCTGTAAATGAAACATATATTTTCTTTTATTCAATACTGGCTATTTAACAAACTAAAAAAATACACCATTTTTGTCCACCAATTTTTTTATCTAACAAAATTGGTGGACAGAAATTCTAGAATAGAAGCATTGTGAAAATATAAACACTTTAATGTAATGTTATGTTACATAAACTATTCATACACTACGTATTTCATGCAGTTATAATTTTATACATTTTTAGTGTGGACGGAATTAGTGTTTGTTTAGCCACGAGAGGTCACCTCTGCCACGCCGTGTCCATTACAAGGTTGACGTGCAAGTAGAGCAACACACAGCTAGAGGATTAATTGGCTCAGAAGAAATAACTGCAGTCATACACATTTACCAAGTACGCAGTCACTAACATTGTCCAAATACGAAGTCGTTAACATTTAGTTTTTGTGGAGTTCAAAACAGAATGATGCTATGTTATTAATGGTGTTCAGTACAAGAAAAGTTTTACCGACTGGTTTGTGTATACAACGCCCTACGCACGCATGTGTATGTCAACGGACAATCGTACTCATGTGATAATATCCCACCGACATTACACGTAGAACCTACGCAGATACGCCCCTGCTTTTCCACGAGAAATAATTTGTAACGAAATCGTTTTCAAGCAGGATATTTGAACAAACCGCCTTGTAACCATATGCATGCATGCATGCATTAATATATACATGCATACATACATGCATACATACATACATACATACATACATACATACATACATACATACATACATACATAGATGCATACATACATACATACCCGCACGCACGCACGCACGCACGCACGCACGTACGCACGCACGCACGCACGCACACACTCATAATGACGATATGTTATTAATGGTGTTCAGTACAAGAAAAGTTTTACCGACTGGAGAAATGGAACCAGTAGCAGATAGCAGTGTTTAAAACTCTACGCACCGACATTACACGTAGAACCCACGCAGTTACGCCCCCCCTGCTTTTCCACGAGAAATAATTTGTAACGAAATCGTTTTCAAGCAGAATATTTGAACAAACCGCCATGCAACCATATGTAGACTGTCGAGTGCCTGTTTAGCCTCAATCAGTCAGTTGTCCGTCGCATGTTCAGATTGCCCCGTATAGTGTCAACGTTGTCGTCGGACGACCGACCATTTCGACGGCGCGCAGCAGTCGCTAACAGCGCACAAAAGACGTCATCGGAGGCGACGCTATCTGCCAGCGTCATCCGACACGACATATCTGCAGCACGACAAATGGCTTCTTATTATGCGTCGGCGACAAAAACGACAGTCGCTATCAGTGTCCGGTGTTTGGCGGACAAAGACGCAACGTCGTCGTCTTTGACAGTGTTATCTCGCCAGGAGGGCATTAGACGGCACGATAGCATCTCACTCGGAACAAACCGGCGCAAAATTACCGTTTAGCGCGCTTCGGATCCGACTGCAATAATTGATAAGCTTTGTTGCAACGATCATTACAAATTATTACCTGTAACTTGTTGCCGGAGACATGCCAACATACACACGCATGTCTTGCAGGACAAAGCTCTGTCGGGGAGATAGCCATCTGAGCTTCGACTGACGGAAACGTCTTAATAACAGTCCTTGTTTGAAGGAGTCGTACAAATCGGTCACCACACGCTGCGTCCCGGGTTGACACGTTATGCGGCAATATCGAGCAGAATAACCGGGGCTTTGTTGTCTCCGTTAAACTAATTATTTCTGTAATTTTCCATGGCACGATTTGGCCGCTCGATACGGTTGCCATGCCGCTGTGTAGTACGGGACACTTGGGTGTGCAGTCATAGCCTTAGGCCGAATGATTTAGTTGTTCATCTAGGTCACTGCTTTTCAAATTTTATTCTCCCATTACCACATGGTAAATAATTAAATTTACTACGAAATGCTTACCTCCAATGATATGGGAATTAAGTTAAATTTATGTAAACCCGATACATTTAACTAGCAGCTTTCATTCCAATGAAAGTTGTGATAAACAATATGTAGATAAAATTGCTGTTTTTCGGCAATACAGTATCGGGGTCTTCAAATGCATGCACAGCCGGTAAGAACATTTGCTATGCGTTATTACAATCATTGTGTTCTAGATGTTGAACACAAACGATGTTATCACTGCGCTGACGGTCGATAATTACGCGTTGCAAAAATGAAAAGCTAAGTTATAATCGGTACAGAGCACGAACATAAACATCGGCACTGGACTGGATCGGTACATAGCACGAACATAAACATCGGCACTGGACTGGATCGCAGCGGAAGACATGTACGCTCGTGTTATTGTGCGCAGTTTGCTTGTGTGAATTTTCACCTGGGGCATGAAGTCAGACAAGGACTTTTACAAATCGATCTCCCCATAGCAAGGCACATACCAAAAAAGCGCATACCAACATGGCACGTACTGTGAGGGCACAATTTAATTAATCATAAAAATTACACAAACCTTCTTAACCTGCACATTTGGTATCGCCAAGCTCTGTGTGGCCGCAGGACGCACTCATTACACACACGTGGATGTATTTGGATATATTCAGAAAGCTTATGTAAAATAATGTCCAGTGATACCAGGCTTGAGGTGATGATACTTCATGCATTGAAGTAACAGATGAATGTCGACGAAATGGGACAAACGTTCAATCAGGGATGTCGCCAGCAACTCACCTAATTATTTCACTCATTTATTTTTAAACAACAAAAACTCAGCATATGTCTTTCCTTGCGTATATGTTGAGTAGCCCTAACTTGTAAACAATCATAAAATGATACAGTTCATTCAGTCTCCATTTATTGTCCACGTCCCTGCAGCCAGGTTGGTTGGAAGCGGGTCCAACATTAAGTTGAATCCGTTGTGTAGCCTTTAGCCAATGCATGAGAGAAATGATGACACTCATAAGTTGAACGTTTCTGCTTATTAACTTACCAAGAGCCAGACCAATGTGGACGAGCAGTGATTGTCTGCAATTCATAAAATTGCTTTCAACCACTGGGAATGTTGAATTGGTTATGGTGGTTTAACAGCTCGTATACACCCAAAAGTAAAATGTCTGTATTCGACATATTTGTGACTAATACTCGCTGCTTACCATGACCGGCATAACATGAAGATATCATTAATGTTATGTGTTGTCCGGATAAGACATTTGTAAACCTTTTGAATGTGTTATGTTAAATCCGTTATGTCACTGTTTGGTTTAAGCAATGCAAACCATGAATGATGGTTTACCTGGAATAGCTGCATGCTTAAAGTAATGGAAGAATTACTGTCAATAGAGCAGGACTCATATGAACATAACTCATATGCCATATAATTATCTTTAATTACACTCATTACAAATAAATAGATTAGATGTTATAGCCATTCGTCATTTATATAAATTTGTTTAATGTGTCGAATTCGTTATTAAGAAT
>BSQZ01000029.1:2147500-2165000 GCA_033239005.1 Lamellibrachia satsuma
CAACGTATGCCAAGCCACTCCACTCTGTCGAACGTCGTAATGACTTCCTTGCCAATGTTGGGACATTTCCTCTTTTACCCACACCGGAACACCTCGGTATATTAAGACTACCTCGAAAATACGGCATACTGATATTATTATTATTGAAAGCCCTCACAAACAAATGAAAAATAACGTCACCTCCTTAATATAATCATTTATTAATGAAGTCAACAGCAAAGCACGGCGCGCCTTTCATTGACACTCACCATACCACATCAGCTGTGTCGTGTTACTGAATAAGACTAGCATAACCGAAACATACAAATGCAGCCATTCCAAAATCACTGACACGATTCTTAGCTTCATTTCGAACGCAAAGAAAGGCGTTTGTTATGTGATAACAACCGATAATGTAATCATCAACCAATAATTTAATAACGTTTAACTGTGATGTCATAAATTCACCAACACCCCTTTTAATATTATATTCTAAAAATCACAGCAACAACTCAGTGTTAACACAGTGAAAGTAAATGTATTTTTAAAGATTATTTGTTTGTAGTTTGTGTTTTATTGCTAAAACATACATTATAATACATACACAGTACAATAACTTCTACTGTGCTAAAATCCTCGGGAACCCGAGCTCAGAGGTGCGTCAACACAAAAGGGTTAGACAGTCTCGAAATGTGTTTAAAATGTTAATGTTGTGAGCAGAATACACACACACACGCACGCACGCAAACACGCAAGCACGCACGCATATTACATAATCAGTTATTACATTAATTTTTATTATTACATTAGCGGTTCATTGTTAAATTATCGGTTGTAACTTCTACCGTTCGGGGAAACATATACGGGCAGGCTACAGTTACACTACACATTTTAGTGGTTTTATTCGCCAGGAAGTAACTGCATTCAGCTATCAAGCTTGGCACATTTTAAATGTCGGACATTTGGCAGTGAGACGGTGCATTTTGGTGGTGACATTCCCGAAATATCCATAATTATTACTGTTAACATTTGGCTAAACCGGTAAGTTTCGACGGTAAGTACGTTTATGATAGGATTACAAAAGATTGAGATATGCTATATATGCTATGTTATGTGTTCTAAACATTGGCAGTGATGGTGTTACGGATTACGAAGTCTTATACGTTTTTGTCATGGTTACGTTTTTCTACAATCACTTAAAAATCTAACATAGCCATCAAGGGGAATATGAGATATTATGTGGTCCACACAACACCTCATATTCCTTTTGATTGCTATGTGTGGTCCACACAACACCTCATATTCCCTTTGATGGCTATGTGTGGTCCACACAACACCTCATATTCCATTTGATGGCTATGTGTGGTCCACACAACACCTCAGATTCCCTTTGATGGCTATGTGTGGTCCACACAACACCTCATGTTCCCTTTGATGGCTATGTGTGGTCCACACAACACCTCATATTCCCCTTGATGGCTATGTGTGGTCCACACAACACCTCATATTCCCCTTGATGGTTATACAACACCTCATATTCCCATTGAAGGCTTTGTTAGATTTTTGAGCGATTGTAGAAAAACGTAGCCATCGTATAAAACTTCGTAATCCGTAACATTATCACTGTCAATGATTGGAACACACAACATAGCACTGTTATCTTCAGCAGTATGACACCCGCAGGCCAACCCCCGTACTTTATCGAGATTGTGAGTTTTGGTGGGATATTGATAAACCCTAATCATATCCACCTCCAAAATGTGTTTTGCATACACGTGAAAAGGGATTAATTTTAAACACGAACACTTTGAAAACGTAAATTTACATTGCATCCTCTGTGTTCATGTTGCATGTCAAATGCGCCTGTGTAACGCCGTTTGACAGTAATTGTGAATCGTGCGTTTGGTATAGGAACGCGATCACTGGGAGCGGTTCTCCCGAGGCGGAACGAATTGGGAGATACAAACAACGCTGGCGTCTGTGCGGGTGACTTGGTGTGTACAGCTGATGAGAAAGATGTGTCAAATGAGATGTGACAGCGGCCACCAAAGACCGACGCGTATCGAGTTCACCGTGTCACGCTCTCTCGCCGGCCACCGAAACGTTTGTAGATGATACCATCGTTATCGCAGTGAAGTTGTCAATAATGTCTGATCACGCTATAAGGAAACATGTCAACAATGCCCGTTCACTTTGGATTAAACGATATCGGGAATTATGATGCAAGCCGTCAAACTAATTGGCACTGAATCTTGGATTGGTGGAGCACAATGTTAACAATAATCAAATATATCAAAGTAGTATTACAGGTGGAGGGAGAAGGCTACCGATATGGAGACATGGCAAGGGACAACAGCTGGGGCAATACAGCAGTACTTGAATTAGCCTCCTCTTTTCATAAAGGGAGCAACGATGAAGAACATATTATGTAAACATTGCTATATACGTAACGTAAGTGCATGCAATATTACTGGACATAAAGTATATACACCACCATTCACCCCTACACATATCGGAAGTGTGAGCAAACCACACGCATTCACACCCACATTCAGACCTGCACGCACACTCACACTATGCTCACACTTCCGAGGTGTGTAGACCTGGTCGGCCTCCATCGGAACACTCCTGTAACATTATGTTTTGTTACAGGAGTGACAGTATGTTTCTTTACAATACAGGAGTGACAATATGTCTTGCTACGATCTAGGGGTGACAGTATGTTTTGATACGATACATGGATGACAGTATGTTTTTCTAGGAACCAGGGGACGGTATGTTTGCCACAAACCAGGAGTGACAATATATTTGCTTCAAATCAGGGGTGACAGTGATGTTGCTGAATAATCAAAACATTGAAATTTCGTTTCGTGTGTTACAACCAACCATAAGGTACCTATCAAAACGGGCTTCCATTGTTTTGACTCAACAACAGCGTAACGAAACCCACCAATTAATGTCGAACGACAGTCATTCAGCAAAAATAGTTTTCGTAATGTTTCCTGTAGGCCTACATGCATACATGTGTACGTACGTAGTACTAACTACACACACGCATACACGCGCGCATGCATGCGCGCGCGCACACACACACACACGCACGTACGCCCGCACGCACACACACACACACACACACACACACACACGCGCGCGCGCGCGCACACACACACATGGTCGAATTTCATGAACCGTGGGCATGCAATGTTTTCAGATGTGTAAAAAAATATTTTTATATCGTTTTCATGTTTTGTTTACACAAAGTGGACATGGCGTACCGACTAGACATTAAATAGAGGACATCCTTTCGAAAACCACCAGTATAAAAGAAAACAGTGGAAACAAATATTGCGACCATCGTGTTGTATTAGTAAATATAGGGCATTGTAGGAGTATTTTGATTTGTCATATCCAATGTACCAAATGTCCGGTGAAAAATAGCAAGCATGACTCGTCATGCAGAAATAGATAGAAAACACAAAAGTCGACCAGACCAGATGCAGGGCAAGCTGCCCTTCACTGTTCGTCATGTTGCTACAACTATATATAGGTAGTCGATAAGACGACAGAACAACCTCAGGACGAGGATGCAGCAGTATTTGAATCGAACTACAGAGGCTCGGCGTGATTCCGATAGTATTTGAGGGTTTGAAGGCGATTGCCGCACATTTATAAGCTATCAACCCCTATGTTCACTGACATGTAAACAGGAAATAAAAGCCAAATGGATCCACGATATTTTGATTATAATGTTTATCTTTTTTGAAGTTTTAACAAATATTCTTAAAATGTGTTTGGGCAGGTCATTTTCAGGGGAAAGGCAACATTCTGAAGTTGTTGGTTTTGCTGCCCTGCAACGTTTTCAGGTGAAGGTCATTCACTGCTCCACAGCATAATTTCTTAACACTTTTATTTGTGACTCCTGCTTTTTCCATGCCTACTTTCCAAGTAGATGTAGAATACATATAATACAAACTCGCTCCTGTGGTGTTATTGTGATACTGAATATTGGGTGCATCCGATATGTTATGTATCTGCTTTTTGTGGCATGACTTCTTTAAAAACCAATATGTCGATGCAACAGTGTGGTTTTGTTCCTATGCAAGTCCCACATAGCTCTAAACTGGATGTTTCATTCGAGGTCCTTCCAGTGTATTATAACGGGGTGGAAGGACACACAATATTGGGGACTCGTGAGGCAGAGAATTCGTGAGTCAGAAATAATGCAATAAATTTTCCAGCTGAGAACAAAGGGTGTTCATGAAATGTATCACTATTTTATAAAGTTACCTTACCCAAAGTACCTATTTATAATAACATATCAGTCACTAATCGCCATTTACTCTTATGGGTGTTCTTAATGGGTTCATGAGGATTTCATTAACTACAACTGAATTTTATTTATTTTTTATTTTGGTACAAGCATCACTCTATAATCCATAATTGCTTGGTCATAGGTCAAAATGGACCCTTTGTTAAATCGTACATACCACAATATATGTCACAACTATAAAAAACTTACACATGGCGCGAAAGCGCTCGGTGTGCTCTACACGTACAAGAAGAGAGATAATGTCTAAACACCTTTGAATGAAATGCAACCCCCAGTTCAAACATAACATTCCGGTTTTTCAAATGCCCAATTAGATGCATTTCAAATGCAGACATAATTGTTGCAACATATGGAATAATTATTTTTGTTACATTCTGCATCTGATATACAGTTTTATATTATTGCTTAATAAGCCGTACTCGTACTCGTACTTTACTCATGAAAATGTACTCAGCCTGACATACGCAAATACGTACACACGTACACACATACATGCATACATACGCAAGCTCTATGCCGGATTCTAGTATTTGCATGCAGTTGGCACCATAGTACCAATGTTACCCGCGTGACGGCGCTGTCATCAATCGACTGACGAGTGAGCACTCAGAAGGCGTCGCTTGATAGGCGGGCAAATGCGCTGGCCTTGACCAATGGGCGGCGGTGTGTATGGCCGCAGCGATCTCTGTGGCGTAACACTGTCGTAAATAATTTTCGTAATTATCCTATCAGCGAGCGATCCAGTTAGGCGTGTTTGGATACAAGCGGTGAGATAAGTGGCGCTTAGGAGGCGCGAGCGTCGCTCGTTGTGAGTTGATTAAGGCGAATTAAGGAGATCAGGGTCGGGGGACGACCGGCCTAGTGACGCAGCCCGACTCGTTGAACACAGCCCGACCCGGAGAGCGACGCTTCTGGTGAGTAAGCCGTGATCGGCCGCCGAGTAGCGATATTGGCCGTCCGCGCTGACGACGACTACTGTCTGCCAGCGATCACCATGATGCCCGTAGCTAAGATCAAGAAACCGAGCTCATTTAGTATCGAGTCCCTGGTTGGGAGAAGGAGTCCGAGTCCCGACTCTTCCGACGGCGACAGATCGCCGAGAGTTGCATCTGAACCAACGGGGCCGGCGACAGAACCGGGCGACGGCATCGGATTCCGACGTGTCTTACCCGGGTCGGCGGCGATAGCAGCGGCGGCTGCGAAGGGTGTTTACCCGACTGACTTTTACATGCCTTTTCACGTAGACGCGTTACGCGGTAGCACGCAGACACAACTAGCTGCGCATCATCCCCATAACGCTCTCCCACACGGGTTGCCACCCTTCCACGGACAGTCGGGTTTCACATCCCAGATACACCCGATGCTGATGGGGCACGGTAGAGAGGTGGTTCCATTTTACCCGTGGCTCATACCCAGACATGGAGGATACTACAACCACCGATACACAGGTTAGTAGACAGGACAGATAGTATTCAATTGAACGCATTTTCTCGAATATAAGTTATCGTGTTATATTGTGTCAATTGAGTATGTCATCTTATCAATAATAGTAAAATTACTAATATACGTCTAGTTCACAATTTAGCGTATGCACGCGGTTGTTCCACACACTGAACCCGGCATCTAAGATCAACTACAATCGATACATACGAAATGTATCGAGATGGCATGGCAACATAAAATTGTGTTTGCCTCGTACATTGCCTGTTCGTTGGTAATTTTAAATTAAAGAGCTTACGAAACATGATACATGAAATGTGATACACAAAAGACACCATTATTGCGTACGCATCGAACTATCAAATTATGATTTCACGCAACACAAACTAACAACCATTGTAATGTTTTAGCATTTGGCAAGGCCGGTATTTCGTTAAGGTTTATTTATCTTACGACAATGCATGGTAAATAAAAGATAGCGTTTAAATAAAGCATGTTTATATTCGAATGTATATTAGTAACTGGAAGTTAGCTTGCATAATTTGTATAGCCAATTGATTAATTTTTCAATATCTGAATTATAGAAAGTAACATGTCAAATCAAAAACAAACCCCAAGGGACAATGATACAAATCTTTATTATACCAATTTTTATTATATATATATATATATATATATATATATATATATATATATATATATATATATATATATATATATATATATATATATATATATATATATATATATATATATATATATATATATAATATGGAATAATAAGGATTTTCATTACTGTCCCTTGGGGTTTGTTTTGATTTGACTTGTTACTGTATCATCAAGTTATATTTGTATTGTCGATAAAATAGAATTTGGTATTTTTTTTACCAAATTCTATTTTACCGACAATACAAATATAGTTTGATGACACAGTTTCATCGTCGCCGCTGCACAACAGTTACATTTAACATTGCTATTAGGGTTGATAATAATCTTTTTCTCCCTGTTTCTGCGTTTATTCCAACGATTAGTGATTAGTAGACATAGGGCAGGTGCTCCGGGTACGAACAGCGATTTAAACTCTTAAACACTGTATACTTCAAAATTAATGATCCAATCACAAGGCACTGGACGATCACTAATATGAGTAAATGCATTAAACATTAATTCAGGAGTAAGACAAAACGGGAAGACAAAAGCTGATCCTTGACATAACGCTTAGTAAGTGTCCTAATGCATTGCCGTGCACGGCAAGAGTTGCTTACAGATGACTGTGGCGTGTTGCCTCGCAGGCTGTGCACACCGCAATGTCAGCTCGCTCTCGTATTTCTGTCATCAACAAGCGTTCGGGACTAAATTACACTGCCCAATTAACGCGAGCACGGCCAGCCAGACTGATAGTTAAGATAATTACACAGAACAGACACGTCATTGATATTTACTAATTAATGGGTGAGTTCTAGAGATACAATTTATGTTTTGTATTAATTATGTTTGTTGATTACTTTTAATATTGAATGTTGCGAGTTAGCGAACCATAACATTTAAGAAATGCTTAGTATTACAAACCAAGAAGGTACATTTTCAAGTTTTGTTGAACCCAGATGTGCAGGTTAAGGAATGTCGGGATATATATATATATATATATATATATATATATATATATATATATATATATATATATATATATATATATATATATATATATATATATATATATATATATATATATATATATATATATATATATATATATATATAATTATATATATTGTAGCTTGTAATAGGTACATCATAAGTTGTTTCAAGTGCATCGCTTGTTGTAGCTGTATATATATATATATATATATATATATATATATATATATATATATATATATATATATATATATATATATATATATATATATATATATATATATATATATATATATATATATATATATATATATATGTTATGCTGCTGCTGCTGCTGCTGCTGCTGCTGCTGCTGCTGCTGCTGCTGCTGCCGCTGCTGCTGCTGCTGCTGCTGCTGCTGCTGCTGCTGCTGCTGCTGCTGCTGCTGCTGCTGCTGCTGCTGCTGCTGCTGCTGCTGCTGCTGCTGCTGCTGCTGCTGCTGCTGCTGCTGCTGCTGCTGCTGCTGCTGCTGCTGCTGCTGCTGCTGCTGCTGCTGCTGCTGCTGCTGCTGCTGCTATACGACGCCAGTCAGGGGAACGCTTCCCCAGGGAAGGAACATTGGAAGAATATACTCGACAATCCGCCCCTCATTCATCTTTATGGCCCCAATTAATTAGTTAAACCAGATTAGTCATTATGACCTCCCAGCGTTGCAGTTGCTATAGCTAATTGGCGACGAAATTCATGCCGAATTAATTATTAACTCCAGAGAAATAAAAGGAACCTTCCGACAGAGTTTGTTTCGAGCGAGCCGCAGATCGGGGAAGGCACCCGGCGCCAGGGATCCGCCAGGGCAATGCAAACCGACACCCGTTCTCTTTAATTATTGACCATAAGTCTATCTCGTTTGAGTGGCGACGTTTGGGTTTAGCAGAAACTGTCACGGAATTGTGTAGCGTAAAATGCCCGATTGTTATCGGGAGTGTTTTGCAAACTGAAAATCACATTTACATTTTGTGCGTGCGTGCGTGTGTGCGTGTGTGCGTGTGCGTGGGCGTGGGTGTGGGTGTGTGTGTGTATAATATTATATATTATATGTACATATAACATTATATATACATATGCATATATTATATATATATATATATATATATATATATATATATATATATATATATATATATATATATATATATATATATATATATATATATATATATATATATATATATATATATATATATATATATATATATATATATATACTGATATATATATATATATATATACTGATATATATATATACTGATATATATATATTATTATATTACATTTTACTATATATATATATATATATATATATATATATATATATATATATATATATATATATATATATATACAATGTATAATGTTTGGTATAATATATATATATATATATATATATATATATATATATATATATATATATATATATATATATATATATATATATATATATATATATATATATATATATATATATATATATATATATATTTGCCCTAGTAATATGAAATCAAATCAAATTACCATTGTATCACTACAATAAAAATAAATGTGTTTATACGTATAATATATATATATATATATATATATATATATATATATATATATATATATATATATATATATATATATATATATATATATATATATACATATAATGTATAATATTCGCTTCTCACGAAATATCAGCAATCAATTTGTTTCCAGATTGATTTGTAAAATGTTCTTTGATTACATGATAACGTTTCCCATATAATACATACATATATAAAGTGCCACCGGTTTCAAGGAAAAGCCTTCCAGTAGACTGAAGACTACAAATATAAATATACGCGTTGCGGCTGGAATAGCGAACAGACACTATATTTATATTCTTCAGTTTGATTTCGATGCTTTCAAAACATTTAATTTGTTTGGTTTGTATAAATTATATAGACTTAATTACGCATTTAAAAGTAATAAATGAAATATAATGATACAGTTGTATTTGAAAGCAGCATAATTGAAACTGTCCCCACTGTCGCAGTAAAGCAGTGACGAGAAAGTGCGATCACACAAACACACACACGCGCAGCTGTATTTGTCTCACTCTACGGCACAAACAATATGCAACATAATAAAATTGGCTCATTTGGGGAGGGTAGTATTTTAATATATTTTTTTTCTAATTATTAGACTTCTGTGTAAAATAGATCAGGTACCGTTTCTTGGAAAACCACCCAATGCAGGAAAGCTCTTGGTCATATCTATTCGAATAACACAGTTAGTGGTAATATTTATGGGTACGACAAGGCAATATTGGTAGTACATCGACAACAAGGAAAACAACTTTGTATGTTGAGCTGCAAATCTTTGATTCTAATGTCTATGATGTAGCTCGCGTAACACAGACAGCCCGTCTTGTCAAACTTTTCAAATATCCACTACCACATGCTAGCTCGTTTGAGTATTATTTAGTTATGAAGAAATTATCGGACAAGTTGTTAAATTATGTTTGACTGGACCCAAAATAAAGGCAACAGTGACTCTGCCTCGATATACTATAAAAAAATTATAACATAAAGGCCTAAGGCATGTACACACTTTCAAGTTATCCAGTCTAACGATCAAAGTAAATTAGTTCGACGATTTTAGCAAAAGAACGCACTGTTTAGACTATTCACGCACTACACCTTAGATAATCAACTGACCTGTTTCGAGATGGGCTACATGAATTACGGAAGCCGCTTTGAGAACTTTTGAAAAACAACGTTGATAAAGATTTAGTTTTCACGAGTACTGCTAAAGTTATGTAGATGCTACTTTTACTGCTTGGTACTTTGTTATTATGATTCCCGTAGTGCCACAGTTTCCGTAGCCAGACAATTATTAACCGACGATGCTATTTCAATGATGACTTTATCTGTGACAGCGATATCGTAGCAAATTACGATGTATGTTGTTTTCTATTGTACTGTGACATCCTAGTTAGACTGCATGTTTTTGTGAACGTGAATGTTATCTGACAGTCAGCGTCAGACTTGTTAGTGAATTCCAAACGGATGCTTATCTCATGTTTTGCGTGCTCCTTTTATCTACCAGTATACTGTTTTATTCAAACCACAGTAGCGTGTCACACGCTTATCTGATTAGGATAATTACATTCATATTTCAACGTACCGGACCCCATCGACGCACATGTGATAATGACATTGCTAGTGGTTCAACTAGACAAAGCTTGAAGACTGCAGTGATCACTGCGTCAGCAACAGAGTCTCACAAACCAATAGCGTTATCATGATCACATTAGAATATCGCCAATGCTGGAACAATAGCCTCGCCAGACAACAGACGCCAACATCCGTGCTGATGTGGCCGGATATGGCGCACGCAATCGATGATGCGGCGCCGCGAACTTCCATAGAACTTTCATTCATTACTGCGGCGTCATTGTTGAAGCACTAATTACTCGTAAACGATACTCAACTAAAATATCGGATACCC
This sequence comes from Lamellibrachia satsuma, assembly GCA_033239005.1. Classification (NCBI taxonomy): domain Eukaryota; kingdom Metazoa; phylum Annelida; class Polychaeta; order Sabellida; family Siboglinidae; genus Lamellibrachia; species Lamellibrachia satsuma. The sequence goes on from BSQZ01000029.1 coordinate 2,158,398, forward strand.
ATACCAGTAATCACGAACTCTGTAGATTACCTTTGAAAGTAGTTTGTAGACGTGACAACAATACACTGCAACCGTCTTTAGTCTTGTTGATAGTAGCGTTATGTGTTGAGGTAGTAACTGATATTATGTTCCTGATTTCATAGTAGATGCTTAGGTATACATTGATGCAGATTGAGTAAAACGCCAAAAAATAAACAAGACACTCCTAGTTGAGGACATTATGCAAAACATACGCTACACCCAGCACAACGATCTGACGCTCAGTGGAATATTCCATGATGCGTCATTTGTACAGTATGACAAAAACTATTTCGTAAGTTAACCAAATTTATCATTTGTCCACAAAACAGATCGATTAAATAACGCAGCAAAACAAATGCACAAACAACACATTTTAACCAAGAAACGTGTATTTCTGCTAACATTTGGTTGGACTGGGATCGTTCGTGGTCCTCACTCAAGTCTGTATAATGTGCAGGTGTGTATGCGTGTATGTATTTTCCAACGCATATGTCAAAGAGTGTCGTTTTGAGTAGCGCAAGTGGCACTTAGTTTGCGCTGATTCTCACAGTTTACACTGCCGAGATACCGCGCGTCTCTGATGGATGGGGATGGTCTGTGATTGATGTGTTGGCCACTGGAGCTTTCCAGATTGACGGCGTTTGCAAAGACGGCGAATAAATCATCCACCGACAAGCGGTTACAATGCCCAAGCGAGGGCGAACGTTGGTTGGGCGGCATTACGTCTTCAGTCTCCCGCTGGTCCTACAGCGCCATATGCTGAGAGGCTGTCAAGAGACTTATGTTGTCAATGGTAGTGACGGTGATGCGGGCATTGGTTTATGATGCTCCGCACTGATTTATGCCAATCATATCAAAATTGGGCCTCTACTTCTTAGACCTCGGTAATACGATGGCGCACTTACTGTCCAGTTAGAATGTTAGATGATTTATTTTACAATTATGGTGTGTACAATACAAATATGACTAGACCCATTTCTGTATGAAATAAGCAACACGTTCTTTCTGCCAAATCAATAAAAATCACACGTTTCACTCGATCTAAAAAGAGTGTGCAATTTAATATGACTTACGTTGTACCTGATAAATGCCCTTTCTGCAAAAGATAGTTCTGTCAGATGTTGGAATGACGAAGAATGTGACAGTTCAGGAAATATTAGCTATACAATCCAGTAAAAAAAGTTTTGATAATACATACAAATGCTACTAATCCTGAGTGTCATTGGCACCAGCTCACCAGGTTACCATTAATTAATATTTGCTATAAATCTAATTTTCCTGTTGGATTCCCAGGTGCAGACGCCAGCATGCTGTTGCAGCCGTTCCGGAAACCGAAGCGAATCCGCACGGCATTCTCTCCGTCTCAACTGCTGCGACTCGAGCACGCCTTCGAGAAGAACCACTACGTCGTCGGACAGGAGAGGAAAGATCTCGCCGTCAGTCTCAGTCTTACAGAAACTCAGGTTAGTCGTGTATTTTATGTTTATTTTGTTCCTTTGAAGCGCTGTGTTCTCACAATTTTCATTATTGGTCGTTGCATCACTCTCGTTTTTAGTTAGGTTAATTAGTTGCTACGTACTTACATATATGCAAAGGAAAATAAATTAAAGCAGGATTTTTCCCATCTATGCTGTGAAATAGCTTTGCATCAACGTGTGATGGAGACCACCACCTTTATTAGGAGGACTGTTGAAACACGTGTATGCAACACAACGTATTTGAGCTCATATAAACCCGCATAGGAATAACTGTTTATCAAAGTTATCAAACACTATGAGCCTCACTGCTAGAGGGTCTAATAGTTTAATTGTAATGTATTAAATGGTTTAATTGTAACGTATCAAAGTAGATTAAAGGGTGACCCGTTTAGCAATATTTCTGCCGTATGTAACTTCTGATGTCATACAGTTATTATAATATATTATATTACATTATATATGCACAATAAGTATTTGTTAAACTGGTGGTTTTTAAGCGTCTACAACATGACAATCAACCAGCGAAAAATGCCACTAATTTCTAAACCGAATTATATTATACTGCTTTATAAAATAAAGTAGCTTATTTATAATACGCTGTTAAACGTTTAATTAAAGTATAAATAATTAATATTCAGTTAGTTATTATGCATGCATTTTACCATTTTGAGGCGGAGCTAAAATACCGATGCGAAAATATTATTTACGCAATGTAAAAATAGTTGTTAAATTCGTGAAAATTTCATAAATTTGGAAGATATAAATAATTAATATTCAGTTAGTTATTATGATTTAATAACGCATGCATTTTACCATTTTGAGGCGGAGCTAAAATACCGATGTGAAAATATTATTTACGCAATGTAAAAATAGTTGTTAAATTCGTGAAAATTTCATATATTTGGAATAACGTTTTTTTTCTCTAAACACGACAGTTGAGATTACTGACTCGACGACGTCGAGTAAGTATTTAGGCATTTATTTATTCAACACAGGAAGTTGAGATATAAACATTTAGTTTTTTAACGCCTAGGTTGTTGAATTCTAAACAACAATATGATTAAACACGTTGAAAACTAAACATCCTAATCCCCCCGACAGAACTTTGAAACACCTAACGCCGTTTAGTTCAGCACAAGCGTTTGTTTATATATATATATATATATATATATATATATATATATATATATATATATATATATATATATATATATATATATATATATATATATATATATATATATATATATATATATATATATATATATATATATATATATATATACGTTAGACTCAATAGTGTCTAATTTGAAGACCCTCATCACAAATACTGTAGTTGTTTTTTAAATACAGCTGTACTGGCCCAACTTTTTCATTCGTTAAGCAATGGTTATAGATGCTTGCTGCATGATATAGAAATGACAGTTTCAGTACATGTATACACTTGTTACATATGAGCGATAAGAACATTCGACCTGAGCAGAGTGCATTCATTTGGTGGAATGGTACCTCCATTGTTTACTACTAAAGTTAGTATTGTAGCAAGCAGCTAAACACAAAGCAATCAAATTCAAATAATTTAGGGATGTATCAAAGTTTGAAAAATAGTAATTGCCTAAATAGTAAAATATTTTCCGTAAGCGGAGCATATTTGTATCAATGCTCAATGCTAAATCAGCATATACAAATGTAAGACATTTACGAGACTTCGGCTCCTGAAATGGTTAATCGAAAACGCAATGCTGGAGGAACACACGAACATGTGAGCAAGCTCTTGGGTATAGCTGAGCCGAGAAATGTAGTATTTGGTCGTACATTTGTCTGGAATATGTGGCACAGCTCTATTGAGAAAGTGGTCGAGTCTTACCCATGTTGTGGCGTTATATCACTATCACTTCGTCCATGATCTCCGTTATGTGGCATGGCTCTATTGAGAAAGTGGTCGAGCCTTACCAATGTTTTGGCGTTATATCACTACCACTTCGTCCATGTTATGTGACATGGCTCTATTGAGAAAGTGGTCGAGTCTTACCAATGCTGTGGCGTTATATCACTAACACTTCGTCCGTGATATCCGTTATGTGGCATGGCTCTATTGAGAAAGTGGTTGAGTCTTACCAATGTTGTGGCGGCATATCAACTAACACTTCGTCCGTGATATCCGTTATGCTAGCGTGAGTAACGCTCGGCTTCCAATATTCACATTAATCATAAACGATGTTCCATGTCATTGCCTAATCCAATTACACTATATGTTATTATGCCCTAAAATAACGCATTCCTTGGTGTAGCAAAACAAGTAATATTAACTATTAGTTGTATTATACACAACAGTTATAGAACAACAAGTTATACTCACCAAACCACAGCATTCTAGTTTAAACGAGCGATCAACTCGCAACGAAATCCTTGAGAGGCGGCGTCGAGCAATGACGACATCTCGTGAACGACCACTCTAGCCGCCAAACTTCTACGACGTCATTCAATGACGACATCTCGTGAACGACCACTCTAGCCGCCAAACTTCTACGACGTCATTCAATGACGACATCTCGTGAACGGCCACTCTAGCCGCCAAACTTCTACGACGTCATTCAATGACGACATCTCGTGAACGACCACTCTAGCCGCCAAACTTCTACGACGTCATTCAATGACGACATCTCGTGAACGACCACTCTAGCCGCCAAACTTCTACGACGTCATTCAATGACGGCATCTCGTGAACGACCACTCTAGCCGCCAAACTTCTACGACGTCATTCAATGTAAGGGTGAACAAACGGCGGACGTTTAGATGATGCCAAGACAAATTAAACACCGACTTTAAAAGGTATATATAATTTGAATTGAATAAACGTTTACCCTGACATACTGGGAACGTACGTTGACATATCACTCTCCCGATTATGGAAAATATCTTAGTGACCACTTTCATATTATAAATAGTAATGTTTCATTATATATGTTGCTGCCGATCATAAGTTTGGCAAGATGAATTATGCACATACAACGCAACCTATATTAAAGGAATAGTCTTACTAAAAATCCTATATATATTTCATCCAACATTAACAAGTGTTATTGTGTCCAATGAATTGTTCATATTAGGTTGCTAATGTTATGCGCTTATACATGATCGGCGAGATTATAATAAACGCCTAAGCAACTGTTAGATCAGGTGTTAACAATTAAATACCCCGACATTCTAAGCAACACGTCTGGCGTTTACAATTTCACAACGGAGTTTTTACAGTGCATATATAGCGTGCACAAATAATTATACAACATAATTATAAATGCATGTGCATAATGTGTATATGAAGAAAAACTACATTAGCGGTCCTAGAGTACTAGTTGAATCCGGAAGGTTATTATATAATATTATTTTACACAAATTCTAACTAATGCCAATAACAAAATAATAGTTTTAACATGCATAATTTGTTTTCATTTATGAGATGAAAACTATAATCACTTGCGCGTCGCGCAAGACAAAACTGCATGTGAACACCATTACAAGATTGTTTACAATGCAACCATTACTGCATAGAGACATGTTGACATAGTGAGATGGCGTCGCATATTGTATACGTTTATAACAGGTAATACCCACCGAAGTAATACTACGGGGTTGAAAATAACTTATGGTAACGTTATAATACATGCTGTTATATAAAATGCGCCTGTATAAACAAGTGATAGGCCTAATTAAGAATTGACTGTTTTATGCTACCGTGTATGTTACGTCCCGCCATTTGATTTGCCAACAATAATTATTGTTGTGTAAAATCATGAACCTGACAAGTTCTAAGATATGACACCTAGATCAGTTTCGAAATTGTCTTTCCACTTCACTTACACGTCCAGACATACAGCGCGCAGACTAAGTTTACCATTACAGTCAACATGTGTGTTATTCTTAGCTTCATTCCATTGTGCCAGGCATAAACGTTTTATGTGAAAGCCATGTCTTAGTGACTGCTGTCCAAAGTATATATAGGCACTCGGCATTTTAACTGTAGCACGGACCAATCAAATATGCTCCAGTGAGAACTCACGGGAAAACTAACCTTGTTATCGGGATACTGCTGCAAAATTATGTAGGCATGCGGATGAGAGGAAACTACTTTTTGGGTCAAAAGCCAACCTTTTAAGTACAGAACAAACGCAAATAAACCAAGCCGTTCTAGACGCGTGTACAGTCCAGATTAAATCCAGTCGCTTGCTCGCGGTATACAAATTGCAGCAAATTGTCTTTGTTGTACGCCGATAGCAAATGACAGCATTCGGCACTTGGGCCGCATCGAGACGACTGCGCGACAAGTGTATCAGCCGTCAAATCCCGCCCTATAATTAGCGCAGTCGATGCAGGTCGAGACAGCGGATATTTTATCACGGGCGCAGTCATCACAGTTATAATTAACTGCTAAGCGGTCACATATTTCCCATTGAAGCGTGCTCAGAATGTGGTATTGAGGCGAGCTCGGTTCGCTTCAATGACTTCGTAGACAGCCAGTGTCGGTAAAGGTGCCCTTTTTCGAGGTCAGTCAAGTGAAACCGTCGTTCTTTCACATGCGGGCGGCTCCGCGTAACATCTAGTCACAAAAAGTTTAAATAAATGACCAAAATGGAATGTTTGGAAGTAGAGGCTAGCATGACAAGCAATTTGTCAGTGTGTGTACAAATTAAATCAGATACGTGTTCATTTGGGAGCAATTGACCTGCAAGGTGAACATTTATGAAGGAAATCATCTCTTGCAGGGTCAGATTGAAAAGGCACAGAACTACGTGCATGTTGTCTGTCTATTTGAATTGCTATAACATGTTTAACTTATTTGAAAAACTGTGGGACGAAATAGGTTTAGAATTAACTAATATTTATTAGTTAAAAGTTATAGTTTACTAATATTTCTGCTGTATGCATATCCATTGTGATGCAAACAGTAAATACACATTTCTTAGTACAAATTCCACTAAACACACCCTTTCTTAGTACAAAGTCCACTAAACACACACTGAACACGTCTGCTTACACATTGATAAAACATGAGTTAAGCAAAGCAATGTGGAAAATTTTATAAAACAACACGGGATAAACAAGG
>BSQZ01000029.1:2170000-2180000 GCA_033239005.1 Lamellibrachia satsuma
CCCTGTACAAAGCAATAGTTAGACCACATTTGGAATGTTGTATTCAAGCATGGAGGCCATATCGTAAAAAGGACATAGACAAGCTAGAAAGAATAAAAAGAAGAGAAACTAAAATGATTCCAGAATTGAGAGACCTTAGTTATGAAAGTCACTTATTACAACGTGGTTTGACAAAACTAGAGACCAGGAGACTAAGAGGAGACCAAATAGAAGTGTTTAAAATAGTGAATGGTTATGAGGATGTTGACAGGAATATGTTCTTCAAACTTAAAGAAGGCAGTAGAACCAGAGGACACAAAGCAGCATTACTTAAGGAGCAGTGTAGGTTGGGCATGAGAAAGTACTCTTTCTCACAGGTGATAAATGAATGGAACAAACTGCCAAATTATTGTATTAACGCAGGTAGTGTGAATATGTTTAAAAATAGAATTGACAGATATTTGATAAGGGCGGGCTACACAATGATGAGAAAATTGTTGGACTCTCGATAAGCCAATGGCTTCCTTGTCCACTTGCCATCTTGTTGTTTGGGATGGCAATCTTGTTAAATCTTGTTAAACATATAATACCAATAATATCAATAGTACTAATTACAACAACAATAACAATAACGATCAACTACTGATATTGAGTCAAGCAATGTTTACTTTCTATCTCGTCACACTACATTAATCCGTGCATGATGATGAATTATTAATTATCCACAATCAATTAATCTAGTGTATGTGCCAAAGCCATATGTAACGACTCTGCAACTATAAAACAGACCAGACCACGTGAAACAGTCAGTTGTGTTCGCAAGCCCAAAGACAATCTCAACGTTCACGTTTAATGCGCCATTTAACTTGGCTCCTTCTGTAGTTGCCGTGACTGTGGGCGTTGCATAAGCCGGTCGTGTCGTCGTGGGCGGGGCGAGCACTCGGCACAGGCTGAAAGGCCGCTCAAGAGATAGCGCAACGCTCAGTTCATTACCATTATCTATCTGCGTTTAGCGCCGACGTCCCGGTGAGTGCTTGTGTGTGCCTGGCGGGGGTAACGGGTGAAGCGCAGATGATGGAAGGCAGAGAGGCCGTGGGTATCAAAAGCCGTCTGTTTGTCAACTTGCCCCCGGGGGTCTGGTGCGTGTTGCAGGCTCGACGGTCGCAAATTGTCTGCGCGGCGACGTTATCTGATTAGCCTTGGGCGAGAGACGCCGAGACAGGGCCAGCGCCATAGCTGATTCTTCCTCTAGTCAGTCACCTCCCGTCCTCCACGTTAACCTTCCTTCTTCTTTTTATACCAAATTATTCCCGTAGCATGCACCGCCATCTCTCTGTTTTATAATAAGGGCATAATAAGCAATGACATAAGATTGGCATTTTTAATTCCACGTATTTATGTTGATATTACGTTTTTTTTATAATACGCACATATAAAGCAGTGACATTACGGGATGTTATTTTACCACGGGGTTCCCGGCCATCCATAATCTCAGACATGTCACTGCAATCCTGGATTAATTTTACGTCAAACGATAACTAAGTAAGAAGTTATCACTTCGAGTGGATCCTGATATGTGTGTGTGTGTGTGTGTGTGTGTGTGTGTGTGTGTGTGTGTGTGTGTGTGTGTGTGTGTGTGTGCGTGTGTGTGCGCGTGTGTGTGTGTGTGTGTGTGTGTGTGTGTGTGTGTGTGTGTGTGTGTGTGTGTGTGTGTGTGTGTGTGTGTGTGTGTGTGTGTGTGTGTGTGTGTGTGTGTGTGTGTGTGTGTAACATAATTCAGAGTTTAATAAAAATACTAATTTAACGTATTAGCGGTTAAAAAATGGACGAATTGAGGCAACCGTATTCAGGAAACTTTACGGTTTGTTTGTGTATATCAGATTCATATGAAGTTCCCAGCCAGGTACGACCAGACGCCCGAGGACAATAGTCACCCAGGCTGTTATGCTTATAGAGGCTGTTTTCTCACAACCGCAGTTTCGCAGCGTGAATGTACCCGCTGGCACATTCTCACTAAACACGCATATATATATATATATATATATATATATATATATATATATATATATATATATATATATATATATATATATATATATGTATATATATATGTATATATGTATATGTATATGTATATGTATATATATATACATATATATATATATATATATATATATATATATGTATATATATATATAAATATATATATATATATATATATATCTTATATATGTATATATGTATATATATATATATATATGTATATATGTATATATATATGTATATATATATATATGTATATATATATATATATATATATATATATATATATATATATATATATATATATATATATATATATATATATATATATATATATATATATATATATATATATATATATATATATATATATATGAACCGGAGTTGTTAGCAGTTTGTTGTTGCACATTAGATGCCACCGAAGTGAGTGTCTACGGTTAGGCAGACCGTCGTGAATGGCGCGAAATGATATGTCACACAAAATGCCCTCCATACAACCGAAACTAACCCCGCACCAATTATGTGTAATTCAACCATGACAATTGACGCCGTCCACTGAACACACGTCAATGTCGTTCTCAACACAAGCGACGCACCCAGCTGCGACCACTGAGACACTTTAACAAGTTGCTATTATTCTTTAATGACGCTAAATAACTGCGGCGACCATTTCGCTGCAACCCTCAATTGTAGAGTCATTGTTACCGATGAAAGTCCTGTTGTTGTGGTCGCGGACAATGCAAAGACGGACGTTCCTATACCAACATGGGCGATTATGTGGTATGTGTTATTTAGATCTTCTCAGTTTAATTAGCAGTCCTTCTATATACAGGTGAAATGTCACCTTCTACACAGTTAAAGCAGTGTAAAATGCCGGTTTCGAAGACTATCTACTGCATATACTCATTTTGAACAATACTAGTTAGTATTCTCATTAAAAACACCACTAATGCTTTCGATAGAAAAGTTAGTTGCACGTTGCAAACCATGTTTGAAACGTGTTCAGTTGTCTACAACTCAATGTGTTGGACATTTTTATTTATGTGCACTATAACACATTAAAATAATATTCAAATAATAACAAATTTAGCATCAAATAAAATCTGCGTGCATCAATCGACAATGGTTTAAACAAATTTAAATGAAGTTACATAACGATTCCTACACGGTTGTAAATGCGAAAAAAATCATGTTTTTGGGGTTATGCACCTAAAAGAGGTAATAAAAACTAACCAAGTGCAACAAAAATCAAGTTTATCAAGCCAGTGGTTTACTCAGTATGTACTCTGAAAGTTGGAGAATCCAGTCATTTCTCGAGGAGAAACATGTTAACCAGCGCGACCGGTAAGCTCATGCGCAGTTCAATAAAATCGGGGGACTTAGACTAAAGTGACGTATTAAGGGAGACCGACATACACAGAACCAATGTAAAGTCTTACACAAACGTGTTATTTTGCCAGAATGAAGACTAGTTTATTAAACAAAAGCCAAAATATGTCACATACGTTGAGTTTGGACGCAAATAGCACGGCCATATCCTATTGGCAAGAATAGGAATAGGTGTATGCGAATAAATGTTCATTTAGCGACCGAGTATTGCCAGAATATAACACACTCGTGACGTAGTCTAACTGTATGGTGTGGCCCATGACATTAAGATGTTGTGTGTTCAACAAGGTTTTCCTAGTAAACCACTGGCGGGATATTCTTAATTGTAGTTAGAAATGGTTATGTTTTAGTAACTGTTATAGGTACTGTCAAGAACGCCAGGTGAAGCTGAACTTGCATTAGGATTCAGTGTCGTGTTCGACGTATGAGAGGGATATCATAAAAAAAACCATTGACTTTCTCATAATTTATTCATTAAAGAATATACTAAATAATAATATGCATGAATACGATAAGAACCCTACCCGTATTCTCCTTCGAACTATTTTAAAGGTATTAACAAAGAATCACTATTTACAATAATTCTAGCTTACAAAACATAGGGCTAGTCAGCCACAATCTACTTCAAAGACATTCAGATCATTATTCACAATCGTGAATATCCTTCAAATCTCCAAACTAGGATAACTAATAATCATCAATGACATTCAAGTGCTTATCCACCCATAGTGAATATACAAGAGTAATGCTATCTTTTGAAACGGTATTAGTCACACCATTATCATAATGCAGATGATTTACTATAAGGTCAGGGTTAAATAAACCCTAATATGTCGATATGTATAACGATAAGTGATTCATGCGATTGAATCGCTTCACGGGACGACTAGGTCTCGTCCCTCGTTGAACGAATCTTGTATCCGTCTCGGGAGGCCCGGCTTGTCCACCCACAACAACAGCTCAAATTCTTCATTCTCAATTATCCAATCCATCCTTCCAACTTCTTTGAAGAATTTCAGGATTTGCTGGAAATTTTGATAACTCTACATTCTTAATTTTTTATTTTTTTTTGTGATTTTAATCTTCAGTTGGATAAACGTGCAGCAGAAACCATTACGTTTGATGATATCCTAACCTCATTTGACTTAAAACAACATGTGACTTTCTCTACACACAGCCACACATTCATGGCCACTGGCTTGACCTCGTGATAAATCGCTCAACATGTGAAAATATCCAGATGCTAACAGTTTCCGATGGCTTATCGGACCACCACACAGTCATTGTTGGTGTTAGTTTTTCCAGAACACTAGTATAATCAAAACGCAATGTGTCTTACAGACCCATACGTAAGATTGACATTGATGCACTCATGACTGATATTCTTAAATCCGACCTTATCAGAGATCCAGAGGGACACCTGTCCGACTTGTGTAAACAATACTATCATATACTCAAGGCTTTACTTAATAAACACGCCCCGATAACCACAAAATCTGTGTCACAAAAACCACCAGCTCCGTGGATGACTTCTGAATTGTTACAATCAAAAAGGCGTCGTCGTTATCTTGAACGAGTATGGCGCAAATCACGCTCCCCTTTGGATAGATCACGTTATTCAAAACATTGCCACTACTGCAACATACAAATGGCTAAAGCCAATCGTATTATTATCGACTTGCTTCTTTTACACCTGCTACAGCTGATTATTTTACCCAATAACATTATTTTACCCAATAACAAATTTGAAAGATGACATATCTAGCAAAGTACTCAAATTTGCAGATGACACAAAATTATTCAGAAAGGTTACTAATGATACAGATAAACAAAGTTTACAGGATGATCTAGATAAATTAGTTAAATGGTCAGAAAAATGGCAAATGTCATTCAATTTTGGGAAGTGTAAATGTATACACATAGGACATGGAAACATGGACGAAGAATATAAAATGGGGGATGCTGTATTAGGTAGAACCACACAAGAAAAGGATTTAGGAGTAACATTTAGTGCTGACGTGAAAGTTTCCGAGCAATATGGGATTGCTGCTTCGAAAGGAAATCAAATCCTACGGCTAATTAGCAGAATTATCATGTATAAGGAGAAACAGCTAATTGTACCCCTATACAAAGCAATAGTTAGACCACATTTGGAATGTTGTATTCAAGCATGGAGGCCATATCGTAAAAAGGAAATAGACAAGCTAGAAAGAATAAAAAGAAGAGCAACTAAAATGATTCCAGAATTCAGACACCTTAGTTACGAAAGTCGCTTATTACAACGTGGTTTAACAACACTAGAGACCAGGAGACTAAGAGGAGACCAAATAGAAGTGTTTAAAATAGTGAATGGTTATGAGGATGTTAACAGGAATATGTTCTTCAAACTTAAAGAAGGCAGTAGAACCATAGGACACAAAGCAGCATTAGTTAAGGAGCAGTGTAGGTTGGACATGAGAAAGTACTCTTTCTCACAGGTGATAAATGAATGGAACAAACTGCTAAATACATGCCTTCTTCACATCTTTACATGCCTTCCTCACATCCTTATTTGCCTTCCCCACATTTCTACATGCCTTCCTCACACCCATTACCATACAAGCCTTCATTACATGCCTGCATCACACCCACAGAAGCCTTCATAACATCCTTATATGCCATATGAGACCGGTGAGTCCATTTCCCTCGGCCGTTGCGTAAACGTGTTTAATGGTCTTCCGCAGGTAACTTTAAGTTACATTGAGTACTTCTGCAGGTTCGTGGCTTTTACACCGGAAGTACTCTTATTACATGCAGTACTTCGAGGCAAAAATAATAAAGCTATAATGGTAGCAGGATTTACCACACATCTTAAACATCAAGCGAATCATGTCGATAGCGCCTGTGCCTTTTAAATGCACGAATGGGTATATTTTATTTAAGCCAAACATCTCACGACAATATTATGAATAATTATTATGAAACAAAATATAAGTAAAAATTAATACTTTTGCTTGATAACAATTGTTTTTGGTAATTATGAGAGACCCCTGTGATCAGTGTATATTATGTGCTATTTACCCATACCGAAAGATACTTTTTTATTTAACATTTAACCAACTAAATACTGGTATCATATCATTGTGACATTATTAGCGTTATGCTGTTGTTTACATCACCGAGATATATGTATGTGCCAGCTCCATGCTGGCACATACATATGTGTACTACGAAGATTAATATTTATAATATATGGCAAATAAGGGGCGTGTAGACTATGGTATGACAACCGAGATTCGTGTTTGTGTCAAATATCCAGTAATGTCGCTGAACGGCCTTAGAAAAAGAGTCACAAAAAACTGTGTCAAGAATGCCTAGAAAAATATTTGTTGGCGTTACCAGTTTTTTGTCATCTCTGTGTTTATGCGGAATGTTTGCAATGGTGGCTAAGGCAAGACGAGAAAAGGGGCGTTTAATAACCTAGTGCGAGATTTCAGCATGAACGACGACGTTTCGTTTCGTGAGCTACTCAGGATGGACGTCAAACAAACACGGCCTCTCCTGCCAGAGATCTCACAACTTCTCTTCTAATTCTGTTTTTCCAAGCAGTATTTGCCACCTGCGACATTTTCTCCATGTTTTTAAGGACAGTCCCATGACTTGATCGTACCGGCATACACGTCACGACGCGACTCGCCGGCGACTATTTGTCTGCGACGATTGATATTTTTCAGCATACACGTTACGACGCGATTATTCGTTTGCGACGATTTGTCTTTAAAGATCATATGCAAATATTCTAGAAATCGTGATATATGATAACAAACAGTTGTATTAGTAGTTTGGAATGCATTTACAAATAATGTTATTGGCTACTCTTCAATAAAAGCTAATTATATTAATGCAATGTCCGTACGGAGTCGGCGTGTGACATCAGTCTGGCCAAATGAACATCAACAAACTGTTGTCACTTCATAGCAACGCAGAACATCTGCGTACGTTAAAAGCTTATATGTTGCAGTGGGGCAGAAAGCAATGAATTTGGGTTTGACATCAGTTTAATTATTTGAAACACTATTAAAACACTGCAACATAATAGATTTTAAATAATAGCTAGGGTACGCCGAGAGGCACCTTATGAACTGTGCTACGACAAAATCGCAAATGGCAAGCCAGTGCAAAGGCGAGAGAGCTATACTCAAAAGTTAGATCGACACAATTGTAAAAAATGGCATATATCAAGATATTTCGGCAGCACAATCATACATTATCCACATATTTCCCCACGTGTTCCAATATTCCTAATCAAACCACCTAGTAACGCAATGACAAAGTAAGCCGCTGCATGGTCCAAATTTGCAAGCCTAGGCTAGGGCTAGGTTAGACTCGACGACTGTCGGAAAGTACTTTCGGGAATTTAGGTATATGCCCCGTTTTATGACTAAATTAATGTAACGTTTTATCTCATGAGTGACTATGAATAAGGGGATGCAGTTCTATCCAGAATGACTTGAACTGATAAGTTTATGTCAGTTACATCGTCAGAATCGCCGTCGCTCGACGTTTTGCGTGATCTAAATATTGCTAAAGTTAAATGCCTATATGAACCGGCGTAGGCGAAGTTGCCTTGTTTGGTTAACATGATGTCACGCGGCCTGACATCTACCGGCAAAAATCCACAAACTGGTTTCGGAAAGTACTTTCGGGAATTTAGGTATATGCCCGTTTTATGACTAAATTAATGTAACGTTTTATCTCATGACTGAATATGAATAAGGGGATACAGTTCTATCCAGAACGAGTAAATACAAGTGAATATATCCGACCTTTGCATATGATCTTTAATAAAAAATTTTTTTATATTCTACGACGCAATAAAGTCTGGATTAAGACTGCGTTCAAGACAAACGTCGCGTCGCAAGGGGGGGCATACACGTCACAAGGGGGGCATACACGTCGCAAGGGGGGCATACCGGGGTTAATAATGCCATTGCGATAATACGTCAAGTTTAGAGTTTGTTTCGTTTCATTAAGTTGCTTTGTTTGTTCAAGGGATGTAAGCAAAACATTACGTAGGTGTGTTAGAATTTTCGTAACAACAAATCTATATGTATCACCGAAGCATATTTTAAGGTCATTTAAAAAATGCATACACTTAATACATCTTAATGAGTTTTGCAGTTCGAACAGCGAGCTAATCTTTATTTGAAAACGAAATGTGCTGTATACATAATGTGTATATCAATCAGCCTTTAGTGTGTTTTGTAGACACTCAGAATGTGCTGTTTTGTGCACCCTCCTGGTTCAAACATCTCAAGGGCCACCGTTGCTCCAACGATATGGCGATTTGTTGCAGCATTTCAGGTTGTGTTTGTTTTCACCCCCGACAGCCGTTAGTCAGCTAGTCACGAGATAGCATTTGGACGATGTAGAAGTGACGAAGGAAATCTCGTTTCAGAGTGCTTGAGCCAAGATTTAATGGCGTATGACCAGGGCACTAAGTGTAATCGACAAAGCTACATAATTACCAACATCGTAAAGTCAGTGAATGATAACTCGGGTTCTTAATGGCCCCTTACTGTTCTTTTGGTGGCTAAACCGCTTTAATCGCATGGCCTGTCTGCGCTAACTGGTCACGCGTCATAAGTCCCTCGTCCCGAGATAAGCCATCAGTCATCTGATGACAAGAACGCTGCCTTAGAAGACCGTAATCTGTAGAGATACCGCTCAAGAGAACATTGGCGCGACGCCGTCTCTGGGGGCCACGCCACCCCGCACACATTCCATCTGGATGACATTCACCGAGTTTGTTTAGTTATTTCTTTCCATCTGTTTATTGGTTTATAAATAAACATTCAAAAGCTCACGTAAGAGGACATCGATGATAAATTAAACCGCGCAGCATTTCTGTGACCATTGTTACCTCAATATCATAATATCATAATTATAAATATATATATACTCGAATGAGTGTATATATTCAAGGAAGCACAATGCAACATTTGTATTTTAACTCGCACGCATGTACACACACGCGCACACAGGTTGACACTACACACAAACACACACTATGAAATGTTCACTCGTGAAAAACAGTTAGAAATTATATTCAAACATTCCTTGATATCAAACAAACACAATATTCACCGCCAATGGCTTTTAGTTTATATGTTGTAAACGAATATTAATGGGACAGTTTACATCGTTATTTAAAAGATTTTTGAAAGTTATTTAATGATATTTGTTTTTATTGTGAAAATCTAAAATCTAAGCCGACTAAACAGCTCCTCGGTCTTGCGGTCATGCAGTCAAAATAAGATAGACTTGGGGAGGCACGATACAAAAAATGGTCGTTGTGAATGAATAACAAGCTCAAAACATTGGTATGAAAGTGCGCAACTTCGTTTTCACTGGCAATACTCAAAGCTGCCGATACATATACATTAAGAAGTGACATCAAACGCCTGGAAATAATGCAGAGGCAGATGAAGACACTACTTTCACATAAGCCTATACCTAATATGACTCTTGACTAGTCGCAACGAGTTCAACTCAACTGATAATGTCAACAGGACTGGCCAACTTGCTGTGATAGGTAAACGAGTTATAC
>BSQZ01000029.1:2185000-2187500 GCA_033239005.1 Lamellibrachia satsuma
ATTACTAGCGCTTTTTCTGGTTAATAGCTGACAACCCCCCCCCCAACCCCCACCGAGACACGACCGTGCAATGTAGGTAATGAATGTAACCGAATCTGCATTAGTTATACACGTTATAGTTACTGTATAAAACAATCCACGAGTGTCCACTGAAATATATTAACTGCCAAATGTAACGACTGGATGTACGATATAAATACACCATTTAACATCAATATAGTAAGTCCGATTGAGCGCTTCAAGCTATTTCGCTCAGTGAATTGTTGATTTGCCTGAAATGCTAATTTCAGCTGTCAACAATGCGTTAGCGTTATCTGTCCATTTTGGATAACTATTTTGACGCCTCGTAGATTCCTATCGTCACGAGCGCGGTTAATCGTCGATAATAGAGGCATTATTCTAAGTGCGAAATAGGGAGATAACCACCAAATCTCAGTGTCCATCCCACGTGAAATCGTCGCCATTGACATCGAATCTGTGTTCAGACGATCAATTTGAATTAGTGGAAATGCCAACTAATTTGCACTATTGTATTTCGATCAACTGCTGTAATGGCTAGATAGTGTCTATCAGTTAATGACATTTTCTAGCTCGGTGTCGCGACATACGTCGCGAAATTCAATCAGTGTTTGTAAAAAAATATTCGCTGCGTCTACCACGATGAATCTAAAGAGCACATTACTCAAGCCACTGTTGGTTTGTATATTGGCATATCTAGTAATAATATTTGATTTACCAAGACTGCAATTAATTTTAACAAAAAAGCATTGCTATATTTGGAACAGTGTACAGCATTGATACATTTATGTTAATCCGCAATATAACTATTTAAATATTATCATTATTATTCCAAACTTTTTGTAATTTGTGTAGTTAACAAGCGTTTTGTTTCTGACATGCAAAAATCACGCACACATACAGATTACAGCAAAGAACATTCGTGTATTCATGTATTCTTGTTTCTCTAACTTCAGTTTAATATCGTTACCGATAATTTACTGATTTATCTAAATACTTTTATTAATGTTTAACTCAATATATTATATATATATATATATATATATATATATATATATATATATATATATATATATATATATATATATATATATATATATATATATATATATATATATATATATATATATATATATATATATATATATATATATATATATATATATATATATATATACATATATATATATACACATATATATACATATATATATATATATATATATATATATATATATATATATATATATATATATATATACATATATATATATACATACATATATATATATACATACATATATATATATATATATATATATATATATATATATATATATATATATATATATATATATATATATATATATATATACATATATATACATATATATATATATATATATATATATATATATATATATATATATATATATATATAAATATATATATATATATATATATTATATATATATATATATATATATATATATATATATATAAATATATATATATATATATTTATATATATAAATATATATATATATATATATATATATATATATATACATATATATATATATATGTACATGCATATCAATGCGCTCCATTTACTGTACATGCAGTGTTATTATTTATGATTTAAATATATTTATATTTTAATGTAGCCATATATCTAAGTGTTCGAATATAATGGTTTTTTATAATGGATGTTTGTGGTAAAATCCTTGTTTCATGTTTGAAATTGAACGACATATACGTTTATCTTGAAATGTGGATATATCTGCCATTTATATGTATATAGTGAAACTATTAATAGTCACAATTAATATAAAATAATATTTCATTGCAACTTGTAACATGCAATTTAACAATACATGTAATGTTGTTCTAACACGTGTGACAGGTGTCATGACTTTATGTTTCGAAAGATAAAGTGGGTTTGCTAAGTTTAAAATCAAGCATCCATTATTCCAGGAATATACTGGATTTAAAATTACAAACTAAACATTTCACAGATCAAATGACAAGCATTGAAATATCGATTATAGTGTAAACAAAGCCAACTGCTGCCAATATGCGCTTTCGTACACGGCACATTTTGTGAAATTGCCTCCCTACTGCAGTAGGCGTTATCACGTTACGGGGTAAATACTGAGAAGTGCTTACCGGGCAATGTGCTTTTTTTACACAACGCAAACACTGCAGCTGTTGGCCAAACATGACTTAAATTAGTAGGCACAGAAATGTTGTAATTGCCAGATAAGCACTTGTATATTAACAACCAGTAATTATACTTATTAGTGGTCATTTATTGATGACATTACGCAAAATACTGGACAGTTATTACAAACGCATCAGCTTGCCAGTAAGTAGAGTAAAATGTACAAATCCATGTTTTCCACAGATAACATTTTAAATAAGTAATTAATCAGTTGCAGAAACAAATTCGATATAACGTGCATCTAATATAAACGACAAT